>SRSE01000593.1:13110000-13616593 GCA_005024645.1 Planiliza haematocheilus
GGTTAGATTATTCTGTATATCTAAATAATGAAGTGTATCTGCTGTTTATATAAACTGTACACATTGGCTCTTGCAGCAGGAGAAACAAAAAGAGGGGCCATGTCTTGCAGACAGGCTGCAACCATATATGCACTCACGGCTGGCTTTGGAATAAGATGTTCAGGTGGTTTCACAACAAGAGGAATGAGAAATGATGTGTTGGCTATTACCTTGGGTGACAAACCCCTTCACCCGTGTTCTGACACCGAGAGCTGATAGATGTCATAACATGACACGTGTCGGAGCTGCAGACCTGCGACATGTTCCAGGTCTCCTCAGTCAACCAACAGGAGCTCTTCAGCGAGAACATCAATCTGCTCAAATCATTCCAGGATTGATCCATGTGCACCTCATTTAGCTCCATTATTACCACCTCTATCTGAGCACCATGTCTCACCATCTGCACCGTTCCGGTAATGCCACATCTCCTCACTTAGTGTCTGAATGTCACTTCCATCTGCTCCCAGATAGTCTCCTGAAAGAGTGTAAAGTGCTCCTTAATAAGTCCAGAATGTCACATGTGACGTTTAGAAAACTCCTGGGTTACAACTCCATCTGCTGGACGCTCGGTGGCAGACACATAAAGAGGCCCTTTCAGTCCATGGTTCCCACCGTGTGAGAATCTTGACTCAGCCTTTGTCTGTTTTCCTGGGCCCATGTGTAGACTGCTGTCACTCTCTCATTGTGTTGACTTTAATCACCAACGCTGTCACCAAATATGTCGAGGTGTGATGCTTTAAAGTGTCGCTGCTTTCTCCTGCCAGTAGTCAGCGTCCCCACATTCATCCCCAGCCTCCTCCCTCTCGTGCTGTAGTGCCAGCCATATTGGAAGGTGTCACTTTATGCCTGCTGATTATTCACAGCCACCTGCTTTTCTGTCCCAACTGAGGAGCTCTGTGGCGGATCCAGTTTAGGAGGGTTAGAGAGAGTTCATAATCTGAACAACTTTGCTTATCGGTGGTTTCTGTCTCCCTGTGTAGAAGTCATATTTATTCTTCTTTAAGTGATCACTCATGATATGTTCATTATCAATGGCACGAGACGTTATTTCTGTCCCAGTTCTCACAAGACAGATGCAACCATATGCAACATAAGAGTGGGATATTACGACTTAAAGGCTCACGTGTAACGTTTCTTGTTTGTGTTCTCCACATTTGCAGAGCCATGGGTGGCATGCAGGTTAAAGTTTCTAGTTATGCCGTCTTCTTTAATCAGTACCAACATCAGGCCATAAACAGTGACAGTTAAGAAGCACAATTAATCTCAGATAGGGGGTCATAAATGAGCAGTAGCTGATAATGCAACTTAATTAATTATATAATAAACTTAACCCTGCAAATTCCTAAAATGATACTGCACAACTTAAAATAAAACTACATGATGTAAAATATTATCATGATATCATAAATTTCAAGAAGCATTTTTGAGCATTCATTTTACCACTGTACCTAATGAAGTGGCCAGGTGAGCGTATATGGCATCACTAGATCATAAATACTGAACCAACAGTGTGTTAGCAGCATCTTACTGTTGCAGCTGCTGGAGTAGTTTGAACTACTTCACATACAGTTTTACTTCCAGAGATGGTAAAGTTATTTTGGTGATATTTTGTATCATTAGGACATCTACTGAAATGAAACCATGAGAGAAGTTTCAAAGCAATGTGATAGAATATGCACAGCCGCTTGCACGACCACAGAAGCCAAAGAAGACTGGAAGAATATTATTTGATTTGTGCCAATGTGTAGTCGTTTTACTCACTGTGCGTGTAAGATCACAACAATACGTATTGGGGTGTCACGGAGAGACAGGTCCCAGCATGAGGGAGTGAGTGATATGAGCTGTTTGTTAACAACAGCAAATTGCTTTGACCTGCAGGGGCAGAAATGGCAAACTCTGTGATTGGCAACAGTAAGTAAATTAGCCCGTGGAGGCTGCCAGACACAGGAGTGTAATTGACTTTTTATCTTTTAATTCCTCTTTCTCTAACAAAGAGACGCTGTTTCCATACAGTAATAACCTTCAGGGTGTGAAAGTCAGTGCCTGAGTGTCTCCAGGGGTTTGACCGGGAGGTTAGACCTCTGACTTGACCCTGCGGTAGGCTGATTGCAGGCCTCTATCAGGGGGGCCTCGCGCAGTCCCACCACATGTCAGCGTGGTGGTATAACACTGAACGCCACACCGACACAGGTCAGACCTTTGATCAGCAAACATTCACTCACATATTCTTTAAATCTTATCTTGCTGTGGTTTTGTGAGAGTAACCCGTGGCGTCTGGAATAAACTTGTACAGTAAATCAAACATCACTTTTAAATGGAGACACAGATTAAAGATGTCCAGGTAAAATTTATCTCATCCCAGAGACCAATAATACAATCCTGTTTAGTTGCTGCTAAACATCTGACCCTGGATCAGTGAATTCCAGAGAGGAGAGGCCGAGTTGTTCGGATATATCTGACCTGACTGAAGTGCAAATTAAAGTAAACTAATCAGTCCTCCGTGGATCAGTCTATCAGCTCCATTGTCTTCAGTCAGTGGCGTGCCATTGATCCAGCGAGTCGAGTCAATGTAATCAATCGGTTTGCGTCAGGCCAAGTAACTGGACCCACAGGTGACAAAACAGAAGTCTGCAGGGGCTGACTGCTGGTTAATCTACTTCAATGACTCTAAATTTGAATGTTAAAGCACTTAGTCGACAATATATCTGCTAATACGATTGGATGATCTGAATTTACAACAAATTTATGCTTTAAAACGCGAATAAGTGTAAACTTGCGCAATATTCTGGACGACATCTTTAAATAAATCCACAACGCTTCTCGGTCGCTTGTGCCGTGAGAACATCTGCGGGTGCAGTGAAAGGATGTTAGAAAGCCTGTGGAATGCTGCGCTCCTATTGGCTGCTGCCTGCCTGTATAAAGAGCCGCAGTGGCAAATTCAATCAGATCAACTGCGGGCATCCTCCGAGAACACACAGAGACACGCAGACACGGGGACGCGCAACACCGGGACCATTTCTGCTACTATTTTCAGCCTCTTGCTCTTCGTGTATTTGCTGCAAAATAAACACACTGGACCACCCTTAGAATCATGAAGGAAAGGAGAAACACACAACCGCTGGTGGTGAGATGTAAACTGGTTCTTGTGGGAGACGTTCAATGCGGAAAAACGGCGATGTTGCAAGTCCTGGCGAAGGATTGTTATCCAGAGGTATGTTCAGATGTTGGTGAAAAAAACCCCAAAACAATCTTAAATATGTGCACGTGGGGCTGTTTTTGTGTTTTGTTGACGATCAGACCCTTGAGAGTTGGTTAAATGGGAGAAAATGGCAGGGGGAAAACGGTGCGTCTGTTGCAGACATCGACAGTTTGCATGCGCATTTTCCTAAATTTCCTTTATCCTTTATTTCTACATTCACTGACAAGAATAATATTAAATGCATTAGCTTTTTTAATCACATGGTGAATGAAAATGCGCATTTTGTGATCGTTTCATGTAAATTGTCCTGTGGTGAAATTTTCCCTGCAGCTGCAGTGATTAAAGTGATTGATTGAAATCTCAAATTCTTTCAAATTAAGAATTTGGTTTATTATGCGATGGACTCCTCAGTGAGAGTTTCTGTGTCGCACTAATCTGCTAGATAACTTTCATTACCTGTAGCTGACTGACTGACTGACTGACTGACACCTCCCCACTAATGGCATCGTGTTGCTAATTGCTCCCCAGACCTACGTGCCCACGGTATTTGAAAACTACACAGCCTGTCTGGAGCTGGAGGAGCAGCGAGTGGAGCTCAGTCTGTGGGACACTTCAGGTAACTGATCACCTTCTCCCCGTCTGTCTGGTGTGTGACCTGCAGTGCTGCCTGCAGCTCTGGAGAATGCAGGAAAATAGACAATGAGCAGGGAATGTAATGAGAGCCTCATCTGAAAGGAGACAACATTGGAGTTTCTTCCTCTCTATATATTATTTTTTGTTAGGATACAAGGTAATTGTCATGTTAGTGTCCATTTTGATTGTAAGAAATAACACGAAATATAAATAAATAAAGGCTTATGTGAAGGCCTTTGCTTCTTTCCATCCGCCAGAGACTCACAGGAGGTGCACTTGTTGATCTGCAGAATCTCAAGTGATTTTTCATGTCTCTTAATTCGTCGCTGATTACATTTCCCCTGATGGTTTTGCATGTGGCTTGATGAAGGACTGGCAGATCTACAAGTAGATTACTGTGCCAAGAGTGTTTCGCTGGAAACTAGGCAGAAAGACAGTGATTATTCCGCTTCACTTGAGGTCAATGCTGACTTTGTGCATCATATGTTCATTTACACTCGGTGTGAAAAAAGAGGGTCATTGTGTCATGGCAGGTCTCCGGGGTGTTGACCTGAATACTGGGAACACGGATCTGCGGCACCTGTTTGATTCCCTTCATGCTCGCTGCACAATGGTCTCACATGCGGATGTGGATGCGGCCTCACTGGGTCGCCGTGGCAGGGCAAGTTGCGTGTGCTTTAGTGCACACGTGTGTCCGCTCGCTAAAAATCCTTTACGTAAGAGGCCTGCTTGCATGAGACGATGCAGCATTGGTCGTGTTCTCATATTTTCGTCCTGTTGTTATCACGAATCAGAGGGAAAAAAAGTGAGTGTAATTCCCTCCCCAGACCAAATCCTGCTTTTTAATCCCAGACTGTGGACCTTTGGTCTGGCCAGCAGGAGTGGGCCTGGTGCCGAGGGATGATGGGCACACACAGAGACATCCTGTTGAGCACCAAGGTTTTCTGGAGCAGACAGATAGGAGGGAGCTCAGAAACTCTGGTGACCTGCATTCTCCTCCATATGCTGCCACGGGTCACCCATTCAAACTGCATGATGCAGGGGATTAAGACTCTGAATAGGACCAGTGGGCCACCACTTCTGACTGACCCAATGAGTCTGAGATGTTTTCTTTCTTTCTTTCTTCTTCTTCTTTCTTCTTTCTTTCTTTTCTTCTTCATCCTTTTAACTCATACGTTGCACATGCATGGCAGACAATTATAAATGAACAGACAAACGTGGCCACCAAACACTCAGTTAAATGTTATTTATGATCATATTTTCATTTCCAGTATTGATCTAAAGGCTATTAACTCCCGTGTTTGATGGCGAGGAGAACTTCTGGGAACCCCCACTCCGCCCCCACACTTCCTCTTCATCTTTTATAGATGACCCTTTTATCACGCGTACCTCTTGTCAGGCTGATGGATGACAGTCCCAGGAGCTATTTGTTGTTCCCCCTCACACGGTTTCTCCTCCTTACTGTAATTTGCTCTAATTGCGTGGGGTTGTGCTGCCGAGGGCCCCTCCGCACTGAGAGGGTCTCCTCATTATCCTGGCTCCTCTTCATTGATTGGACTGACCTCATCAGTGGCTCCACATGGCAGGCAGCTCCTTCTCCCAGCTCCGCCATGGATTTACAGGCTAAAATCAATCCACCGGTTTTAATCAGCCTGATCTGATCGGACATGCGGGGGGAGAGAGAAAAAAGAGGGGAACACCGTCCAGTGGCTGTAACTCATGAATAGTGAATAATGAATCTCGTTATGGTGTTAGTGAGTAATTTATTTCAGGTTCAGTGATCTTGCTGATAAAGTTTTAGGGGATGCTGCATATATTATCTTTTATTTCATAATGTACAAATGAGATTGATTTGGAACAAACCCAATATCCGTTTAAGCTGATGAAACAATCTGTATAATTGTAAAAGAGAGGCTTTGTTAATAGACGGTAATCATGTTGATGGTCAAACATCAGTCATTCTTTAACGGCTGCTCGGCTTGTAGTTGTTACGGTTTGTTTAAGAGCTACACCAGTTCACCAGATATTAAATAAATTTAAACAAACCTGGATCCATCCAATATTAAATTTAATAACAAACTGAAAGCATTGACTACTTAAATAAAGTTGCCTATGCAAAAGAATTTCACTCAACAAGTATTAAATGAACTTTTTTTTTAACACTTTTGCTTTTGCTTCTACCTCTGACTTTGTAAAGATTGCTTATTTTATTAAGGCTGAAAGAAAGGAGTAGTTCATTTTTTATTTTTTTTAGACAATTGCAGTGTCATCAGCCATTGTGTCAAAGTAAAGCTTGTTAACAGTTCAGACGCGGTGATGCTCAGGAACAAAGGAGCGTCCTCTCTCTCTCTCCCTGCAGGGGGCTTCGGCTGTGATCCTGACTGGCTCATGTGAAACTAGGGAACGAGTGTCTGATGCAATGTGGTTTTTTTTTTTGGTTTTTGTTTTGTTTTTTTGTTTTTTTGTGGAGTCCGTAGTTATCAGCTGCAGCCGAAGCACAGCTCCCAGTCGGCTGAGTGTGGGTGGAGGGGCAGGGCCGCTCTCATCCCCAAACCTGTGAGTCATCCCATCACTGGATCATTAATCTGTCTGACCCCTGCATTCTCACTGCGAGAGGAGGAGTGCTAATGTTGAAAACGAGCTGTGCCGCTCACTTGATTTAACGCACTTTTGCACGGGAGTACGCTCACGCGCTCGCTCATGCACACACAGAATAGCAGCTTGCCCCCTCCCCCACCTGTACGCTCCAGCACGAGGCCCGGCGTCTGAGACCGCGAAGCCTACTTCCACTCTGGCCCAATTTCCGCCTCGACACTCAGCTCTGGGCACCGCACCATCGAGACGGATGAAGTCGAGCTCAGACGCAAGAATTTGGTTCTGCTCCTTTCTTTCCCTGCCATTCCCCAGTTAGTCTGCCTGCACTCTCCTTGTTTCATGCCTCAGAAAGTCTCCATCTGTTGTAGAGACATGCTGTTGAGAAGGAAAGGAATCATTTGGGTCCTGCTTAGGCATTCTCCGGTTTTGTTGCAACTGAACGAAGAGGGAACGGGAGCGAAATAGACAGAGACCGGTGCTCTGTGATATTAGACTGCAGGGGGTGAAGGATTAATGGCATAGGAGGGCTCTTTGTGATGTGCCTCTGAAGGCTACACTCCTGTTTTCCCCTCCTCTTCTCCCTTGTGCCTTTTTATTTTGCCACAATAGAAACAGCTATTTCTTCCAAGATTAGAAACTGGGTCCTGGAGCGTCAGGAAAGAGCTGCCAAGGCTGCTTCTGTAAAATCGAGGCACTGGTGTCTTACACTCGAAAACATTTTTATTTATTTATTTTTTTTGTTCTAAAAATGGGAAATGCAGGAATGTTTTGTCCAAAATGGAAGACACAAGTGATTTATGTGCTTTGAGTAACAAGAAAAAACACACTGGATGACCCCTCTGCCTCTGCTCCATCCTGGCATGGTAACTAATTTGTCAGCTTTAATTGCAAGGGCTCTGGGACCCCCAGTGCAGCTTTTCTATTGATTGCTGCATTTAGATCAGTGACCATTTAATGCAGAATCACACCCCGCTCCCCGGCCGTGTGATAACCCCTCGCAGGACACCGAGAAGCTTTCAGGAGCACCCCACCTCTGACACTCTTAAGAGATATCTCGCACCACTCATCTTCCCAGCGGTGCTAATTGTTCTGTCGCTTTTCACAGTCGACAAAGTGCCTGTATCTTGGTACAAATGGTGTCAAGACAATGATGTAATTTGCATTCTTGAAGTGGCGGCGTCTGCCTTTGCAAAAGCAAACAAGTAGCACATCGTTTACTTTAATCAAAATGTCTCAAAGTATTTCTTTCCAAAGGCGCAGAGTTATAATACGAGAATTAACACAAGTGGTGTCCCTTTGTTCATTGTTGCGGCAGTGTTTACTTTCTTCAGGACACTGACTCCTGAGGTTTATCATCACAGCTTGTCATTATTCCACTCACAGCACCCAGCAGCTGGCAAATTCAGCTTTACCCTTTGATAATGTGGAAAATCATTAAGTATTCATGGCACTGATATATATGCACACGTCCATGTAATGTGTGCTTTTTCATATGTTATTTTTTTTCTTCTCATGCTCTGTTTTCTATGCTCTAAATCAATTAGGGTGGTTGTGTAATACCTAATGAGTGATTACACAGACCGCTATTGTTATCCGTCGCTATAAGAGGAACACTGAGTCCCTTTTGGGATCCGTGCAGAGACTAAAGTAAACATGTTAATCCTGCTCAGCGGCTCCTCATCTGTTTCATCGGATAAACACACCGGCTTCACCTCTGGCTGCAGCCAGATTTAAACAGCGAGCGTGCATGTGTGTGCGCCATGAGGTGCGCTGTTGATATGTGTGTGTCTTTTTGTGTCCGTACATTTGTGGCGCACGACTCTGCTGCAGAGCAGAGGAATGTCCCCAACAGTAGGTGGGTGGGCAGTTTGTGGTGTAAAATGATTGATTGGCATTTAAGGCGAGCCTTTATAGAGAGGTGGGAGGAATGCCTGATGTAGATGGTGGATTCCAATGCTGTTGCTGTGGTAACAGAGGGACTGGAGGTATTGCTCGCCAAGCAGAGGATTTTTGGGGGGTGGGTGGCTTACTTAAGGATTCTGAGCATGAGTGGGAGCGTCTGCCTGCCCCGAGCCCTACCGTTCCACTTGCGTAATCTACTGCAAGGGAAGATCAATGAGGATTTAGAGCTCGATTGTCATCTTCTCTCCCTCTGAAATGCCAGTAAAGGATATAGGAGCAGGGAAAAGAGCAGTTTCAGGGACAGAGAAGAAGAAGTGATGCCGATTTCATATTATCCCTGCAGCTGTATTCTCCCACTGCTGCTTCATCACACTTTTTTTTTTTTTTTTTTTTTTCCCGCAATGACCAACTACCTGTTGTCACAGCAATCAATAGCAGGAAAAATCTTAAATTAATTAATTACAGCCTCAGCGGACAAACTTACATGTTGTAATGCAAATCCCAAGCCTTGTACCTTTGATGTGAATTGAACCATGTAATGTGGTGGAAGAAACGTACGTGCATCTCCCTGAGGTTGTGAGAACATGAAAGACTGCGACCATTAAATATTCAACTGTAAAAAAAAAAAAAAAAAAACTGTACGGGAACTTTGAAAACATACAGAAATTCCCAAAACAAAGTCAGAGCAAGACTCTGCTCTTCTCTTCCTTGGTCAGACGTGGATGATTCCTTTAGAAAAGATGATGTGTGAACGCTTAAAGACTCTGGGAGAAGTGTGATGGCAGGTGGAATAATTAGATTTATTTGTTTTGCTGTTTTTCTCCACATTAACAAAGCTCTCTTTTCTTCTGCAAGGCTCTCCGTACTACGATAATGTGAGGCCCCTGTGCTACAGTGACTCAGATGCAGTTTTGCTGTGTTTTGACATCAGCCGCCCAGACACCGTGGACAGCAGTCTGAAGAAGGTAACGGCACAGTCATAACTCCCTCCTCGGTGAAAGCGCATCTTGTTTTTGGACAGTGCCTTTTATACCCGTTTGTTTCCACAGTGGAAAACTGAGATCCTGGACTTCTGTCCGAGCACACGCATCCTCCTCATTGGCTGCAAGACCGACCTCCGCACAGATGTCTGCACACTGATGGAGCTGTCCAATCAGAAACAGACTCCCATCGCCTATGAGCAGGTGAGATAATAGAAACAAATACCGTCAATGAGGAATTAGAAGTGTTCACACAACAACCTGTGTCAAAATATTATAATCAGCTTTTAACCTCACACCTTACATGTTGTTTTTTTTGGGTTATTTTTTTAGCATTAATCGGCTAATGTTTCTAGAATAATTTGGGGAATTTGACTCATTAACCGCCTGAAATATTTATGAAGAGGTTGAGAGTATAATGATTAAACTGAAAGAGTCTGAAGCCTTCTCCCTCGTTTCATTTTACAACCTTTTCATGACCCTGCGAGCCCTCACAGGCTCCCTGCTGCATGCTAAAATAAAAAAATACATTTTAAAAAGGTGCAGTTTAGTGAAGGTTATAAACGACACCCTCCACCCTTGATTTTATTGCAGGGCTCTGCTATGGCCAAACAGCTGGGTGCAGAGGCTTACCTCGAGTGCTCGGCGTTCACCTCCGAGAAAAGCATCCACAGTGTATTCCGCACCGCAGCAATGGCCTGCATCAACAAGCTGCAGCCTCTCCCGAAGCCCAGCCCCACCCGCCGCCTCTCCAAAAGACTCCTCCACCTGCCCAGCAAGTCAGATTTGCTGTCCTCCACCTTCAAGAAGGAGAAGGCCAAGAGCTGCTCGGTCATGTGAGTCGAGACCTCCTGGGTTACAGTCCTCACATGCGACCCCCAGCCCCTGCCTCTTTGGTCTCGGGGAAGGGGGGGTGGGCACGATGGCTTTATCAGGATTACCTGCTGAATCCTTCCCTCACCCCCCCAGAAACCAAACACCCCTCAGAAGAGGTGGACACCTCGCTGTCCACTTGCTCCTGAACCTTTTAGCGCACATCCATCTTTTTCCACTGTTTATCTTGCTTTCGGACAAACAATACCAGTCAAGGTTTGATCATCGAGCTATCATTTTTTTCTCACCTGTAAACAGTATGCAACTACAATGGTGTTACATCTGTCTGATTTTACTATCTATAGGCACATGTTGATTTTGTCCAAAATGGAAATGTGCAACGTGTGACGTTTAATCTTGTGATGTAAATGCCTCTCGGACAATTCAATGGATATTTTTCTAAATACAAAAATAAATCTAGCATGAAACCGACAGGACTTAGCAGCAGCATCCTGTACATCCCTCTAAGTAAGGCGTGTGAGGTGGGAAATAGCGTTGCCGCTGGTTTCCCCATTTTAGTGAGAGTACAGAGATGTACGGGGAGTAATGGGGCAAACCTCGCTGAGTGCTATTACATGGAGAGCTGTTCTTATTATCTCAGCTGTGATGAGAGAAGGGATGAGAGCTGTGAGTGCAGGCTGCTGTGTAGACAACGGTCTAGACTATATCAACCTGCATGGATAGTTGATGCATGGTTGTGTGGCTCTGGACGGCGCTACTCCGCAGGCCATCAGTGGACAAAGTGGAGGAGGCTGTAGAGGCTTTGTGTATACAAAATGACTGCAGAGAAAAGACTGCAGAGCTGAGGGCACAAAATACAAATGGAAGTTTAGCTGGGTTTCCAGTGTCTCTGCTGCTGCTGCTGCTGTCACTGCTGGAGTCTTATTTGTAGTGATAGTAGAGGCACACAGAAAGATGCCTTTTCTTATGACCAGGAACATTTGCGCAAACAGGCCAGTGTCGAGCTTGTTGTGTCTCATTTCTCCGGCGCTGTGGCTGATTCTCGATGCCAGTCAAACTGTTAGGGGAGTCGCGTTTAAAAGGTTGAGACGTCTCCTACCTGAGTCGGGCCGATCTGATTTGTGCTTTCAAAACAATTGTAGCATCGCGTTGTCGACGTCCTCGCAACAAATCTCTCAAACGGTATGCAGTTTCGAAAAAATTGCCTTTCATATCATGTTCCCAGAAGTCATTGAGATTTTTTGAACACTGCAATATGCCTGTGGTTTTCTCACATTTGCATCAATCCAATGTAGCACCACTGACCTGACTCTATTCTTCCAGCACACACTTGTTAATCTATTGACCTCCAATACGCAGCACTTACTGTAGGCTACAGCGACCACCGAGCGGAAACTGGATGCTTCTCTGAGCTTAAATCTTTGGCTTCATGGTTATGTGTGTGTGCAGCATTGGTCTCTGTGCTTCTAACCATAAAGCAATAACGATTTAAGTGCTTGTGATGCAAGGTAACCTGTGTGGCAATAACGACGCAGCTTTGTGATTACCGTCATGCTATAAGTGCTCCATGGGCCGACGTGTTGTGGACCGAAACCTTCTCTGCTGTACAAAATAAGGCTGCTGATGTGTGTCTGCCCCCCTTCCCTCTGTGTAAGTAGCCACCGGCGTATAGAATAACTAATGACAATGCTGTGCTATGAAAGAGATCAGACTGTGGGAATAAGAGGAAACGATGCCGTTTGAGCAGGAAATGCTAGACTTTGCATAATCGCAATGAAAAGTTTTACGGTGAGTTGACGAGGCGTACTTTTAAAATTAGTGTAAAATGTCTAACAGTTAATTAATCAAGGGCTAGTGTGTGGAACAAAAAAAAAAGAAAATGGCTCGGGACACAGGAGGAGAAGAAGAAGTAATCAAAATGCACAGGCTGGCCCTGTCCAAAGAAAGCTATTTTTCCATTCTTCTTTGTTTTTTGTTTTTTTGCGTGAGTGTATTTTTGTGTATTTAATAGCATGATGTGAGCCCCCACCCACACCCCCGCTGTTTGGAAATATCTCCCCGAAATGGTTGTTGTGTCTTCATGGAGCTGTGGACTGCCCCTGTTAGTCGGAGGAACTTAAAGTGGTGATTTGCACAAAGGCTTCCAGTTCATGGTCACACACCAAATTCCTCAGCATTGCCTAGCAACAATTCAGCGCACAGAGATAGAGAGAGAGAGAGCGAGAGAGAGAGAGAGTGGCTCTTTAGTTGGTTGTGTGGACCGATAGGGTTAGCTCCCCGCGTCCATTATTACGACATTGTTATTGCTCGTTAACAAAAATAGCATTTCTTGGATGTTTTTTGTTTTTTTTGTTTTTTTCTTCTGGGTTCGGAGGTGATGCCGGGGCCTTCGGAAGATGGGTTACGACGATCACGTCAGTTAATATGCAGCCTTTGTGTTGTAGTCAGTGTGTGGTAAAATGGTGCAGTCAAACTCCTAAGCATGTCCTATTAAAGTTGTATGATTGTACATACCGTCTCTTGTTTTATAGTCATTGTAAAGGCTTCATCTTCTAGGATGATGCCACATGGAAATATTGTTGCTGATGTGAATATTTATTTGATAGCTATCTTTGCCTTTTTTTTTTTTCTTTTTTTTTTTGGTTGACATGAACATTTCTTTAAAGTCTATTTTGTAATTTCTTTCTTTTTTTTGATTATTGCTGTGTTAAATAAAGCTTGCCCTGTCCGGCACCCTGAAATTACTCTTCCTGTCATTTCTTCCACCACATGCCTCAAGTGTAACAAAGGAAGTGAACACATGTCTAGAGCACTGTATCTCCTCTGTAATCTCTGTGAGTGAGGTGCTTATCTTTTCCACTCTATTAACGCTAATAATTCCTCCAACAGGCTCTGTGTCGCCGCATGCATGTAGAGCATGTCTCATTAAAGATGGAGCAAATTTAAATCAGGTTGGATGGAGGATTACTGTCACTTTCCATTACTTCAGCCCTGATCTCAGATCATAGTCGCTGCTCGGGGAGTTATAATCACAGACAGAGAAAAGAGAAAGCGTGTCAGAGGTGTAACAGAAAAATTTAACAGCATAATGAGGATGGGACAAAAAAGGAACCCTTTGATATCCACGACTATATGAAAATAAAACCGCGGATGGATAGATAGCTAGACGTGTATTCATCCTTCCCTCTTAAGATGCGCAGCCCTCATCTGCTCTTATCTGCCTTCAAACACACCACATCTGGTCGCTGCCAGCTGCAGAAGTGTCTAAAACTGGCCTGATGCCACAGTATGTGGCAGAGGTGCCAGCAGGCCACATGTGCCCTCACATAGCCATTTTTATTTCACTGCTACAGACTCTAACCAGCGCTGATCAGCTCTGACTGTGCAGCGGGTGACGTCTGCAAGGCAACCGAGACCATGTTGTCCCTCTGCTTTTTGTGTAACAGAAATTGTGCATGCATAACGGTTAACCCGAACCAATGTCATACGTCTGTTACATCTGAACCTGAGCACGTATTAGCCAAAAGTCAATGGTGATCGATATTCCAATGATGCCGACTGTTCGTGAAGACGATCCTGGTGAGACTGAACCAGAAAACAGGGAAGTTGTGGGCACTCAGACCCAAACAGGGAGTGAAGCATGTCAAAACACTCAGTTGAGGTAATGGCGCCTGCAGAGCCTTGAGGTAATTATGTTTTTATTTTTCACCGCACGCCGTTCTATTTCTTTTTCGCCAGCGTTTTCACCAGAGGAGATGCATTTCACGCTGCAGCAATTAGTCCTGGATCAGAAAGGCGACCGCTGTCTCGCTAAAACGACCTGAGCATTCATACGGTTTCTTGGCAGATGAATCGGAGATAAGCTGTGCACTGGTAGGAAAGCGAATTATGTGGTGAGGCAAAGTTTTCCTCGGGATGCAGGACATAGTCGGGAACTGAACTCATTAAAAACAACCTCCTCTCTGCTATTTGCTAAAAACATTCTGGTGCTAAAAAAAAGAGAATTATGTGTCTGTCAGTCGGTCGAATGCGGGAGCACCTGAGGTAGAGTCTGACATTGTGCACATGCAGACACACACACACACACACACACACACACATAGTGGGTGTGAGGACATGTAAATGGGCCACATACGCTGCTAGTCCTACTAAATTAGGCCAACATCTGGACAGGCACAGAGAGAGTTCAATTGCCCACTCAGCTGTAGCTCGTACCTCGCGGGCTCGGTTAAGGAGAAGCGGCATCACGGCACAGTCCAGTGAGCTTTTCAGGATCAGCTCTGCCACTTTGTAAACGCTTTGCCATCCACAGCCACCTCAGAAAAGTTCTTTGTCTCCCACACAAACAGTGGGTCACTTTGACCAAGGATTACTGTGTTGCCATGGGCCAGAGCTCGCAGACGGACGGCATCTAATCCACCCAAAGCCAATTTACTGGGCTGGAAAACACAGTGCATTCATTCTGATTCACACACACATTTTCAGCTAATCTGAATATCAATCCACGCCGCACAGTTACATTTGCAACAGTGGCGACGTCATTATTTTATTTCCTGATGACAGTTAAATCACTTCATTAACGATAGAGGATGCAATAACAAGAAAATAGTTATCAAACTCAAAGACATATGAAACTAATTAAATAAATAAGTGGGAATTAGGGTTGATAGTTCAGTGCAATGAGTCAGTGTTCATGCTGGTCTGGACTGAACGGCCGAGTGTTAAGGGTGATCTGAAGGGAGTCATGCAGCACTGAGTGGACAGCCCTCAGTGCTGTTGTGTAATATTAACCTCATGTTCCGGGTCGCCAGCTGACTCCCTGCAAGGACACAACAACACAACAGCAAATTCAAGAAGTGACCTGTCACTTTGTGTTTCCTGCCTGTGTGCAGTCAGATCGTTTACATAAAAAACGGATGCTACAGCGTGAAGCTGCGCACATGCATCCACGGCCCTGTGTGCAGACACGTGCTAATCTTTGATTAGCGATGAGCTGCGATAAGGTGCCGAGTCCTGCAGCCTGCGCTCTGTCTCTCTGTCTCTCTCTTGCTCGCTTACAGACACCAGATCCTCTGCCGCAGTGCAGGGCAGGGCCAGGATTTCCAAACCCATCAACTTCAACACTCACAAAAAGGTGTCGTGAGACCGGATTAAACAGGTCATATTTACAACCCTCCTGCTTTGCCATAATATTTCAGGCATTAAAAGACAGATTTCCAAATGTCTTCTTGTTCACTGCACAGTCTCAGAAGAAATAATGAAATGATGTATTAAAGATGAATCTCTACTCATTCATTAACAAATCATTATTTTACTGTTCTTTTAGCAATGCCATTGGCTTGACTGGAGAAATCAGTGTCTGTTCAAGTCTTTGGTCCAATCTGAATGATGGCATTTTACAAGTTTTAATAATTGCTGTGAAATTTGTACCTCCTGATATATATGGCCATAGGTTTTCATGCGATTTGGCTAGATTATCATGTTTGTCATGATCCAAGAAGATGAACCTTAATGGAAATCTTTTTTTTGTTTATTTTCAACATATAAGCCCCAACTGGACAAATTCTAATCACCATCAAGTCAAAATTCCAGTGGCATTCCCATCATCGTACTAATTAGCAAGCGTTGCACCCAAACATCCAAAACTGAACATACACATCACACATTATAGCAATAACGTACAGATCCTGAGCCAGGCTGTCTCTAATATGTCCGTCCAGTCCTTTCCCACACAGCAACTGTCCACCTGAGGAGCGCTCCCCAGTGCATCATCAGGCTCAGCAAGGACTAAGCATCATGCCATCGCTCCTCCACAACCCCCACTTTTATGTGTGACCCCTGACCCTGTATTCCCTTCTGTGACTAAACCTACTGCTCCCCTAGAGCTCTCTCTTGACCTTGTGTTTCCCTGGCAGCGCCACCAATGAGCTCAGTCAAATGTGAGCAATTGTTTAATGTTCCCTGTGGCCACAGCGGGAAAGCACAAGTTGTTCCTCTGTAACAGTTTCGTGTGTTTGTTTGTTTTTCAATGAGGGAAGGGGTTGAGAAATCATGTTGTTTTTTAGGACACATCCTTACGGATCAGCCTGTTAGCCAGGATGGGCAAAGAAACGCAGAAATCTGTCTGTGGCAGATGCTGGTGGGATGAGTAATCATCGGTTTATGCTGTTCCTCATACACTATTTGTGTATGCAGTCATTGCATCTGGTACATGTTCCCCTGCACGTGTCTGAGTAGTAGATTGCCATTATTTGTTGGTATATATTGGTAAAAAATAAAAATGTTTCCACTGCAGTCCATATTTTAGGATGTTATGTTCTGCACAGCGTGGGTGCCCAGTGTTACTGTTTAGATGTTAACTATATAAAATAACTATGCTCATGGTTTATTTTGCACAACTGATTGCAAAAAAAACCCTCACGTCTAAAACATAAAGTAGACAAACATACACACAACGCCAACGTGCTCTGTGCCTTTCTTTGTGATCACTGGGCAACCACACACAAAGGCCAAGGCGTGCTCTGCTGCGCACAATGTGACACTGTTTGTGCTCGAGAGGGTGAGGAGGAGCACTGAGCTGCACCCCCTAACGCACACACAGGCCCGCATTTAAAAAAAAAAAAAAAAGAAAGAAAAACACGCGCAGGCGATTTGGCTACGAGCCACATCCTGCATGCGTCTGCACGAGCCAAAATAACATGGAAGGAGTGCTCATGAGCACCATCCCATCAGCTGCACCAGCGGAGAAATGAGCAAGGTCCAGTCCAGCGCTTTGTCCTTCATGCTGATTAAAATGCTAGATTAGGTCAGCTGCAGCAGACTGAGTGCACAGCAGTAATAATTACTCCATAATTACACCACTTTGTGTCTCTGCTGTGTTTCACCAGCGTCGTTTTACTTCTTACTCAGTGGTTATGTGAATAAGAGCTGGTTTAACTGCACAAATCACCGACACCGATTCCAAATCTAGCAGCATGTATTGGTGGATGAACCTCTTCTGTGAGTGGGAGAAAACATGAGCAACCATGAAAAGGACCAGTGAATACCACTAAAGAGAGCCCATCACCATCAGTGACCAGAGAGTATGCATGTGCATGCATGTGTGCAACTGTTACCCTTAAGGTCCCTGCAGCTATGAGAAAAGTATTAGTGGGGGGAAGGATGGGAGGCAGACAAAGGGAAGGACGAGTCTACTGCAGGCAACACTCTGCTCATTTTTGTCTCCGCCACTCCTCTTTGGGGAACCATGGCTACAGGCGGGAGCATGTGCTTTTAGTGATCTGAGCCAGTGTGAGGATGCACACGGGACCAGAGGCCTCTCCCACTGAGCAATAACTCTTGTGGGGGCAGAAAGAAATTAGGAGATGGTGTGAGCATGCAGAGACTGGAAGGGTAGGTGCAGAGATGGGAGGACATCTACCCTGTCTTTAAGCCTGAGTCTCATCTCTCTTGAAGAGAGGCTGTGGTATACATGCCCTGCTGCAACGGATACAAACACTGGAGTGCTAAAGGAGCTGTGGACCAAAGAGAAACACTGGGCGCAGTGATGACTTCGATCCTTAGTGACAGGGGAGCTGTAAAGTCACTGAGAGTACACACACTGGAGGGATGTTCTTACATGTATATAGTGAAAGGGGGAACTGAAGCGTAGAGCCAATGCAGATTACATAAGCACTGCATTGGGACGAGGTCCTTACTGGCTGGCAGCGTCCAGAGGAAACTGAAACGAGCCAAGATGCAGCGAAGATCAAACAGACACCCTGTGAGAAAAGACAGAAGAGTGTTAAACGGTCAGTCTTTCTATGAAGACAACCATGCTAGCAGGGCTTTGCAGTCCGTGTAATCATTTAGCTGGCACTTCATGTGCCGATTTGTAACAGCTTCATCGCGGGGATGTGTAGTCATGACAACAACAGGTAGCATATGAGAAAAGCGTGTTTCTGCAGAGAGTTTTGAACGATGCAGTGGAGCTGATCCATCCATCAGTCCTGCAGTCCTGTAAACGGCATAACAAAGGTATCAAGACAAGACTGCTGATGGATTCAGCAAACACCAGTCCTGCATGGCCTCGTGCCTACTACCAGCATGTGCATCAGTGTCACCAAATCCACTGTGTTCATGGGACAAGAATAGAACTGGTTCATGACATCTGACCTCTGTGGGAACATCACTGTAAATATATGAGGAAAACTGCAACAAGGAAAAACGACAAATTCAGAGATATGTGCCTCAGTGTGCAGCAAATGGAACTATAACGTCCATGTATAAACAACGTGACTTGCTGGACTGCACAACTCATTAAACCCTCTCCTGGATGTGTGTTGCTAAAGACAATAGACTGCACGAGTACAAAAGAGAAGGGTGGAAAATAAATATTTCAGCGAGCGAGGACGATGCCTATCAGTGATCCTGTTTGATGTTCCTATCCGGGAAAGGAAAACATCTCTACTTTCTTGCATTGTTCTCTCCTACTTTATCTCTAACACTCTCACTCATTATGCAATCATACATGTCCATATGACCAGTATAAATAAAGCCAGTGTCTCTGTTTGGGTGTGAACCATCACCTTTAAAATAATAATAATAATAAAAAAGGTGGAAAAGAAAGCAGTTTGAGATAAAAGAGAAGTTTTTAATCTATGCACTGTCTAGATACTGGAATGCAGTCTGTTACTATGCAACACATCAGCTCTGAAGATATTCCCGCAGAGGATTTTCATCCGCCATCTGTCTGAGTCCTCCCTCTGAAAGCTGTTTCTTCTTTTTTCCTCCTCTGTCTCTTCTTCCTCCTCTTCTCTTCGACTCGCATATTCCTGGGCGTTTGATTCCACAGCTGCTCGGGGGGGGAAGTCTTTGGAAAGTAAATATGCATTTTCTCCCTGTTGCTCTCCTTCCTGTCTTGATGCAGACTGTAAAAAAAAAAAAAAAAAGCTTAGAGGCACCTTTGTGGCAGGAATCAGTATGCCACACAGACTCTCTCTCTCTCTCTCTAATTACTGACACAGGCTCTGATGTTCAGAAGAACTCTTAAGGGGAAACAAAATATTTATGGATCTACATTGTGTTTAACTAATGTGTTGCATGCAGCGTGTTACTTTATTTTCAGATTTTGCAATATCTGGTTTTCAGCAAGAACGCACAATTTCACACCAGCAAATAAATCAGGGGCTTAAATTAGGTTTGCAATTGATTTTGATGTGCGCAGCGTGCACACCAGGAGTTGTTCTACGGGAGTTTGGGAGTGGTACGCCATATTTGCCTGCAAGGCTAATTTAATTAGAAAAAATATACGTAAAAAAATGCATTTAAAGCTACGTACTTTAACAGGTAGAGCCACTCAAACAAACACTGTAACTAGCATTGTGTCAGCTCTTCCCCTGCTGAGTGGGCTGTTTGTTGCTGTAACGTGCAGCTGTTTCATTTGCTAATTGCAAGAATTTCCCTGCGGAAGAGTGACGTCTCCACATCAACAAACCACAGGTGAACAGCGGTGGCCCCCTCATAACCGCAAGCAATTCTCTTCTCATGCTCCACCTTGAGATGTTTAAAGACAGCTTTTCTTCCGTGGTTAGCTCTCTGCGCCGCTACACAGCCAGGATTACAGAACAAGAAAGAGTTACATCATTTATTGGTGGATAAAATCACCAAAGTGTGGCCCACGGTCTCTGCCAGAAAAGTGGACTCAGCTGCAGCAGCCTACACTTTGGCACAGCCTTGTAAAATATACAGTCACACAAGTTTTTCTTGAGCAAGTCCCTTTTTTATATTTATATTTGTGGGCAGCTTGTGAACAGAATCGTGCCTGAGCCCAGATCTTATCGTGACGACGGACGACAACAAGAATAGGCTAATCACTTTAATCCTTCCACTTGAGCCAAGGAATGTAAATAAATGTAACACTTGCTGATAATTCAAGGTTTAAACTGTACTTTCCATTCATGTGATCTGAACAGGGCTAGCTTCTGTTCCAGCATTACAATGACTGATGCCTCCACAGACTCGCTGTGCTCCTCAGCGTGGAGGCATCAGTCATTTTTCCATCTAATACGTGGCTGCCTCGGACGCCTTTTGTCGCAAACAAATCCCGTCATTCCGCTAATGTGACAGAAATCACCGAGCGGCTGTCGCAGTTGTTCGGAAGAAAGACCGGCCTTGGTTAAAATTCTTGTTTGTGAAATGATAGAAAGGTCACGCTAGTTGTCATGGCAGCCTGCGCCAACTGCTCTTACACAAGGCCGCCTGAGAGTGGATGGCCAAGGCTGAATATGCAGACAGGAAGAACAACAAATTGATTCTGTATTGCACCCAGATAGTAAATAATTCCTAGACTATATCTGCACTTTTTTTTTCAGCTTTCAGTGAATATTTTTATTTTACTCTACTCACAGTTGTTGCAGTTTCACATGAATATGACTCCGAGGTTGGGCTTTGTGTGTGCTATGAACAAAAACAAAACAGCCGATACGATTCAGGTATGGCCAGGTAATTTACTGTTTAGATTTCTCTCACAGAGGACGGACGACGGGGCTAACATCCTCATATCGTGGAGATATTTGCCTGTGGCTAATGAAGAACAGCTTGAGCACAGCCTTCAGTCTGTGACGCTGACAATCGAGCCAAAGACCCCAATAGTTGCCAGCTCTGCTGTTGTGTCCTGTCAGCGGAGTAAGTCAGTAAATTTGTCAGCCTTACTAAGAAAAGCAGAGGGTCTGTTCTGCTAAATCAGGCAGACAAAAAGCCATGCCACCCCGGCTATGAATCAGAATGTGAGAAACTGGCGCACACACACACGCATGCATGTATCCACTAGTGCATATCCGTACATACTGTATGCACAGATGCAGTCAAGGGCGCGCAGACAAAAGCCACAGGAGCACAAGCACTCACACACCCACCTTCACTTTGCTGTTCTTAAGCAAACAGCCTGCGGCTCAGTGAATGAGCATGTCAGCGGAGTGGGCTGACATTCTGTCACACAAAGACGGTGTACGAAGACAGATGCTTCCTCTGCCTCCTTCTGTCCATGCATCCAACACACAAACGCAGCCCCGAATGCTGCCGTTTGTTCTTTGCGGTTTCGCTGAGGAAATTTTCCAGTCAGGAAGTCATTATCTCACTCAACTTTGACATTAAAAGAGGAAAACTGGGTGAAGATATAAAAATATACCTTCAAAGATGCGCAGAAGTAGGTTACGTCTGGAGGAGTTGATCCTCATTACAGTGAAGGGGGGAAAGAAGAGTGGCATACCCCCGCACAGGTATATCTGTGATTGGGTAGCTTTAGCAGGGAAGGATGAGAGGGTGAGTAGGCAGGCAGGCGGTGTGCCAGGGTTCTCCCCACAGCCAGAGACACTCTAATTAAGGAGCACAGTGGGGAGAGAGGGCATGAACAACAGCTCTGCATTGTCACATAATGATTTTCTTATCATCTCTAGTACAGGGAACGCTGCACATCTCTCGTCTGATGGGTGTACGCATCTGTGTGTTTTTCCCCAGGAGCTCCACGGCAGCCGTCTAGTCACACCCAGAAACATGAAATCAACAACAATCCCGGCGCTATTTCCATCGCCTTACAGTGACAGGATATTCACGTCGCCCCGATACAGCAGCGCAGAGCAACGTTTGATAAGCAGCTGTAGATGTGCCTGTTTTAATGCTTACACTGAGAGCTTATTTCCACCAGGCCATCATACCATTTTTATGAGGAGGGGGCTCGTCTCTGACGATTTACACTGATGCATGTTTAATCCACCCTCTATACTACTCTGTATAATCGTTAATAGATATATATATTTATAGCTCCTGTTACATTTAAATCTTAGCCTCGATTCGCAGATGTCCAGATGGACCAGATGGACTGACAGGGAGGTGAAATACCTGCAGAGAGGGAGAAAGGGTCATTCATTATTAATCATTCTGAAAACTGAGAGCACACACCAAAACCACCAGAGTCCACGTCGCTTTATTTGAGTTTAATGGAGAATATA
This sequence comes from Planiliza haematocheilus, assembly GCA_005024645.1. Taxonomy (NCBI): domain Eukaryota; kingdom Metazoa; phylum Chordata; class Actinopteri; order Mugiliformes; family Mugilidae; genus Planiliza; species Planiliza haematocheilus. The sequence goes on from SRSE01000593.1 coordinate 13,132,170, forward strand.
ATCTGCATTTAAACAATACCGCCTGAAGAAATACTGTCAGCAGGAAACAATTCACAAGGAATATCTTATGCTCAAATGTGGATTACTTCCAGTGAACTGAAAGAGCATTTTGCTGTAATACCACATGTTATATGTTCTTTTTCTTTACAGATCTCACATTCTGCTACACAGAAAAGCTGTTCTTTAAGTTACACTTACATGCTAACATGTGCTTTCCAGTTACACAAAGGGAAGTGACTGGATGAAGAAAACCGATGACTTAGAGACTGTTAAAAATAAATGGATGAAAAGATGGATTATGATTAAAAAGTGGATGAAATTCGCTGATATGTTTATAGGAGAAAAGGCCGTATAGGGCGTGGGGGTGGTACGCTCGAGCAGATGGGTCCTGGTCTGCTTTGTGAGGGCAGCAGATGCCCTGAGATCCTAGGCCACAGAAATGCCCCCAGACACCAACACCAGAGCGCTAAAAGAGGCCAAGCCCAGTAACTCCGCCTCGTCACATGCGCCCTCTTTCAGATGGGAATATGGGTTAGAGGTGTTTCCTCATCCAGTAACTTCACTGTTGGGACTGAAAAACAGATCTGATGGATGTATTATGCTTTGGTCTTTCAAATGAATCCTCTCCCTTCATATAACTATCACTATCACTCAGCACTGACAGGGTTTACACGTCCATCAGTTGTCCAGAGATGGCCAGGTCAATGTGGACCAACACAAGGCCATGTATTATATACAGTACACTGATCAGGCATAACATTATAACCACCTTTCTAATATTGTGTAGGTCTCCTGTGCCTCCAAAACAGTTATTACTCTTCAGAGAATGGACATGAGCCTCCTGAGAGTGTGCTGTGGTGTCTGGCAACACAGTGTTGTTAATGGGGATATTTGGTCGTATGGGTTGAGGGGAGGGGCCTCTGTGGATCATCCCACAGATACTTGATCAGTTTTGGGATCTAGTGACTTTGGACACACACAAATGCCAGGTCCAAAAGATTCCCAGCAGAACGTCAGTGTTATTTAATTACCTCTAAGAGGTCATAATGTTTTGCATGATCGGCATATAGCGTAAGGCACTACTGCTAACACTGCCCTAAACACCATAGAAACACATGACTCATCATCTGTAGCAGATGCTCTGCTCCTCTCACCGACTTTGGGCAAAGAGGTTTGGGAGGTGCTGTGAGGCTGTGGGCCTGTGATGATGACAGAGCTGCATACCAAGCAGACTGTCTACTCTGAGGAGAGCATCGCCCCCTAGTGGACCAGAGGGGTAAAACGGATTTCTTTTACTCTAGTCCAACTTTTTGTTGAATGCACTAGGTTGACTTTCATATGCAGGCACAAAAACGCTGACTGTGTCCAGATCTGCTCCTTCTGGTTGAAAGCAAACATTTGATGCAAGGACATCTGAAAATTGCATAGTGGCATTTAAATCTGATGATCAGAAGCAACACCCTATATGAAACACACCAAATGTGTGTAATGTAATTTTTGTATAGTCAGTAAACAGCTGCGAAATCCTCCATATTTTGCCGCTTTTAGCCAGTTTGCACAGAAAACAAACATCTTAAAGCGTCCCTGCACAGGCGACTGCAAAAAGTGCAGACTTGAACCACGGAAGTTTGTTACAATGCATAGTATTAAATCCATCTGAGGGCCGTCTTCATCTATTAGTCATCTTCTGTCACTCCCTTTAGACGAAGCTCCTCTTGAACCCTGGACAAGTACAGTGGATCTGGGTATCCAAAACTATGATGGAAAAAGACGTGCAAGCACAACATGCAGAAAGTGAAAAACTGCTTTCCCATAAGCTTGGTGCAAATCCATTTTTTAATTTTTAAAATAACTTTTGTGTAGATATTGATTTGGGTGCTTTGTATTTACAAGTAGTGAATCTTGTCAATTGATCTATTAGTTGGTGCACCACCTTTTATGAAAGTATCTCAACAACTACTGAAGTAATTGTAATGCTAATCCATGGAGCCTTAACAATAAATCCCACTGGTGATACCATTAGTATACTTACTAATTTTGACCAGTGCTAATAAACAGTAACCATCAACAGGTTTAGACCTATAAGTACCTGGGTCTACAGCTGGATCACAAACTGGACTGGTCTACTAACATAGACTCAGTATACAAAAATGATCAGAGCCGTCTGTATTTCCTCAGGAGGCTAAGGTTGCCCTCTTCTATGCTGTAGTGTGCTGGGGAGGCAGCACAAAAAAAAAGGGAAACTTGCAGCTGGACAAGCTGATATAGAAGACTGGCTTTGTGGTAGGGGCAGAGGTGACATCAGTGACAGATGCAAGGACCTTGAACAAAATCCGGTCCATCATGACCAATGTTCACCACCTTCTACACGGCACCATAGTCAGGCAGAGAAGCTTGTCTCTGTCTCTGCTCCACGGACAGGTTGAGGAGGTCATTTGTACCTCAGGCCATACCACTCTACAGGGCCTCGCTGTGAGGAACCAAGTGGACTGTGGTTAATGCTAATACTGCTATATATTTTTAGTATTATACTGTATGTGTATACATATATTATTTGATTGTATGACTAGGCGGCACAGTGGTGTGGTGGTTAACTCTAACCCATGTTCCAACTGGGCCTTTCTGTGTGGAGTTTGCATGTTCTTTCTGTGTCTGCGTGGGTTCTCTCTGGGTACTCCGGCTTCCTCCCACAATCCAAAGACATGCTCGATAGGTTAACTGGTCATTCTAGATTGGCCGTAGATGCGAGTGTGAATGGTTGTCTGACTCTCTGACAACCTGTCCCAGCTGTCCTCTCACCCGATGACAGCCGGGACAGGCTCCAGCCCGCCTGCAACCATTCACAGGACAAGCAATTAAAGAAGATGGATGAATGAATGAATGAACATATAATTTAAATATCTGTTTCTATGTGATGAAGTTACTGGACACTGAATTTCCCTTCTGTCTATCTAAACATGTCAACAAACTAAACTAAGACAACCAACATGGCAATGATCAGCATGTCAGTATGTGTTGGACAAGTAGTGGCATTTATAATAATAATAATAATCTTAAGGTAAATACTTTTACCTTTTATTAAAAACTGAATTAGATTCCAGTTGAAGAAGGAAACAAGAATATACATAAAAGTTAACCGTACATACCACTGTGGACCTCCACTTGTGCTGGTCTTGTGGTGAATATCGTTCCAGGTGATGACGTTGTTAAGGCCCGTGGTGGCCGATCGTCCAATGGTGAAGATGAGTCTCCTGTCGAAGGCCTTCCTCAGCAGATTGAGGACCTTCTCTCCCTCCCTGCAGTCTGGCAGGTAGGCAATACGAGAGGTGCTGCTGTACCTCACCCCAGGGTTTGGGTGCTCAGGCTGTAACGTGATAAACGACAACTTATAAGTAAGATACACTGACCCACTATTGTGACATTTCTTAAAACCAAATTCTACGGCCACTCTGGGACAATCGATGGGAATTACATTAACCGAACATTATACTATACAGGAACGTGAGGTCTTTGGCAAATAAGACGGACGAACTGTCTTGCTGTAACCCAGAAGGGGTATACAGCATGCAGTGTAATGTATGTTTTACCATCATACACCTATTTTTCTTTTTATTATCGGTTTTCAAGAGTGTTCTGTAACTGAGCTACTGTGACCATGCAATTTCCCTTGTGGATCCATAAAGTGTATAAGTCATGAAGGATGATTTACAACACTGTTGTATTAGAAAGGATAAGTTTACGCTAGTGTACCTAATGAACCGGCAAATGAGTGTACCTCATGTGTCCTAAACTGTTACCATGGCAACAGACAGATGCGCCGTTGACTCACTTCCTCATTGCTCCACAAACGTTTCCATTCTGCAGCACACGTGATACCGGAACTAACTAAAAAGAATCCCAATAATTGGTTGACGCTGAGTTTAGCTGGCGGCCATTTTTTATACCTAATCCAGGTGCTTTGATGCGCCAGTGCAAGGCAACTGACATGTAAAAGAGACAACACTGTCCTCTGGTGGACAAACCTATAAAAGTAGAGGAAACGTACTGCTACTGACACAAACTGTGTGCTAATATCAGTGTCAGCCTCACCCCTTGTATCCCTGCAGGGAAGGTGTACTGTATAATAGCAGTGCCGTAGCCCTCAAAGCCCGGCAGGCTCTGCCAGCTGTGGGTCACCGTCATCGTGCCCTCCGGCTGCGTCCCGGTGTACACTCCGTGGTAGGTGTTGCATATCGGACAAGCTGGTTTAAAGCTGAACACTGAGTCGATGCACTGAGAGCAGAAAGAATGAAGGCACTTGAGTGTTTTCTTCTTCTGAATAGTATCAAGGCAAATGGCGCAGTTTTCGGCGCTTCGTCCTGTTGTTGTTGTTGTTTCCATTGTTTCCTAGTGTGTGTGTGTGTGTGTGTGTTTGTGTGAATGTCTGAAGAAACGCTATCAGGGTGATAAACCCATGTGCTAGGAAGTGGAGCAAACACTGAGCTCTGATTGGTCTTCTTTTATTTCTGCTGATCTGACCAGGAAATGCAAACCTGATGTGCCATGTACTTTTTATTCATTATATTTACATTAAAACTTTTCATATGTAAACAAACGTGCTTTCCCCCAGAGTTGAAGACATTTAGAGCTACTATTTCTACTTTAAAATGGAAATACAGTGCCTTTTACTCTGCCACCACTAAATGTTCTTTTTACATTATAATTTAAATGCAACTTTTACAAATAACTTGATTTGTCATTTGTCTGTGGATGTTAATGTGGTAGTATGTGAGACATACAGTATGTTCCCATATAAGGACTTCAGTGCTTTAATTTAATTCTACATTATATTTTGACTTTTAAAAGGGAAACATTACTAAACTGTTTAATATTTATATTCTTTTATATAATTTGTATGAAATATGCAAACATACAGTTCCACCACAGTGAGTGTCAACTTTAAAACGCCGTCTATATAGTAATGTGTCTTTGATGATTACAGATATGTAATATTGGCTCATTTTCCCAAACAAATACACAAGCATAGTATTTATGGAACAGTAAATAATTTCTGGCAAGTAAATTTGTTGGCAGACCCTACATACTTCTAGTTTTTGCCTTACATTTGCAAATGCAAACGTTATAAAACTTACATAGTGTGGTATATACTTCTGAATAATTCCATGTGTCAGTGCAGTTAAACGAAGATCAGAATGTGTGATTTGATAATTGCTGTCCATTCAAACAAAGAAATCTAACCAGTAATGTTCTGTGTACATTACACCACAATCCAGATGTTTACACAGGAGTACTCATCTGGATTATGACGGGAGATGGCAAATGTACAAAGTGCAGCATTTTGTAAGTTCTTTCTTATCTTATAACTTCCAATTTATATGAAGCAAAACAAGGACTGATGCAACCAAACCTGCATTTGCACAGTACGTAGAACTGGTTATTAACTTCCCCATTATTTATCTGAGTTTAGACTTTCTTGGTATAGTGCCTGAGGCTGTAAGCAAGCAAAAACAAAAGTCAAGAGTGAAGAATGGACTTTACTCCCTGCTGCCTTTGTAAATCCAGTCAAAGCAGTTCTTAGAAGGCTGTGGGCTTTTAGTTACAGCCTCGATGTTTCTTGAAAAAATAAAAGAAAAATAAAACTGAAGGACACACTGTACTTCTCCAATTCCAAAAAGTAATTAATTATTTAAAAAAAAAATTAAAAGTAAATGGAAGGACCAATCTGCATCTACAGCAAACGGTGAACTCTAATTCTTTAGAAAGTAGCAGAATAGCAACAACTGATATTTCTTCATAAAGCTGATCTAACAAGTCATGATGATGCGGCTCTTTTTTTATTCACTTAGTTAATCTTATTATTATTATTATTATTAACCTGGAAACTGAGTTTTAACTTTGAAATTACAGGATATTTTTAATATTTTACTGACGCTATTTACTGGCCACCTTTGCCTTTTATTGACGGTTAATAGCAGAGAGGCAGACAGGAAACATAAGGAGTGTGAGGTGATGACAAATGCTTTAAGAGCTTCATCATACATAGGCTAACGTGTCAACAATACATTATGTGAAGTATTTTAAAGTGATTATTATGTCCATTAGATGGCATGAAATGCATTAGAGGAGGTCAGTATCCCGGCGTTCATACTAACAGATAACTCAAATCAAATCTTGGAAAGGCATCAACTTGAACTCGCTCCCTCTGAATCATCACCAGTTTGACGTGCAGACTGTGATGCATCTTGTTTTTATACAGAACCTACAGTGAATGTCCGACACAAACCCAAACATAACTTTTTATTCAAGTATTAAAATGTAAAGCACATTTCTGAATATCAACAAAGTACGAATCAACACAATTAGAAAAAAAAAAAACTCAAACGTTTTCTTTGACAATCAATTTGGAGCATGTGTACTCTCTCCGACTATCAGTTCTCCTGGCTTCTCCTCAACCATGTAATGCATAGAAATGTTTGCACAGTAGCTTTAGTAAACTACAATCTTGTGTCCCAAAAAATATATCAGTTGGTCCCTTAACTAAAATACAAAGGGCATGGAAACATAAGTATTGGATGTGTGGATTAAGACCAGCCACTAGCCAAGCACATTCACACGTAAGGATTTATCAGTGGGTTCTCTGGGGTTTTCAGCATTTGTCCTACAAGGATGTTTGTGAGGGAGAGGCAAATTTTAACAGCATATCAGAAAACATGTTTTTATGATCAGTGTAGCATTTGTACTAAAAGCCAGATGGTGAAGCTACAAACATAATGCTGCTGATCTGTCAAATAACACCAAAATAAGCCCGAACTTTTTACCATTCATCGGAAACAACATGCTTAATTTTTTTTTATTTATTTTTTTATCAAAAGTGAATATAAGAAAGGCACAACAAAATGAGATCATCATCCCACCCTAAATCAGATCAATTGTTCCCGCTAGACATTTTATTTTTTCACCGTCTCTACTGTGGATTTTCTATTTCGATAAACTAAATTTACAACTCATTTTAAATGAGGAGATAAGCAGGCAAGTCTCCCAGTCTGACAGGGGACAGAAGCATAGATATTTAAAGAGCTTTTGTGCCTTCGATTTGGTTTAAGTGGTCTATATGCCCTTCATGTTTGACATCGTCATAAATCTGGTTATCAGAGGAACACATTACTTACATCTGAGGTAATGGGCTTAACTCCTGGGAGACATCTTGAAATAACAGGAGTGACCAACGGGAGGAGAAAACAGTGGGAAGTCCTAATGTATGTTAAAGAAAAAAGTGCTGCAATGAGACATCGTTTGACATTCTTTCTATTTAAGTAAACAGAGGACGAGGTGGCGAAGGTCACGCACAAATGTTCTAAGCGATTGACATCAACTTGAAGCCAGCGAGCTAATAGCTGATGGCTGCACAAACCTGTTTGCCCCGGGCACTCTTTACAGAGAGGAAGCAAAAAGAAAAAGCATCACTCCTACTTTACTGGAAGAAAAAAAAAAAAAAAACAGACTCCCTTACCAAAGTGCCTGTGAGTGCTTTAGATTGCAATAACTTCAGAAAATGAATTCTGTTTATAGAAGCAGTGCTATTCTGCCATATGTACCGAGTACTGCTCATGAAACAGGTAATTAGTAACAATGAAATCTTACTCAAACATTTCTGGGGGATGTAACCAAAGATGTGTGCTTGTAAGAAATAAAGAAGCTCCCCCAGAGTAGAAACAAACATTAATAGAACATAAACTGTCTTCATAACATTAAACCTAGATTTCCTAAATAATATATGAGTACCGTGAATTCCAACATGCCACAATGCTCTAAATAAGTGGATCCGATATCAGTCCTATTGCCACCAGTGACAGTTAAGAGGATACAAGAATGCACCGCACTCAAAGTGTATGTCCTCCACATGTAGCACTGGGATAACTCTGGAGGAAAATGGAAAAAGAAATAAAAAAAAGCTGAGGAACAACTGGTGGAGTGATATGGGCTCTGCTGCAGCATTAGATGCCTATCTGCTGAGGTCTTCAGTCATCTTAAAAGGGATGGGCAGTCTTAGAGCACAACCTGGAGCTGAGTCATGTCCACTGCAAGGACACTGGGAAAAGTCCTACAAAGTCCTGGAAGAAATCGGTGGCGTTCGTGCCGTCAGTCCGCCGTGATGCCTTTCTCTCTGAGCTCCTCTGTCACTCGCACCAAGTAAGTGGGGTCTGGATAGGCAAAACTGCAAGAAGAAACAGAAATCCATCACTGCACCTGTACGAGCGCGGGCAGCGATAGTGCCATCTAGCCAAGGACATCAACTGATAGCATTTGCTTGTCAGGAACGTGGATTAGATCTGTCAGTCATTACCGAGCACTTTTCTCAGCGTCCACATCTCGTAGCAGAGTTGTACTGCGGGGTATTACACAATCACATCTCACAAGACAAAAAAAAACGGCAGTACATACCAGCGCGGCCCACCCCATATTGAGGTCTTGTGGTGAATGTCATTCCAGGTGATGACGTTTTGCATGCCCGTAGTCATGGAGGTACCGATGGTAAAGATAAGGCGCTGTTCGAAGGCCCGGCGCAGCAGGCCCAGCACACGGTTCCCCTCGGGGCTGTCAGGGAGGTAGGCCACACGGTCTGTTCCTGGGTACCGAACACCCGGGTTGGGATGTTCTGGCTGTAACATTAACGGGATAATAAAACAGGATCAGTTTATGTGGGCGTAAATAGCTTCAGAACTGCAATGATTGTGTTGCCGCCGTCAGGTTTTGAATTTGTAAGCAGTCTGTTTATCATTCATTTTGTTTTAGCTCTGTACATACTCCACTTTCTTTAATTCAAGACACATTTCAGGAGGAAATAAACACAACCTTGAAACTTGAGGTCAAGAACAAATATAGCTCACACCTGCCCGCAGCCTGTCCCGTGGGAGGAGGAACTCGACTAATTTTACTCCAAAGGGTCAGTTTATTTGTCAGGGGAAGCACGACTATAAAAACTGCTCAAATTAACTTCTGTGGGGAGGAGGTTTCTCAAGTCTGGGAAGCAAAACATTAATGACGTCATCACATTTTGTCTCTGCTTTAACTGCATGGTTATAACGTAAAGTCTGCATACAGACTGGTGTCATGTGGTTTGGAAAGGCCCTTTTGCTCTATTAAGAGTCTTAAAAAGACCATACCACTGGTTTCGTAAAAGTAAACAGGATGGTGCACTTTTAGTGTTTGACCTATAAAATGGGAGAAAATGCCACTGAAGCTGCAAACATGAGACACTGGTAAAGGTCTCTTAAAAAGCACCAGGATAACATCTTGCTATCTTAACAGCCCAATACTTAATTTTTATCCTATTGATTTGAGCTTAGGCCTAGTGGTTAAGAGAAGCTGTGAAGATTAAACCACATTTTTTAAGAGGAGCCGAATTCAGATCCTGGATGTAAGGTTGTGCTTTTGATATTGACATTGATGTATTTCCCTCAGGAAACTGGCAATTAAGTGTTGGAGGTAACACCAAAGTAAGTGTTAATCAGCTAAATAGACAGAAGCCAGGGGTTAAGTGCAGTCCCCACTATAGAAGTAGATTATGTGCAGATTCTATTCCCTAAACGTACAATATTTTAATGGTCTGCTTCACACTCATATCCTTCATCTGAACCACGTGCAGTCTACTCACCGCCTGCAGGCCAGAAGGGAAGCTGTAGATGATGCAGATACACCCATAGCCTTCATGGCCAGGAAGCTCCAGATCAGGATCTCTCTCTACAATCATTGAACCATTGGCAGGCTGGTTCCCAATCAGCTGGCCATACACCAGCCGGCACACAGGACATGCTTTCTTCACCTTAAAGGCCTGATCCAGGCAAGAGCGACAGAAGGAATGGCCACATTTCTCCAAGGTAGTCTTCTCCACTATGTCCCCCATGCAGATTGAACACGTGTTATTGTCCTCTCCCTCGCTTTGGGAAGCCAGGTTGGAGTCCATGTCCTTCCTCTGGGCGGCCTCGTGGAGCATGGCGCAGGCCTCCTCATCAGCAGGCTTCCTGAACCTCTGCTGCTGTCTCTGCGAGCGCCGAGGCTGAGAAGGTGGAGGCTGAAGCCGGCTCCCCTCTCCGTTGGGCTCCAGGACTCCCACACAGGGCAGCAGAGCCCTCTTCCTCTTGGATCCCCCCTCCTGTTTGCTCATTTCTTTGCGGGCACAACGGCATAAGTCAATGAAGGCTTTTCGCGTCTCACTGGAGATGGGTCCATCCATCACCCCAGCTCCAGCGCTCCTGGAGCCCTCCACCGGCTGCAGCCGCACGGCACAGCAGCCCCCCCTCTCTCCTCGCCTAATGATACCAGCGCTCATCCCCTGCTTCTGCTGGAAGTCAATGAGCCAGGGCCGCCCAGCTGCAGCCAGGTAATCCCACACCGCCTGTGAAACCAGCACCTCATCACTGCCCTGGCCAGCACGCACACTCATCTCATCAGAGGAAACTGCACAGAGGGGCACACAAAAGTCATCAGTGTTTGAACAGGCATCCAAACAAACATCGTTTGCAGTTGAACGTGTGTGACTGAATATAAATCTAGTTTTAACAAGTTGCCCTTTGAGGCGATGAACAAGCCTATATTGCAATTTTAAAATTAAAGCATGTGGCACCATGCTATTTCTGCTCAGACGTGGCTACCTGAGTACTCTTTTGTTTTTTAACAAATCTGACAAGTGCATTGATCATTTCTGCAGATTATCAAAGCATGACAAAGTAAAACGGGTCTACACTGGCTTCTATGTGCAGCTGCGGCAGCATGTCAAGGAAATACACAACAGGCGGTATCGCGGCATTGCTGAGGACGCTATCAGCTGTTCAGAAATTCAGACTGTAAACAAAGGAAACTAAACCCTCGTCATGTGCGCAGAACACGAAAGCCCGGTGACAGCTACATGCAAACACAAGAGTGACACTTGTTTCGAGTGAAGGCTTACCTTGTGATCCCATAAATTCCTTCAATAGCGAAAAGAGCGTCCTGTTGAACAGAAAAAGAGAGGAAGAAAGGCTGAAGGAGCGGAACACACGTTATCTCAGCTGCTCGCCGACATTTAGACTGAGCCATTCTCCGGAGCAGCGAACGAAGGGACATTCAGGGATTTGGCGACATTAGCTTAGCCTTCGGTACATTTGTCGTCAGCGTTTAAGCTATACAGTGTTGATTACTTGGATAGGCTACCTCACCCTTTGCCGTAGCTCGTCGCTGCCTGTCGGGAATCTGTGCCTGGATTAAAGCGCACTGAGCTCCATCGGAGGAGGCCTCTATTTCCGACGTGCTGCTGCAGTTTATCAGCGGATAAGTAGTCTCTTGTAGTCAGGACATGGTATCCAAACGTATCCCCGGCTCATATCTGTGTAGGTTTTTAACAGATCTCCCCTGGCCCTGGTAAACGCCATCCAAAACCCGCACCACCTCCTCCTCCTCCTCCTTAGTCTCTCCCGTGATCGCCTTCCTCGTACGTCCTTGGGCTAGGCGTAACGCAGAGTAAACAGCAATTGTAGTGAGTCTTCTTATCTAGCCGTGTGACTGTGGCTGTGTCCTCTCTGATAACCTGCCTCTTCGCTTCATTTCGCCTCCAAACCGCGTCTTTTCTGACGGCTGGACGGGAGGGAACACAGCCGTCAATAAGTGGACTTAAACCTTCCTGTAATGTGAGCAGGAAGTTCGTCACTGAGCTGACATGATTAGCTGATGATGGTTTGTGTGTGTGTGTGTGTGTGCGTGTTGTTGTGAATCATACTTTTGTCGTGATCGGTGCTAACAAAAACAATAGTGGAGCCTACACGCCGTTTAAGAATACCCACAAAAACCGACAGTAGGATGTTGACACTTTGACAGCCTCTGAGTATAGGAGCGTCTTTAAGGCGCTGTTAAATTATTTTCATTTGACATCACAGTTAGGATGTTGCAAATTATCAAACTGTGTTCGTGTACACAAGCGTAGATGTGCACATACTGATCTTAAACTACTATACAAACACAGCAAGTATTGCACGTGTACTTTATATTGCGCAAATATTCGACATTTAGTACATATGCACAGTAAAAATAGTTCAGATATTGCCACATTACACCACAAATGCCACAAATAGGGCACCAGTATCCAAAAATACTGCACATGTATACCACAAATTATAACAAGTTCATTTTTTACAAATAACAATTATATTGCACATATCACAACAGCTGTTGCACATTTATATATACAAATACCACAAATATTGCACACACACACACATACACACAAATAACATAAATATTGCACATTTACATATGCATATACCACAAATATTGCACACACACAAATAACATGAGTATTGAATATGCATATACCACAAATATTGCACATCTATACCAATTCCACAAATAGCACCTGTTTATATATCACTGTATTTACATTATACAGTACATGTACCACATGTACATATAAAACATTATAGATATTGTGCATGGTATATTAGGCATATCCCATCTCAGTCATTTTAAACTAATAATAAAATAACAGTATATGTTCGCAATGTCCATTGGTTTTCCCATTTACGTTCAAAGTTCTTTGTGCTCTCAGTCCTAAAATCCAATCTAAGCTGGAAACTTTGCTCCTGTATGATAAGAATGCTGCATTCAATGGGACATTTAATCAATCAGTAGTGTCTACTCTATTGTGGCATAATTTAAAGGAGCAAAACCTGGAAGAAATCACATCAAAAAAGCTCTGTGTGGGTTATTCCCACAATTCGATCTCTGTTATGCTGCTTTTTTTTTTTAACTTAATGTGAGCCTGTAAACTCGACTTTAACTCAAATGACAATATGTCACTGCACCTTCAACTTAATCATAATAAAGACTTGATTCAAATTCACGTCAGCCTTTGTTGGCAGGCTTGTACAAATCAGTGATTTGTTGAGATTCTAGTTTTAGGATTTGATTAAAAAGAAAAATGTTGTGGACAAAAAGCCAGTCCACAGTTAGAACAAAGTTCAACAGCAAGGCTTTTGCTGGGATTGTGCTATAATCTGTTTCCTCTTCTATTTTTGGTTTTTGGTTATATTCAAAATTTGCTGATGGGCCAGTTGGCAACGGTTGTCAGGGGCTATAGGCATTGGATCAACTTGTTTCAACATCTTAGGTCAGCAACATTGCCCAATATATTTCACATTACTATTCAAAAGTCATTTAAATAGTTTCTTTCTTTTAATTTAATGAATCCCACTTTTGCCTGTTGATTACCTGAAGGTGTTTGGGACATAACAGTTACACTGAGACTGACTAAGGTGTTTGGATCAGTGTCAGATTTAAGCAACAGCCACAAAGTCAGGACCATTGTCCTCATGAGCCTTCTTGGAATTACTCCACTGAAACTGAATCAGTGACTATTCTATATTCATATCCATCTAAAGTTCCCATGGCTGCAGGCATAGTGTCTGTCGGATTGTTTTGGATCAGCTCTCGGATTTGTGCCTGGCATCTGGACAGTCTTACGTATTAAACCTTGTAAAGAGTTTTAATCCTCACAGTAATCATGTTAATGTTTTCTTGTTGGGAATTAACAGAGACAATGCAAGCAAAACCTTACTGCTCTGAGGAATTCATGTATGTACATTTCAGATTACATTTGACAGAATTTATAAACCTTTATGAGCATTTGGTGAAAACCCTTTTAGACTATCTGCATTGTACAAAGATGTATGTAGACATTATGTGCATCGTTGAACCAGAAAACAATTTAATCCAGTCTTTTCTTTTGTTTACATTTATGCTGTCTGCAACACAGCTAGACTTTCAGCAGTATACATCTCAGACTCTATAAAAGGCGTCATTACTATCAGGGCAGTAGGCAAAATATAATCAACTGGACCACACCGACGCAGGTAATTAGGTTTAAAGATCACAATAATGCATCGAAATTGTATCCTACTGTCTGCCAGAGAGACTAGTAGAATAGACTCATGGAAAACTATTGTTAATGCTCCACTCAAATCACAGTGCAGCTGCAGAAAGCTCCTGGAGGTAATTTCAGATTTCACTGGTTCATTGCTTTAATAATTTATGAGATTAGTTCACTGAAAAGCTACTGACTTTGATGTGGAATAGTCGGAGGAAATGAGCACATATACTGTTTATGGGTTCTGAGAAATGTACCATTATAATGCTGATAATGTTGGATGAAGAAACTGAAATAATAAATATAAAATATACAGACTGAGTGTAGAGCACTTAATTGAGCTCAGGGCGGTTCTATAATACCCAAAGGTGACGGCAACTGAAATAATATGGTAATAGAATAAATCCAAAAGACTGAGCCTTTTAATACATATTACGCAATAAGTGATGGTAAAGCATAGCTTGTCTTTTGCTCTTCATCTCCCCTCTCTCTAAAAACAGACTGGAAGTTATACAGTGTACTATCTCTTACAATGGTCAACATTAGTTTTCCCTGCCCTCATAAGATCTGAGACTCCTTTAGGGCTGGTCAACATCCAGCACAAGCTGATAAAAGTTGTAGACAAAGGATTTTTGTGACTCATCTTGACTGTCGCCAAGTCTCATACTGGTAATTCTGCCTCTCAGCCTGTCTCCTCTCTTGTCCAACTGCTTGAATCATCTCCCAAAATTACATCGGCTAGAGCCTTCACCACTGGCCTAAAGTCAACTGTCAGTTTTCATGGGATTTGCTGCTGCCTGGGTACTTTGGCCCACACAAAGAAAACCACTTGAAGTCAAACACCATAGCAGCAGGTGCATCTGATAAACTTCGTTCCTACGGGAACATAATCTGATGAAGTTCACTTTGACTTTAAAGCCAATAGCAATGCCAGAGAGGCATCTGTTGATAAGCAGGCAGAGAGGCAAGCTGTGAAGGGACATACCTTGGCTTCCACCACTGTCTATGTGCTCATCTCTGTTGAAAAAATAACCACAAGCCAACATCCTGTGCAATCCGGTTTCATCATCTCCAAGCACAGAAGTGCTCTCAGTCTCCCACTGTGTCCAGGAGACTGTCAATTCATTTTCTAAAAGTTGACTATTTTTTCTTGGTGACCTTGTATAATTCATATAAAATACTGTTGTCTCAATTTTATTGTGTCCTCCGTGATCTTAGAGTTATTTATGTATCCCTTGAACACTGTCACTGTTATGGTGGACCACAAATGGGGGGAAATGGGGGAGAAGGGTGGCTTCATAAATGTGGGTATGCTAATTGGAAGGTTTTGAATTTTTACTTGTAGCCTTGTTATACCAACAAATTGTACATTTCTGTAAAGACGATACACATCCATTTGAGGTGAAAAGAAAAAGCCACTGTCAAATATGTAAATTGACACAAACTCAATATGGGTAATTGATCTTCTCTCTATCATTGAATCAGGCCAGTATATGCACACTTATTGCACAGTATAATTTATATTTTTACATAATTTCACGTGCACAATTTCACATATGCAATATAAACCCACCTCAAGGCTAAACTGAAGTATAGTTTCATTGGGTTTGTGCACTATGGTTAACTAGCTGCTTTTGCAACTGGCTAGTGATTGATTACACTGCATATATATATATAAAAACACTGTCGCAATCTCCCAAAAATCATTCCAAATAACAGCAATGCAATTCCAAGAATAGAAACATATATAAACACATTTTGTAGTTGTTGTTTTTTTATTTTTTGCATGTTCATGTTTCCATCAAAGCTTTGCGCAATGGCCAGCTGTGACATTTAGAACTATGACAAAAAAAGCTGAAGCTTCTCTTATTTGTCTTCCTCTTCCAGCAGACCATTATTTCATGAGTGGGATCTGCAGAATTTTCTGCACACACACAGCCTGATCTACAAGATAGTAAATAAGATTTCACATTTTTATTGAAAATCTTGAAAACACATTTTGCATGTGGTAATTTATGTATGCTGGTGAGTAGCACTCATTTAATTTAATCCACAGAATTTAGAGAGTTCTTTTAAAGTTTAATTTAGGGTCATTTACGTTGGTATTTTACTTCAGATTTCCATTTCACTCCTTTACATTTATAGGCACATACTAGTTAACCTACCAATCAAACTTTTACATGCAAAACATACACATGTCTCCCTTCTGAGGTTGTCCTGTGGCGTCTGGCAACAGAATGTTGTAAGTGGGGGCCTTTGGGTCGGGTTGAGCGGATGGGCCTCTGTAGATCAGGCTTGTCCCAGTGCATCTTATGACAGGCCAGGTTAACACATTGTGCTGTTTTACATGTTTTCTGAGTTGTCCCTAAACAGTTTTTGTATGTGTGCCTTTGTCAGGTTGCCATCAAGGAGTGTTATTGCCTTGTAGTAGGGGTGCCTGGTCTAGTCTCGGTGGGTGGTACATGTGTAAGTACCATCCACATGAATACCAGGCCCAAAAGTTTCCCAGCATAACATTGCACTGTCACAAGCTGGTCAATGTTTACTTCTCCTGTCAGTGGCTTTAATGTTGTGGCTGATCGGTGTATGGTACACTATATAAAACAGAAAAGTATCCTAATTAAATATAAACAAACAAACAAACAAACAAAAACTGATCCGGAAACATTACAGCTATAGCGAGATTCAGTGCATTGTGAATATAGGGGGGACTGGTGGTGGAGCTCTTGAGCCGCCCTGGAACACTGAGCACAGTCCGTTCTAGAACCCTCTCGGTGTACGGAACACCGTGCCAACTCTCTGAGCAGGCGGGTAAAACAGTTCACGAGAGAACAGCGAAAACACGCGATGTTTGGAGAGACACCAGCGCTACTGTTGTAAAGCGTAGAGTTAACTGTTTAGGTCTCAGTCATCTTTATTTTTTTGCCGGGCACTACTGCTAGGTAAATCGTATTACCTATATTGTGGGCCGACGAAGGAGTTTAGCTGCTATAACAGTGAAAATGTAAGTGTTGGTTTTACTGTGTTGTCGTTAACGCTCGTAGCTACCTAGCTACAAGTCCTGTTAGTGTGGTAGAATGCGGATCAACTTGCTAACAGTAGCCAACGGCGCTAGCACACGAGTTAGCGTCAACGGTTCAGCCGTACTTAACGTTACGCTACTGTCAGGATTAAAAGGCGCCGCACACCGTTAAGTCAGCCGTCGTATAACTTTCCAACATCTAAATATAAATTGGTAGTATCGTGTCACAAAGTCCTAACGTTACTTAGCTTTGTTTACGTGCCTCACGTCACGTCGGTTAGCGTTAGCTAGCAGGCTAATGTCAACCAAAATGACATGGGTAGTGTTAGCACTGGAAAAAAGCATGGTGTCATGCTCGGAAGATCTCACTTTATGCTAGCGTAAGCTAACCTCATACTTGTACGTGATGTTAAAATTATGTTTTACCTTAATATGCTCCACATCCAAATAACTCTAGCTCACTGTTAAAGTTGTATTAGCTCACTCTGTTTCAATATAATGGTTAAATGTTTGCTCCAAAGTGTGTACTATCAGTTTTATTGGCTTGTGTGCTATATTTTTTTTAACTCTACGTTTATGTCAGAGAAATTGTCAGCGCATTTAGAAAACTAGATGATGGAAACTTGAGAGGCTTTCATGCTATGAATGAATGAATGAATGAATGACGCCTTCGGCGACGTGACTCGAACATGACCTCAAATGTACTGCGCCCTAAACACGTGGGCCGCCAGAGCAGAATAACCGCCCCAACTGTAACAGAAAGTACAGTCATGAACCGTCAGACTGAAGCATGCATTATATTGTGTTGTCGTAATGTGTAACTTACGTCTCGTTTCTTTTCTTTCATTAGGCAGCCCGCAACAGCTAAGTGGTATGACAGACGAGATTCTGTTTTTGTAGATTTCTGCGTGGAGGACAGTAAAGATGTCCAAGTACAGTTTGACAAGTCAAAATTTGTTTTCAGGTAGGTTGCACCTGTAGCATTTTAAGTGAGATTTTTGCTCACACACGCACAATGTCCCAAACACATCTTAAGGAAAATAAGTTTTTGGTAACTGGGCCTCTATTCTGTGGTATAGCATGTCAACAGAATTGTAAAAACCACTGACCTCTTCCTGTTTCACCTTACAGCTGTGTTAGCGGTACAGATAATATCAAACACCAGAATACAGTGGAGCTTTTCGGGGAGATAGATCCCAAAGTAAGTTTGTTCCCTGCAGACGTAGTTGCAGTCCTGTCGTGCATGTCATTCCTCCAGATACTAAGTCTGCTCTGTAACACGCAGGAATCCAAACACAGGCGCACTGACAGGTCTGTGTTGTGCTGTTTACGAAAAGCAGATGTTGGGAAGTCATGGCCCCGCCTTACCAAAGAGAAGACGAAGGTAAGTTTCATTCTTAATAATATAAAAACATATATACATGAGAAAATACTGGCAATATAATCACCATCAATCTGAAAATATATCTCTGCAAGCTGTTAGTTTGTAGATTAATAAATATCATGTGATATTTTTACATTTTTAGATGTAAGAATAGTGATAATGATATAGCACACCACCTAGCTTAACTGCTACGTAAATATCACCATTAAAAAAAAACATTTGACTGTTGCCTTATTGAAACACATGAATCAATCTTTTCTTAGTGCAACTGGCTGAGTGTGGATTTCAATAATTGGAAAGACTGGGAAGATGACTCGGATGAGGACTTGTCAAGTTTTGACAAATTCTCAGAGGTAAGCCTGTAGAACGTACACAGTGCTTAATGTAGTAGCAAGTTCACATGTACTGACATGTTGGTTGTGTCTTGTGCATTTCTGCAGATGATGAACAGCATGGGTGGAGATGATCTACCTGATTTAGATGGTGCAGAGGAGGAGGTATGGTTTAAAGAAATTATTTCGTCTCATATCTGTTATTATCCAGACATCCATTTTGTTTGGTTGTATTCATTTGAAATGTAGATATAATAAGTAAAGTTTGAAGATTAATAATTCTTGATTCTGATGTGTTTCGCAGCATGATTCTGCAGACAGCGACGATGAAAGTAAGTGCTGTTCTTGACATTTGTAATCCATAGACGCTTACTAGGCCAAAGGAGACATTAGTCATAGTGCTGAGCTGAGTTCAGCTTGGACAAAGGGAGATGACTAATCACTGGAATATGCAATAACATATGTGGGGGAACAGTTATATCTCTGTTATTATGTTAAAAGTTTTAATTGCTTGAAGTAAAATATATTTTATTAAATCAAGAAGGATTTTAATTAAGGTATGGCTAATAGTTGGTATGTCACAATGTTTATACGTTGATGTTAATTTAGGTATGGCTACCCTTTATTCAGTAATCATTCATTTCAGTGATTTCATGGGTAATTTTGCCGATGATAGCTGTTCAGATACCATCACATTGTCTCATCTTGTTGTGTTTTTTCTTTTTCTTTTTTTTCTTTCCAGAAATGCCCGACCTTGAGTAGACACAAAAAGGATGCCACCTCAGTAGTTAACAAAGCAAGTTCTATGTCGGTTGAAGAGAGAGACTAGAAAAGAGTTGGCAGCCATGTTGGAGAAGAACCTAATCTCTCTACGCAGTTTCCAAAGCGCAACCCTCTCATGGGAACGACGTGGAGTCACTGTTGGATACAGACATGCACAGAGATCCATAGCGACATACAGTGCTGTGCTTTGCTGTTTTGTTCTGCATGGACAATTCTGTTCAAATGAAAATGTTATTTTTCATTGACTTTAATGACTGTAATGGGATGTGCTGACGTCTTACACTCTTTCTTTTGATTTTTTTTTTGTTTTTTTGCGATGTCAGGTTATGTATTGAATGTTGTGATTTCTAATGAAAAAAACTCAAAATGCCTATTTTCAAAAAAGTAGATTTTTTTAATGACAGATTTTCCCCTTTAATGTTTGTATGTAAATTGCACTTATTTTGTTTGTTAATTTAAAAAAAAAGCAGGAGTTCTGCTTGAAATGGGTTTTCCAATGTATGCCAACATCTGCAGTTATTTAACAGTAATTTTATTATTAAGTTTTGTTTTTTTTAAAAACACATTTCAGCATTTAAAATAAACATACGCTTGTGCAACTTACAGCTTGTGTTGAGATTACCGCAGTGGAGTGATACAATCTTTGCATATAGTCGTGCCCCTTGGCAAAGGTGCGTTTGTTTCTCTATGCCAGTATACAAAACATAACACATTGTAGCAGGCACAAAGATGATTTTTCTTCCATATGCATACTGAGGTGATGGCAGAAATCCTATGTCTACCAAGAGCTGCCCAAATAGTTAAAAAAAATAATAACACAGGTTATAAATGTTTATCACAGACACCAGAAATATCCTTTGGACGCTTGTGTGTTTGATTTGACACGTGTTGAACACTTGCGTTTGTCTTACGCTGTTTGAGTTTGGGTATACATTTCTAATAAACTTAAACGTTTAAAAAACAAACAAATGCTGTCACTGTAATGTTCTCCTGCCCGTACTGAACTCAAAGATGACAGAGTGATTAAGGTGAAGGAAATACGAGGCTGCTGCAGTGGTTGTTCAAATCACATCATAGTTCACAATAAAGGACTATTTTATTTATTGCAGCTGGGAAGCAATAGTAGCATCAGTTTCATACTGAAATGAAATGAGAACTTCACAGCACATATTTGCATACAACTGTGGCATTTGTCGAGCAGAGTCCTGTTGAGTACCAGTATTGAGAGCAGGAACAACTTCAACATCCAGCAGCTCTTCAGAAGTACGTATGGACATGAGAGAAGAGAACTGAAACAAAATCTGTCCTTTGACCAGTCTCCATGAACACAGTGCTGCATTCTGTCCAGTTCTCTACGTGGGGGCTTTCAGGGGTTTCCCATTTCTGTTCTTTGCACGGAGATCCAAAAAGGGGAATAGAAGCCTGAAATTTCCTGATGATGCAAAGTTACAGTGTAAATTATTTGTGATTTTGCGGTTTCACTTTCCAAAACGTGGCAACTCGAGCGTGAAAACTCCCCACTCGGTCGTAGAAGTTGTCTCATTACAGATGCTTTTATGGAGCATACCAGAGTATCTGCAGCTGAACAAATCCTTAAAATGAAAGTGTTATGTAACTGGATTATTTGAAGGAAGCTGACCCTCTCTAAGTGTCTTTTACAGAGGGCTTGTGTTATCTGTTTATCTTGTCTTCCATGTTCCTACATTCTGCAGTTCACGTTTTCACCACGGTGTGGTGAGTGCAGAGCTTCTAATCCCGTGTGAGGTGTTTGGCTGCTGCGTGTTATGTCTGTGTCAGCAGTCTGGACCCAGGGAACAGGAAAACACAATGCAAGCACCTTTTCAGCACCCTGCCCCTATAAAACTAAACTGTGGGCTTAAACCCACAATAGGCGGCTTAGGGAGTCACAAGAAGAGCATAATGCTCGTCACAAAAGGGATGCGTCAACTGGCAAACGAATGAACTGTCGGGATCGGAGTAAATTTACTCCACTTCTAAAGATGTTTTCCTCAGGAAAAATCCATCTGGCCTTCAGATGAAACACAGAACTTTAAACACACATTGAGGCACACAAGTGTCTGCTGGTCATATTTATGTATTGTCTTGACAACTGCAAAACAGTCCTGGAACACTTACAGCACATGTGTTCAAATCTATATATATATATATATGAACCCTCTCACATCCATGGAAAAGGGAACTTGCAGATTCAACAGTGACAGCAATACAAACAGATCATGGAAACTAGCAGAAACTGTTACTGCCAGCGTTTTGTTTCCATGCATGAAAAGGGGGGAAAGCAGTGAGCTCAGCATAATCCTTTCACAGCACTCTGGCCGTCCCTTTCGGCCGCCCTGGTCAGCATGATGCTCCACTGCAGACGCTCAATGCCAGGCCTGCTCTCCCCTTCTTCCTCTCCGACCGTGGATTTTCCACCGCTTTATCCGGCCTGAGCCTCCAAAACCGGCCCAGCATGCACAATGTGAAAAGCTCTGCCTAATCAGTTCTGCCGCCACGAACCAAATTTGTACCAATTCAGAGCGCGAGTGGAGAAATTGAGAAACTGCTCGTGCTTCATGGATCCCAGATCAGAGGAACAGTAATCTGCTGACTGTACGTTACGTCAAAAAGTTCAGTGAATTTATACTAATCATGTGCTCGTAAAAAATGATCTAAATCACCGTGAACCAAGCAAAGGTTTACTGCAGGGACACTGTTGGAGGAACTTAGGTGTTCTTCTAGTACAACAAGAGCTGTAGCTAAGCCACACCATTCCCTGACTAATAAGTCCAGACACAAGTCGGACGTTTTTCTCAGTTCCATTAGTTCCTCTAAAATGTGCAACCTGCTGGTCCAGATTAAGTGAAGCAACGAGCAGAGGGAGGGAGGTCAAGGCAGAAGAAGGGTTAAATGACTTTGTTTTGATTTGTAGTATTGTATCCCTGACCCCTCCCCTGAGCTGTGCGGCACCGCCGTGGCCCTGGCGTGTTATAAAAAGGCCTCTGAGCTCCCCCTGCTCTGGTAAAGAGGCTGAATGTCTGCAGGACATGCTTAACGTTCGTCTATCCGTGTTCTTTCACTAGCAACCTGCAGGGTTGGCGCATAGATGCACAGAGACGGGCCTACAGCTCCACTCCAGAGCTCCCTATGACAGGAACCAGAAGGCAGAGCAGCAGATTATTCACAATTACATGAGATTTGCACGTTGAGCAGCTTATGTGTTGTTGCATCTAGCTTTAGAAAGGCAGTTTCTGTTTGAGGGCAAATTGTTGTCCCTTGCTCTGTGTTTTTGGTCTCAAAAACCAGTCCTCACTGTGGAGGGGAAGTCTCTCCTCTTAGTTTGTTGGTTAGTTTTTCAGTTGGCTTTTCATCCATCCACTCTTTAGAAGTTGCTTTTTGAACTTTTGCCACCATGTGGGAGTTCAGATCCATGTCCTTCTGGCGGGCGGTGTTCGCCGAGTTCTATGGCACCATGTTCTTTGTGTTCTTTGGGCTGGGGGCGGCCCTCCGCTGGACCACCGGGCCCCACAATGTTCTTCACGTGGCCTTTTGCTTCGGGCTGGCGGCCGCCACCCTCATCCAGTCCATCGGCCACATCAGCGGAGGACACATCAACCCAGCCGTTACCTTCGCCTACCTGATTGGCTCCCAGATGTCCGTGTTCCGTGCTTTCTTCTACATCATCGCCCAGTGTCTCGGAGCTCTGGCTGGCGCCGCTGTCCTCTACGGTGTCACACCCAACAATATGAGGGGAAACCTGGCACTGAACACGGTAAGAATACCTGCCCGTCACTGGAACACACTCCTGTTGCTGCAGATATTCACACCGGCTCAGAGTGCTATGTTGATGCGTGTCTGGTTTTCTCTTTCTTCTCCTGTCCCAGCTCCAGCCGGGCATCAGCCTGGGCATGGCCACCACAATAGAGGTCTTCCTCACCCTCCAGCTCGTCGTCTGCATCTTTGCCGTGACAGATGAGAGGCGCAATGGACGCCTGGGTTCTGCTGCTCTGGCCATCGGCTTCTCTGTGCTTATGGGGCATCTTCTCGGGGTAATTAACAACTTAGGGTCTAGAAATTTGAATCTTCAATCTAGGTTCATGCACATAGCTGTCTACAACTCTCTATTACTGTCTTTGTTGCTTAGATGTACTACACTGGAGCAGGAATGAACCCAGCAAGGTCCTTTGCCCCGGCAGTCCTGGTCAGGAATTTCGTCAACCACTGGGTGAGATGATTAAATCTGTTAACAATTTTTTTTTTACTTTAAATTGTTGTAGTAATAGACTCAACAAAACATCTCTGACTTCTCTGGTGATGACAGGTGTACTGGGTGGGGCCTATGATCGGCGGCGCCATGGGAGCCCTGCTGTACGACTTCATACTGTTCCCTCGCATGCGCGGCCTCTCCGAGAGGCTCGCCACACTCAAGGGCACCCGACCCCCAGAGGCCGAGGGCCAGCAGGAGACCAGGGGCGAGCCCATCGAGCTCAAGACTCAGGCCCTATAAGCCTGGAGCAGAAGATTGGCTTTCTGACCCCCATCCCTCACCTGCGACGCCTCACTCTGCACCCTCAGTTCCTGGTCCATCCTCAGCCCACTCTCTGTTTTACTGTTTTCGCATACATACCTCTTCCCCCACCACCTCCCACGCATGCTAACCACACACCCCGAACACCTTCGTTATCCTCGTCCTGCATCCGGAACCGGACCTGCTGAATCACAGCGAAAGGGCGCCCACTGCCCTGACCATCTTTCCTGACGTCACCTCTACC
This sequence comes from Planiliza haematocheilus, assembly GCA_005024645.1. Taxonomy (NCBI): domain Eukaryota; kingdom Metazoa; phylum Chordata; class Actinopteri; order Mugiliformes; family Mugilidae; genus Planiliza; species Planiliza haematocheilus. The sequence goes on from SRSE01000593.1 coordinate 13,156,357, forward strand.
CGGCCTTCGTTCTCCTCTTCCCCCTTCTTGGAGTGCAGGGCAAAGATGGAGGGTTAGAAGAAGACTTGCCACTGAAGGAAGCACCCTGTGCCCTGTGGCGTGGGGCGTCAGTCGCTCCCGGCTGACCGGGTGGCTGTAACTGCTCAGGACAGGGGCCGCTATCTCTATCTTTCCTTGCCTTTCTCTCTCTTTTCTGTCTTTCTGCCTATCTTGTAGTCTGCTAGGAGTGAAGCTACAGTAGAGCAGTGGACTTCTGCATGCTTTTCCATTTTGATCCGGTGTGATCTCGCCCTTTGTTTGTTTTTGTTTCATGAACTTCTGGTAAATTGCGTGTAGGTAATCGTACCTTGCCAGTGTTTATTTGGCTTCGATTTTTTTTTTTTTTTTAGTTGTTCGTGTGTTTGTGTGAGAGAGAGAGAGCGACAGGAAGAGCGAGAAGGTGTGCATTCACGTCTGCGTGCATGTGTATGCTTGTGTGCTTGTTTTAATAGGTGATTTATTTTTTTCACTTTACAACGCCACAATCCAGTCTGTAACGTGATTTTTTTTTCTCTTCTTTTCTGATTTTCATGCAAGCTTATTTTAGGGAAGGATGCTGCCTTTTCCTCGCGCCCTCACTGATACTGCAAAGGTTTACACATTTTGTGTTTAGAGTGGTTACATTTTTATAGCAGATGGAAGAAAATGAGATTTGAGATACGTCTTAAGGCCAAATTCAAACAGATCGTGTCTCATTCTGTGAAGTTTGCAAGCACGTTCATATTTATTGTAAAGTAACCCCCCCTCCAAAAAAAAAAAAAAGAAAATCCTACAGTCTTTTCTGAGCTCAGTGAAGTTTACAAACACTTAAATCCATTGCTCTATAAGTGGGAAATATGCAGGGTTTAACTTTGCCCTCCAGGCTTTCGAGCAGCGCTTACCACAGATTCATGTACAGGTGTGTAACAGTTGGTTTGCTTTTACTTTTGCGTGCATGCCATGGAGAAAAACAAGGAGAGAGCAAACCTGACAAGCTGTCGTGAGAAACAGGTGTTTTCCACTTGAATTGTGTTGTTTGACACGACTGAAGGGTCTCTGTGCATGAACTCGGGGTTAGAAATGAAAAGAGTGCATGAGGTGTGGTGGCTTCTTGCTGGTGTTGGCTAGCGAACACCTGGGGCCTTCTCTTTTCTGCACGGAGCTCGGCGGCTCTCGGGGGAGTGAGCAAGGCAGTTTCTCCTTCTCCTTCTCCTTCTTTGATATTTTCTGAAGAGAGAAGGTCATCGCGAGGCGTCTGAAATCTTCGGTGCGTTTGTTACGACGGGGGTGGTAGATGTGCGCCTTTATTTTCATACAGTCTACACAGGAGAGAATGAACTTTGAAGCTGAACTGGCCCGTGCCCCCTCTCTCTTCCATCCCTCCTTCATTCACCCTACCTCCTCCCTTTGTTTACGAGGCAGCCATATTGTTCTGCTCCAATGAGGGGACATCTACAGCTGCTGGGATGGAGGGAAGGGGGCATTTTACTACCAACATGTAAGCCGATTCTCTCTCTGCTTCTTTTTTTTTTTTTTCAGTGTGATTTCCCTGGCAGTGGTTGAGTAGAATTTACATTTTAATGACCTGTTGAAATTAGAATTTGTTTTCTAATGGAAAAGCTTTGTGATGTACAGTGTAAAGTTTCTTTCTTTTTTTTTAATGATTGTTGAAACTGGATGGATAGGAAATATAAGATGCTAATTGTGCAATGTCTCCTCTATGGCTGATGGGTTATGGAAGTGATTATGTTAAGACACCGGTATGCTTTCACTCACTGGACACGGCCTTCATGGAAACAGGCATGCCTTCCCAGTCAAAATGCCACGGATTCATAATTTTTATATGTAAAAAAAAAAAAAAAAAAAAAAAAAAAAATCTGAAAATTCTTCGAGTTTCCAAATGATTTTTTTTGTGCGTTTTCTTTTAGATTCTTTGAAATAATTAAAACCATTTAATGAGAAAGTTCCAAAGTGGACAGACCTCCTAGATGTGCAGCAGTCGATCTGTGTTGACACTTCCTGACACGTGAACCCAGGAATGATTTCCATAAATCAGATGAGAGTATTTCCGTGATACCACATGAGTAATAATTGTTTCAGTCTTGCAGCTGCTTGTACAGAAAATAATATGTGCCTCAAGGAGCTGTGACTTTTATTAGTGAGCTCTGACTTAGGGGGAAATTACACATTTCCTGTAAATAAATTCACTCGATTATTTTGGATATTTTGAGACAAGCTGAAATTTTATTTGTCGCCACAATGAAAGACGGTGCGGACTGTAGTAGAAGCCTCTCGAGTGATTTATCCAGACGTCTGACGACATGAGATATAAAAGGTTAAACAGAGGATACATGCAATGTTGAACATCCAACACATCATCATATTACATGCACAACAGAGACTGACGGCAGGTAGTGAAAAGCTTCTTGTAAAAAAACATGTATGAATGCAAAATGCAAATGAAATCCTAATGAGATTTAGAGCTCGGACTAAGACACTCTATCCTCTATCAGAATATTTTTCTTTACTGCAGTGTTAACTTTTAACTGCAGAGCTACTTAATTTCCCCCTGGCTTATTTGTGCTATATCACCGCCCTGCTATTCTAATATTTAAAGTCACAAATACCCCAATTGAGTGACAAAAACATTTCAGCATTTGTGTGTTTGTGGGCACTGGGGCATCAAAATCTGAAAGAAAACCATGTAATATGTAACATTAATGAGTCATGGTCACTCATGAGTCAATACAAACATAAAAGGAGATTAACCAACAAAAGTTTGGAATATAATAGAAAACATGACATAGCAGACTCTAGCTGATATGGAATAGAAGCTTTTGCTCCAGCACCAAAGCAAAAACACCATTTTCTGCGTTATCGGTCTCCATCGTGTTATGGTATAGTTTCACTCAGCTGTAATGGAAAGGATTATAAACCACAAACTCCAGGTTGCCTGGGTGTTTGCCACACATTACTTGTGTGTTACCTGTGTGTTACTGTAGGTGTGTGACTGAAGCTCTTCAAAAACAAGGGTGTGTTATATACAATAGGGAAATACTATTAAAATATGCTTATCTCATAATCACTAAAATATACAGGAAAGACAGGATTACATGGACTATGTTCCAGAGAATGTCATGTATCATTACCTTCTCATGTCTGTTATAGGTTATGCTGTTGCCTGAAAAGCTCCTTAATATGTACAGTAATTTACTTATATTTCTGAACACAAGCAAAGCAAAGTAAAGAAATCAGCAAACCTATCAAAAGAGAGAGAGAGAGGCAAAAGGTTTGTGTAGAGGTGCACAACGCGGCACAGCTGAGCGGCACCACAGCGCTTTCATTCTGATGTGTTCCGTTTTACATTAAAAACAGCTCCTGCTTCCTCGCAGCACCGGCTGAACACGTTCCAGAGAGATCCTACTTGCCTCTAATGAGCTTTCACGCAAATGTAGATGAAACTCTTATGTGAAAGAAAGAATAGTTTTGGTCAAGTCTCTATTCAACGACTTCCTCGCACTCCAACAACAGCAAAACCGGGCCTCTCTCTTAACGCTTTTCAAAATCCAAAAAGGCGAATTCAATATCAGAGCTGGAAGGCAAGCACAAGCAAATGATTACCGGTTAACACGGTCAAAATATATATATATATATGTATATATAATAGCATTGCAATGGACTTCACAACTACATAGAATAAAGTAAGAAAAGAACGTACATGTTCGTTTCGTGGTCGTCACGAGAAGAAAGTGAAGAATCTATAATATCTGAAGCCAAATCGTTTGTGCTGAACGACTCATTGAGTCTGAAAGAGATCGTGGTAATGGGATGGTCATTAGAAGGAACAGATTGATTTGGTATCAGTAGAAATGTGAGACACAACCTTCTCAATCACTTTGTGATTGAGTCACCTTTGATTTGCTCAAATATTTTCCATGTTATCGACGTGATGAGTAGGTGGTTAGGAAATTAAAGTCTCAAGGAGAGAAATGTAGAAGTGACACTTACATATCGAAGCCACCAGGGAGGTCAGGGGGTGGGACCATACTGGGAGGCTGGTGTGTGTCCCTGCACATGTAAGAAAAATGAAACTAACATGAATCACAACCAACACAAAAAAAAAAAAAAAAAAAAAAAAAAAAAAAAACCTAAGCTTCTTTCACAATTTCACACTGAATTACAATGAATATGTTTCTCAGAATACTCGTCATAAGTTGAATCATTAACATTTATGATGACACTTAAAGGGGAACTACTGTTTTTTACAACCTGGTGTCATTTGTAATCAAAGGTACAGGTAAACAAGCCGTCCGTCGCAGCTACAATGCAAAATATTGGACAAAATATGAACGAGGTTCGCAGAGGCTGCGTTTCGGTGCCCCAGTCACTTCCCACTACATGGATATACGCAGATCTAACTATCTCCCAAAGGAAAACAAATTACACAAAAGTTATATGGGTGAGTAAACAATCGTATTTTATGCCTGAAATAATGTCCAGGTTGTAAAAAGCAGAACAGTAGTCCCTTGCTATAACGCAGTTCACCTTTCACGGCCTCGCCGTTTCTAAGGGACTGTAGACCATTGTCAATCAATCTCCTCCGTACGGAGTCTCTTGTACAGTACAGAATGTGTTCAGCTTGCCAAATTTACATATATAGTATAATCATTGTAAAAAATAAAGGTGACTACTTTGTGGATTTCGCCTATTGCAGATTATTTTTAGAACGTAACTCCCGTAATTATTGATAGACCACTGCAGTCCCCCTTTAAAAATCCCAGTAAGTTGATTGTCTTGTCTGTAGGACCTTCCCAAGTGAAATCATTAGATCATTAATAAACCTTTTTTGCCGTGGACCGCCTTAATAAAAGTCTGTTGCAGTGTTAATAACGCCGATACTGGATTTAGCAACAAATAGCGTCAGTCTGTGCAGTTCGTGTATTTAAACAAAATGCTGTTGAGACGTGGTCTACTTTATAGTAAACAGTTGACATTCAATCTAACTTTGCTAGCTAGTGCTTATAAAATTAAGCTAGCAGTTCACGTTACGTTTTGACCAACTGTCTTTAAATAACTGTAAATCTCCCTGGTCTAAAAAGGCAAGAGCACAAACATCGGGTTTTAAAAAGTGGCAGTAATGTTAATATTTACTAGCGAACAACAGAGATAGCGTCTCATGCTACGTGAGACAACGGAGGAGTACACTAGACCCTGGTGGGCTGCCATAGTATTAACACTGTATGGGAAACCCTTTTGTTAGCCCCATGATAAATATTCAAACAATTCAAACAAGCGCAGGAGTTTTGATGTCCCACGTGAAACCAAATATCACTGCTGTCTTGTTACTAAACTGCTTTATTATTTTCATTTTTTCTATTATTTCTGGGGTGCAGTTCGATTCAGATTAAGCAACAGAAGTTGTCGATCTTTAGGAAAATGGATTAAGCAAACAACGAGTTAGAAACGTCTCCACTCGGTGGTGCAGGACAACACAACAGAACATGGAAACAGGATAATAAGGGGAAACGGGAAGGGAAATGTAACACTTACATTGGGTAGCAGCCATGATTGTTATCAGAGAGGGGGGTTGCCACACTAGAGGGTGAGGGTGCTGAATCCCTGCACATGAATGTAAAGAGGAAACTAGTCAGGAAACTAGTCAGTCAAAGTTAAACTAGTACAAGACACACAAAAAAGTTACAAATATTCAAGATGCCCGACAAGGAAAAAGATCTGTTAGCCACATGTCAAAAAACAGGTATGTCCTGCTTGATGTAATACACAATCAAAGAAATGTTGGCTTGGACATTTAACTTGTGTCACGTAGCTTTAGTGTGACACAAAGACACCGTGAAACATTACAGTCATATTATCTGTCTCTGAGGCTGCTTCAGGACAATTCAGAATAATTATATACATTTTTGAGACTTTTGCCTCGAATACTTTGGAGACCGAAAGACAGAAACTTACATGAAGACAGAGTGAGAGTTATCGTGGACAGGTGCCATGCTGGAAGTTTGTGGAGAGGCTTCCCTGCAAAATCACACACAATGTTTTTCCGTAACATTGAATTAACTGCATGTTATGGTATGATTCACTAGCAATAAGCGTCTCCTTACATGCCGACTCTAGTCTGGAGGGACACAGGGATGTAACCCCCATTGTGTTGTGATGGAGTCTCTGTTTCAAACAAGAGAAAGAGAAAGAAGCACTTCATCTGTTAGCTGTTTTTTACCGAAATTTAATAGCCATATGTTAGACTTGGTGCGTAACACTGTTTACCTGAGTAGAATTTTTTGAAAACCTCGTGTTTAGAAAAGTTAGGGTACAGGTGTGTGATTTCATTGATGTCACGGATGCGGTCACCAAGGCTACGGATGTCAAGATCTCTCTTGGTGAAAGGCTGGATGTTCTGGACTCTCTGCCCATCTAGGAGAAAACAATGTTTGATTTGTCAGTTCACACGTCTGGGAGAGAGAGAATGACACAGACAAGAGGAGTATTTGATTTGTAAAAACCCGACTCACCACCTCACAGATACGTCTCCACCAACCAGTCAAGTTGCAATTTAACATACAATGCAGGACATTATGATGTCATGATGAAACTGGCCTTTGACATAATGGATATGAAGTTGTATCACTTCTCTTTTATACTATTATTGAGATTAGTGTGAAATAATAAAGAGCTGTGGCTGGTCCGCTTGGTAGCATTTAGTATTTTAAGTGTTTCCGGCCACTTCGTCAAGTTAACTGAGGAGGTTCGGAGATACAAACATATGTATGACTCGTCTTCAGCGAACTTTAGTCGAAGGTTGCCTGTGTGGAAAGTGAAGCAGCAAGTAGAGATAAAAATGAACCTGACACAGCAGTGACAAGCATTTGGATGACATTCTTATGAGCCAGACTGAAAAGTATGAGTGGCTCATACCAGCCTGCGTAGGTTACGGTGTCTATTTCCTGCAGCCTAACATTTGAATCAGTTCATCTTTGACTCCAAGTTTAAGACATAAACACAGATCGAAAGACAACTCAAGAGCATTAAAAATAAATAATAAAAGCGGTGCCGTCACAGTAACACTTACTTTCAAAAGAACACACATAGGCAATGGTGATGCCTCCGATCTCTGAATCACTGAAGCGAAGCAAGAATGTCCCATCAGGTCTGTCTTTGAGAATCAGGTGTAGATGCTGCTTTCCAATGAAACCAAATATCAACCTGGTGAAGAATTATAAACACTTGTCATTACTACAGGCTTTCACAGGCTGCAAACATTAACTCCTGAAACAGCTGTGTGATCATCTGACCCTTCGCTCCAGTAGTCCTTCAGGTGTTTCTTGGTTAGCTCCATCACTCCCTCAAACCACTGCCAGAAAGTGAACGGTCGACCTGGGAGGACCTCCTGTAATGTTAAAAGGCAGATTTGTGAGATTTGTATTTTAAGTCTGTGTAAATCTGTGCAGGAGGAAATATGTACCTTATTAAACTGTGCCCAGGAAACCTGCATGTTGGTGTAGTCTTCGGAAAGGTTGGTTTTGTCGAATATCTTCTGGGCTAAGAAGTGTTGGTTATAGTAGTCCAGATTATGGTGGGTTTGCACCTCAGAGGTAAATTTACTGTTGAGAGTGTTGAACATCATGCTCCAGGGAACACGATCCGGAACCACGAAGGGTACTCTGTCCTGATGGCGGCAAAAAGACAGATGGGGTGAGAACACTCATACGCGTTTATGATGAAGACTGAACCACACCATTTGAGTGAAATCAAGACAAAGAGGCAAGAATGTCCAGAGTAGTACACGGACCATCCAAGGAGCGTGATTGGTAGCTATTCATCAGCATAAAGAATAGGACGCTGACGATTACACTTAAAATAAATACAGTGTTTGTCTGTGTTTTTTTGGCAAAACTGTCTCTCCAGAACACTAAATACTAATGCTTTGTAACTGATCTTTAGTAAAGCCATGGTGGGGTGTCAAAATAGATTCCTCTGAATTTTTACTGTGTGTCTGTTGAAACCAGTTTCTTGACCTTGACACCAAAACTCAGCATGAATAATGCTTCCTTCCTTCCTGCACATTGTGCCTTTATTCCTCAATTCCTGAATGAATGTCTGCTCCTCCGCCCTGTTCTGTTTTCTGATGAAAACGCAACGTAAATTTTTTGTCACCAGCCTACTCGCTCCTACTACTGACTTGGCAACAGCATGTCACGGCCTGCTGCTGCAGCTACACCTCAGGATTGCTGCTGAGCTTAGATCGATCTCACTGCACTAAATTTCTACTTAAACTGAAGGTCTTTTAATGAGTGACCACACAGACAGAGTTGGTCGATTCCATTTAATAGCTAGCGCCAGCGTCTGCGTCTGCTGTGGCTGAAAAGTCACATACGGACAACGTCCATTCTACAATTCAATGTGCATTTCACTTCCACCAAAATTTGGGTGGAATAATATTATTATAATATTATAAAATTTCATATAATGAAGTGAGGTGTTAAGTATGTAAGAGTCAAATAAAATCCCCTAAGGTATAGCTATGCTACCACTTCCTTGTTGTGATTATTAAACAATCACTCACTCTCAGATGAAAACTATGCTGTCACTTCCTTCTGCAGTTGTTCATTCCTAAGCTGCTCATCCACCACAGGAACCACCTGTGTGTTTTCTTTGAGTTCCTCTGAAGAGGGGAAGTTATTATCATCCCTCCCAGTTCCTGGCTGCCCTGAGAGTGGCATTTCCTTGTAGAGATTTTAAGGACTCAGAGCCAAGGCACCGAGCAATAACCCTCTTCATCAGTGGCTTACTCACAACAACAACAACAGAGGAAGATAACCTGCACTAGTGAGAGCAAGGAACAAAAAGCAGGAAAGTAAAGGAGGGAAAGAAAAACCAAAATACCAATAATTTCACTCTTACCGGCTCAGAAAATGCACAGTCCCATATTATGGTGGCCACAGCGTTGTTATCCTGACTGCCGTGAACGATGACAACCACCGGCTGAGAGATCATCTGTAGTCAATGATATCATTTTAAAAGAAAGGGTTTACTTTAATGCCATGTTTCTACTGAGAATAAGCAGTGTATTTAACTGGGTAAGCATATAATAAAGAAGCAATTAGCCGTCACTCAGTAACAGGGTGTAAATGAAGAGTTAAAGAGCAGCCACGTCAATGGGTGAGAACAAACCTGTATCTTGTAAGGAGTGTCACAGCCCGTGATGTGGATCTCCGCCGAGAACAGGAGAGCAAATTTCTCCTCCGTCACAGATTCCGACCCCTTTCTGTCCGCTCTCTTGATTTTCTTGATGGACTGTTAGGTGGGAATCAAAGGTTAAACTGGTCAGCAGCGGAGAGCAATAATTAATTAATTAATTAATAATTAAGTGCCACCAAACTTTCATTATAGAAATACAATGACAATAGAAATCTTGAATCTTGAATCTAATTAAACAGGGAGTGGTGAGCGGCGAGCGGCGCGTACCATGTTCCTGAAGGTGGCACATGTGCTTTTGCTGGCCACGTTGTGTTCTAGGACGGCTGAGTTGTTGATGAGTTCGCCAACATTTTCACTGCGGGTGACACAGTTTCAACGACAAGTTACTAGCGTGTAGCGGGTACACAGCGTAAAACATGGTGATGCATGATTCTGTTTATGCAAAAGTCACAGAATATGGAGCAAAACACAAAAACGTGAATGAATGAAGTGAACGACATTATGGATCCAGGCCCTAAAAACAGATGGTCCTAGATGTAGCGTGCGTACGTGCACATAGTGTCTATTATGCTGAGGACAGGCTGGTAAAAATAAAGTAAAATTCCCAGGACGTGTCAACCTTTCAGCTAAACATTTATTGGAATAGAAATGAGGCATTTTATTTACCTGATGACTGATGAAATAAAGCTGGGTAACATTTTACATTGTGTCATATTAATATCTAATTAACAATGGCATTGTTCATAAGTTAACATGAATTCTGTGTTAATCACGACGACTGTAAGCTTGTGACCCGCTGTAAAAGCAGCTTTGTCCTGTTATGTAATAAACCTGCCTATAGGTTCACAATCCGAGTTTTTTTTTTCTTCATAACTTAAACGTGACTTGTCACTTATACATCATTTAGCATTTTGCATGTGTGTCTGTCTTGTGTAAATCTGTCTGGTGGGGCAGCAACTGTACTACTTTGGTGGGTGTTTGTGTTTTGGAGGGGAGGGGGCCCATGAAATTCAGTGCCCAGGGGCCCCTGAGTGTACTGATCCGGCCCTGCCTATAGGTAAGCTTGCTCTGAATTCATGACCTGTTTTAATAACCAAATCAAATCCCTATGTATCACACATCATATCCAGGTTAATGTCTTGTTATAAACTGTGATAAGATACAGATAAGATACAATTACAAGCAATAAGGAAAAAAAGTACGATTTAATACGATTAAAACTGATTAAGTTTCTGTTTCTGTTTGATAGCAGTGTTTACTATCCGCCTCCTTCACCCTTACACAGTACGCAGTCTTTGATGTTGTGCTATAAATGTGACTCACCTGGGTGCACTGCCCAGGTTCCTGGCCTGGAGTTCATTAATGATTTGAGCTTTCAGCATCACAGCCTTTCCAGGAGCTATTTTCTCCCCGAGCAGATACCGCACAGTCGCAGAAAACTTTGACTGAGTCTTAATGACCTGAGGGGGCTGCTTGTCCACTACAAGAGAGCTAAAAGAGATGGAAGCTGCATTAATGAGGAGAGAAAACGCTGTCTGCTTCAGAAGATTAAAGAAGGCATTTTATGTTGCTTCTGGTGAGGGAAGGAGAGGAAAAGGTTTGAGTCAGAAACGTTTATTTCCTTCAGCGTTACACAGAAAATGTTACCTTTCAATCAAAACTTGCAGAAGATGTGAAAGCCTTTTCTGGAGATCCATGATCTGCTCCCCAATCAGCATCAGTTCCTGCCTCAAGTTCCCGTTCATCCCAAGCAGCTGCTCGCACCTAATGAGGAGAACATACGAAGAAAGTGAAAAACAATACATCAGTAATTTTACATCTATCAAAGAATAACCTAGTTATTCTACAGTGGTGTCTGCCTCTCTGTGTTAGAAATGTGATAGATTGGCGATCTGTCCAGAGTCTTGGCAAACCCTGCCTCTTTCCCAATGACAGCTGGGACCGCTGGATAACTAGGACAACTTAACTAGGATATAACTAGGATTTAATTACCATCTCTAGTTCCCAAAGTTCTCAGATAAATCCATAACTATGGGGGTGTAGTAGTTGTAAGCCTTAGAAATAAAATAAACCTTCAGGGAAGCACTTAAAAAGAAACCTGCCAGATTTTGTGTAACGTTTTAAAAGGAGTTAAAAGAGAGCACCCCACCTGGTCTGCAGCGGGTTGAGGTTGTCGTCAAAGGGAAGTCCGATGGCTGACTTGTGCTGCTCCCACCTCCAGGCCTTCAGCTTGCTGAGGAGCTCATCCTGACAGTGTTCAAGAAGGTCCACGCACTCCTTCAGCAGCTGGAAACGGGCCTATAGCAGCCAACGTGCAAACATGTTACTCACACCAGCAAAAGCTAAACACCACGCACAGGGTGACAGCTGCAAAGACACTGTATATGTAGTAGTAAGCCAAGAGAGGTTCAGTTTGATTACTTACTGAAAACGATTAACGAAATATTAAAACACTTAATATTACTGTCAAACAACCAATTCGGTAATGAACATTCATCCACACGGCAGACAAGAGACACATTTTATCCGTTTAAGGAAGTTAAGGAACATCAGACGACGACAAAATATAACTGAATGGTATGAAGCTAAGAGCCCTTTGCTTGATAATGTGCAGCTGTTGTCTTCAGAAATGCAAACATGAACCATGAGTGACTTAGCCCTAAGGCGCCGTGATGGCTGACACCTGCAGTATTGACGTACCGCGGATAATGACTTCACGCTGAACTCCAGCTGCTGTAAGTGGGTCTGGAGTTTGGTGATTTCTGACCTTCCTGCATCCATCCCATTCGATTGGAACTGCCCTGTTTTAAAAAAAACATTTTCATGTTATTACTTTCTGAATGTCTGTCTATGGACAATATGTGCTCTCTTTGCCCCAGTAATAATGATAATATCTCACTGACCTGATAGAACTGGTTGGACTGGATATCATGCAAACATCCCAAAATAACCATACTTAACAAATCACTTTGTGGTACAATGTTAACTACAGTCACACTGAAACAGGTAGGTGTCAAAAACACATTTTATCTTCCTTCTTTGTGCACCTGGTGCATAACATTTATGCATAAATACCCTGGTGAGACGAGTGGATTTCAAAACAGATGGAGTCATATTTCAATATATACGGCCTAGTAACTGAAAGCCTCCACCCACCAGTGAGTTTGTAGTTTAGACCCATGTAAACTGGAATTAAATAAAACATGTATGTTGTCTTGTCTTTAGCTTTTGTTTTTGCAGATAAATCCAGAGGACTGATAGACAGCATGGTGCAATCACCTGAAATGCAATATCAGCAAAACTAATGGACTTGTAGTGGACTACAAGTGGAAGAGTAGTCCCCATGTGAAAGAAGTTGGACTCGAATTAGTTTAATTTAATTAGTTTGAGATAGAGTTGTCACAATACAAAAATGAGTAACCATGATACTATACCACACAAAGTTCCGGTTCCGGGTATTATTACGATACTCAGGCAGCCTTTTGTTGTTGTTATTATTTTTATGAACTGCAATGTATTTGTACAAGTTATAAGTACTTTTTAATTACATAAATTGTTGTTTGGTTGTATAATGTTGACTTCTGGAGTTTGTTTTTTTGAGCAAAATTAATGGTGCCACTGACGACGACGCAGCAGCAGACCTGCTGTTCGGGCCCAGTGCTTCTGTCGCGGTGAGTGTGTTGTGTCTTGTGTTTGTGACTGTAAGCCGTGGGCGTGTCTGGGCAAGACAGAACTTTAGCTTGTTTGTTTTGAAGCGAATTTCTATCGAATTTCTATCGAAGCGGAGTTTGTTCTTGCCAGCAGAAACACATGGACAGACAGACGGGCGGACCCAGCGTGCAGAAACAGCCTATCATATCCCCGGGACGTCACCAGTAACAGGCCAACAGCCAGTCATTCAGCAGGTGTGTAGTTCGGTTGCTTACAAGGGAGTAGCATGCAGTGAGAAGCTGGGAGGAGAGTAGAGGCGGCCGCTATGTAGCAGAAACTGGCACCAGTAGTATAGTAATCCACGGTAGTACAGTGGTGTAGAATTTCTAGTATAGTAGGAACTGCTACGATTTGCCACCGCGAGGTACCGTGGGTACCATGCAACTCTAGTTTGAGATGAGTTGTTTTATGAAGTTACAGTGACCTTAACCTGAGGCCGCTAAAATCAAATCTATTCATACATTTCATCATGTGAACGAGACAGACGTACAGACAACAACCCAAATAATTATCACCTCTACGCACATTCTGTCTTAAACGTGTCAGACTAGTATTAGTACAAAACAGGGTCCTTTTCACTTGCTGTATATCAGACATGTCAAAGAAGGAAAAGCACAGGGGTACTAGACACTGACATTAGAAATTACTCTCCAGACTTAATAATATTGTTCCTCAAAAGGGAGGCCTTGTAGACATGTACGGCCTGAGGGACAAACAATCTCCTAGGGACTCCAGCTCTGCCCTCCTTCTGTATCACTTTGTCCAACTGAGACTTGTCCTTCTTCTTAGTGTTACTTCCCCAGCACACGACAGTGTAGAAGAGGGTTACTGTGAACTATAGTCTGGTAGAACATGTCCAGCAGCTTCCGGCAGATATTAAACAACCTTAATTTCATGAAGAAATAGATACGGCTCTGATCTTTTCTGTTCCCAGTCTGTGACCCAGATACCTATAGGTCTGAAACGCCTCTGCACAATCCTGTTGATGGTTACAGGTGAGATGGGTCAACTGAGCAGGCCAGAGCTGAGGCTGTGATGCCTTGAGGAATACCACAGGGCACAATCATTGGCCCACTTGTGTTTTAAATGTACATGTAACCGCTCTGTCATTCAGTATTGTAACATAATGTCTTCTCTTCTACACCAGTGACTAACAATCTACAGAAAATCAGAAAGAAACTGAAAATTTGATTTAATTTGATTACTACTACTAAGAATAACATATAACAACATGAACAGGTGTCTTTGAAGAGCGAATAATATAAATAAATGATTAAATTCAGAAGAAAAACATTCACACTGAACCGAAAATAAAATGAAACGATAAATTCGTTTCGAAAAAGAGGAACTAAAATACACCAATTTCTATCTGTGGTAATGAATCTACGTAAGATGCAGTTTCATCACTTCAGAATGGTGGCAACAAGGACTACATCCTGTTCATAGCATTTTAGTCATGTGACCACAAAGTAATGTGTGTCTGAAGGGAATCTTTGCCTACCGTGCGTCTGTGTTCTTATGTCTCACCTTGTAAACTCTCATAGTTTTGCCTCTCCCAGTTGAGCTCTTCTTGCAGCTGGTGCATTTTCTTTCGGATTTCCTGGAGCTCCAGCACCTTCAGAACCAGGTGGTCTACATTCTGTAGGGTCTCGGTTTGTTGTGGGAACGCTGGGAACATTGCACTGTTGCTCTACAGACATGGAAATCCACTTCATAAACTGAGACAGCCAAGGCTTAACTAACCAATATATTTATGATGCCTAGTTTATAGTAGAGATTATTACATGGCTGTGTTGTTCAGAAAGCACAACACAGCTACAGTTTGTTGACCGTGAGCTCCAAACTAAGACCAATTCTAAGCCTACGTTTGTTTACAGCTTGGCCCAACTAGCCCCCAGTTAAAATAAGATGACGTAAGAGAAAGCAGTTTCTGTTTCTATTCAGAAACTGGATTATAACTTCAACCTTTTCACACATTTCTTAGGATTTCTAAGAAGATTTATGTGGTGACAGTGGGGAAGTGCAAGTCATTCTTCATCTAAAAACATATATCCTATTTCTTCTGATGAAGAGACAGAGTGACAAATCATAGTGCAAGTCATTTTTGAAACTCTACAGCCATTCTGAAGAGTTTGCAGTTACCTATAAAATTTACCGGCCATTAATTTGCAACATTTTTCACACATTAAATTTAATTTCTCAGACCTGAAACATGCTTTATGAGCTGAGGGCAGTCCATGGCAATATACAGTTCTTTTGGAACATAGTAAATATGATGCAATTCAGATTTGTCCATATTACTGGCACATACATAACTGGTATCTAGTTGTTCATATTACCCTTTTCGTGGCATCAACTATATTTGCTTACTGTATATCTGGGTACACCAGAACATGTGAATCACAACTATCAAGTTGTGCTGAATACATTTAAATCGTCATCAAAAGTACTAAATTAGCACCTTTTACAAGCTCCTGCACCCAAGACAAATACACACCAAAGGAGGGTGTTCTCAGGTAAATTTCAAATCTTATTTTCACAGACTACTGAAATAATATGTTCTGTGCCATCTGTAATAAAAAAAACAGTATTCTGGTTTAAGATTTTTGCTTGCAAGACAGTACTTGTTACCAATGTATCTGTCACAACAAGCCAA
This sequence comes from Planiliza haematocheilus, assembly GCA_005024645.1. Classification (NCBI taxonomy): domain Eukaryota; kingdom Metazoa; phylum Chordata; class Actinopteri; order Mugiliformes; family Mugilidae; genus Planiliza; species Planiliza haematocheilus. The sequence goes on from SRSE01000593.1 coordinate 13,171,955, forward strand.
ATCAGGTCTTGCAGGATGATCACACAGTTTGTGAGGGTGAGGGTGGGGGTGAGGGCCAGGCATCGTATGTTGTGTTAAAAGGCTCTTACCCTGTTCATCAGAGCCCTCTCCTGCCTGAGAATGTCTCTGACCATGACTGCAAACTGTAGAGGCTGCGACTGAAACATAGCCTGTGAAGCAGAGAGAACACAATACCACCATTTATTGTTTTCCCTCATGGATTTGTGGCCCTTATGTGGTATGCCAGTGTTGTGCAAGTTTACACCAAACAAGAACTAGTTTGAAGTTCAGTTCGCACAGATAAAAGTGAACTAGTTCAAGTCCTTCGTGGATTGGTTGCTTCTCCAGTGCCAGAGTCAGCTTCTCTCTCAGCTGCCAACAGCCATGCTGTATGCTGTTACTCGCACGTCGGCTAACATCTGCTGTTAAAACATCTTTTTCTTTTTTTTTGTTCCTGAACGAGGGTGAACGTTGTTATTTCCCTCCAGACTGAGTGAAACTCGCGTCTACGGTCAAGATTGGAAAAATGATGTCTTCAGTTCACAGTGCGCAAAAATATCGAGGCGTTCAATGAACGCAGTGGCAGTTGCAAGCATTTCAGTTGCGCTGATTGATTCTGCGACACCTGTATTATTTAATACTACAGCTCACAGACGTCTGGGAACAGAAAAACTTTAGCAACACAAATCTATCATTCTGTGAGCAACTGCGATCAGACTCTATGCTGCACAGAGCATCTGAGCTCACAGCTCACTCTGACAGCTTCATTCATATCCAGATATGTGTTTACAGAGGTTATATTAAAGCAACTGCCGCTCTCTCCTCCTACCATGTTCCTGCTGATCTGCATCAGCTTCATCTTGTCCACTACATTAGGATTTTGCTGAGCGGCTGTTTGCAGCATGCTGATGGCCATGTCCAACAGAGTCCGAGCCTTGCTCTCCTGGTCCACTTTTTCCAGCGCAAACTCTTCCCTGCAAGCACACACAAAATAATGAACATACATATACCGTGCACTGAAAATAAACTCTAAATCCATACATACAAGTCCACATGTGGACATGCGTGTACATATGCAAGCATGTATGTATATCTGTAGAGTATGCATACCATCTTTGGCTCTCAATCCAGTCGGATAAATAATGTCTGACTTCAATAGGGAAGGTCGCCGGAGGATAGAGGGTGCTGACTGTGTCATCGGGCAGGCACTGTAGAATATTGGACATGTGTGTCCACTGGGCCATGATCAAGGAGGGCTACAAAGTCAACAGAGTAACAGGGCATTATATATGTCACTTCATCACTTTTTAAAAGTTGTCATTGAGCATATTTTTGATTACAGTAAACAGCACGTTAAGGACTACTAAGAAATAAACTAAAAATTAATTGGACTTCCACTTCCTTAGCCCGCCACAAAAACACACAAAAAAAACAAAAACAAAAAAACAGTTGAACAGTCATCTGGAAAACACCACGGCATTGGAGACAGAGGGGCGTCTTAAATCTGCCGCCAGCAGCAAGCTCTAACATCCTGTGAGCTTTATCAGCTTCCCGCATGTGGGATGAACCACTCCGTGTAAACAGTCTGCGTTTTTACACTCAACCACTGTATTGGAGTAAAGCGAAGGCCAATCTACCCTTTGTTTCTGACACGTGTAAAACATCACACCAGTTGCTACTGAGAATGTTCAGGATCATTTTTACTTTTACAAGCGTTCAGACATTTCCCTGCAGTCTCACCGCCCCGTCGGTGCTGGCGTTCACAATATATACTCCATATGCTGTACAAAGACAATGAACGAAATGTACAGTGATGATTTCTAGCATACATCATTGAGCAATCACTATTTCTCACAATGAAGTAAAAAGGAATAGTATAATACAGTTTGCAATGGACACGCCATGAGTCAATACAATTCCCAGTCCATGTCCAATGTTCTTTCCAAGAAAAATAAACTCATTTGCCAGTATCATCAAATTATGTAACGGTCATTTGTTTCATGCGAGTCATGTCCGCCTGAAATTCAGACTCGCTGATAGACCGCACGTTAACCATGTACATTTATTTATAGTATTAGTTTATCCACCATCCATTAACAATGACATCACACTGTTGTCGTGTCTCACGACTCTTGCTTCTTTGCTTATTATTATGCAATCAGTTTATTCTTTTCATTTTATTCCTTTGCTCCGAGGTGTGTTTCACCAAAAAAAACAAATAAAAACTAGCTGTAATGTTACAGAGGCTACAACCTTTAATGTCAATGCACTCAGTGTTTTACCACTAGTTACATTCAGAACAGCAAGTCAATAGACTAAACACAGAGTCTTCCTTTATAGACTAGTACTTTACATGATTTTATAGAGGGTGGCAGGCTCCTGTTAAGAGCTCAGCACTACAAAAATCTCATGGCATATCAGCAGAGACAGTATTTTATAATGGCGAACGTTTTAACCCCTTCACGTCTAGTGTCACTGTTTCCACTCAGACTGCAGCCGGAATAACGCACGTAACGCTCCAATGTTTGTGCACATTCAGAAAATTCCCAGGAAAACACAAATAATTCATTTCTTTATATAATTGAAAAATCAGTTCAGGCGCTCTAGGGTTAATGCATCACGTGCAGCGTACCTGGATGAATACGCTTGGACATTACAAGTCTAAACAAGAAGCGGGTGCAGCAGATGTCCAGCACATAACATGACCATTCACCTCTGCCTGGGCTAAGGCTCTATTCAGTGCAATGTAACGAGCGGTTGACATTTAGGGATATTCAGGAAACTTTGGGCAAAGTTTGACCACACGTTTGCTTTACCTGTTATTCCACTTTGCAGCTCTTTCCAAAACAGTGTCAAATTTCAGCATACTAACAAGTGAACGCCTGGGTATTATTGTTTACTCCTGATCCACCAAACACAACACTGGAATAGAAGAGTAGAAGAAAAAGAAACCAGCCTGGAATGCAGATCTTCTGGGGTTTTTTTAAGTGTCCCCAAACAAGTTAATGCAGGTACATTTAGTGGAACGAAGAAAAACAAATACGAGAGCATTACCTGCTGTGTTTTTTGCGGTCATCGTTGTTCCCTCTGCTAGTTGTGTGCTGTTTTGTAAAATTGCTAAGTTGGACATCAACAGGAAGAAGCACAGGAGCCAGTCATGCAGCATATTTACACTTCAGTCCAAAATAACTAGTGGACTATGTGGGTTCCAGTTTAAGCCAGCAGTTTATATCCAAGCTTAGGGCATTTAAGGTCTCAGCTCTGGGATCAGTTAAGTTTGCCATATTTCCTCACTGCTTGCTTGGCTACATTGTGTTGCAAATTCCCCTCATGCTGGCGGGTTTCCCAGTGTGAATTAAAGCATTAGATTACAGCCAGCGCTGCAGTCTTGCACTACTACAGTTTGATTCTTTTGCAAGCTTCAAGCCTTTACCTGAAGGCTACCCCACCAAAAGACAAACAAGACAAGCATCGTCACAACAACGTCACAGTCTCACACAGAAAGTGGCTGCACATTGAGCCAAATGTCGCTCGTACTGCACCCTTCAGGCATCATTATTTAGATAAATATCTTAGTATCCAGCTAATAATAACAGGGTCAGCTTTCAGGCATCAAACTTGGAAGAATACTGCAGTAACCTCAGTAGCAGCAGCACATGACAAAACTTCTACTTAAATGCCTCGTGTCATTTGTTTGGGAACGGCGTGGTCCACTACACTACACAACATGCAAAGAAGCAGTGCATTCAATGCTCAAACTGTTTTCTCTTAAAATGCAAATGGATGCAAAGCATGTCTTGAAAACATTCGTACCAGAACTAGACTTGTTATCAGCGTATTATTCAACAAGAAGCTGCAGCAAGTTTGATTTAGAAACTCCATTCCATAACATTTCAAAATCTCCAGATGCGGCGCACATGAACCACCAAGTCAGTTATGCCTCTGTGTTGCACAAGCAAACATACTTACATAACATCTCCCTTGTGTAGAGAAAAGCCCCAAAGACTTTCTCTCCTGCCATTAACATCCCTCAGGGGAGGAATAAATCCCCTTCTCTAGATATGTTTATATTCTCCATGTGAACCGTGATGTCTCATACAGGCCGAATGCCAAGGGACGTGTTGATCAAATTACGTGGTACGTTATAGGAGTTTGGATTTTAGGTCATAATTAGGTCATAATCAGAGACGAAGCCAAACACATCTATGAAACATTGTTCAAGAAAGTAACCCTTTAGAAGAGGCTTCAACTTCAGTCTGTAAAGTTTTGTACAACAGACAAAATATAATGCATGTTGGAGGGATGTGTTTGTTGCAAAGGTGATATATTACGTAGAGTGTTTTGTGTGTTTTGCTAAATGCACTTCCCGTTAAACTACAGGATAGATTCTAAATGCTGCAGAGAAGAAGAATTATTAAAGTTACGACATTATTTGCGCACAGACTTAATTCATTCAAACAATAAGACAATGAAAAATGACAGTCCGATATTGTGGTGAGTAACAAACAAAGTATCTTGCAGAATATCAGTTTCGTCAGTGCTGGTATACAGATGTGACAGAGATTCACTTTCAGTCAGTTATATTAATGTTTTAACTAAGCGATAAAAAAACAGAAGCCCTACATTTTCAACAGGGAACAAACTCCCAGATCGAGGATTACCGATTGACATAATAATGAGAATCTGTTCAGTCATGTCAGCACGACGGAGATGTGGAAAATAACATGTTAGATCGCAGATTACACGTGAAGCTGATGTCACTGCCATGTCATACCCAAATATTTCCACTGGCATTCTCAGAAATCAATGTAGGGGAAGGTTTGACTTTTTGTTTCAAGCATTTAGTCATTCATTATTTCTTGTCGGATGTTTCAGCCTGGCTAGAGGAGATAAACAAAGCTGGATAGTGGCCCTGCTGTAGGCATCGATTTCCTCCATTAGCCTCGCTCTCTACCAGCTCACCGCCATATCAACAGACTGTCGGTCATCACAACTAGGGAGTGACTAATGTCTATTTGATGATAATGTTTTCACTTTATTCTGCAGTTCAGAGCTGAAAAAAAGGGCTGATTCATTATTAAACAGAGCACTATTTATCTGGCATTTGACTGTCCCTAATAATCTCAGTTTAGTCATTTCTAATTTAGCTAAAGACTCGGGAGGAGCTGCTAAATTCTGTGCCAGTTTGATTGAATAAAAAAACTCTAAAACCTTGAAAATAACAGCTTCACTCCCTCTCAGAGTTCAATGAGCAAACAAACCACGTCTTAGGAATCAAACCACCTTTTATCACACTCTTTAATCCAGCATAAACCACTGGATTAAAGAGGGAAGAAGTCTCTGAACAGCAAGGGAGGACAGATTACTGATCATCAACATATCATTCAGGTTATTCAACAAGCTTATTTCCTAAATCTCTGCGCAAACTCGACTGTAGTTGTATTCTTCCACTCACCGAGTGGCCTCAACAGGCTGTTATTTGCAGCCAAAACGTTGATACAAAGCAAAGTATTTGATCTGATAGGATTTAAATGCGCTAACGAGCGACTTCCGCCTTTTGTGAGAGGAAGAGTGGCGGTGCGGAGTGGATCGTTAGGACTGCTTGCCAGTTTGCCACCTCACTATGAGCAAAGCACCAATGGGGGAAAAAATGCAGCTGGTCAGCACTCCACACTTAGGAAGTTCATTTTCACGGCGGATTCCCGTGCATTTTTCCACCCAGGGGTGCGTCTCCGTGCCCTTATAGATCACGAAGCCTGCAGACTTTGAGCCGGGCCTGTTTTTGTTGTGTCGACGCGCACAGATAACCAATGCCTGGTGTCCGGTGGCAAAGCTGGATTCAAGTCGCGTATATAGGTGCCCGATGTTCCACTATTCCTGACTATAGCCAGAATTTCGCAACATTACTCTGTAGAAAGACAGTGGCGCAGTTGCACAAACGGTGGTTGAGTGGGATTTCCAAGTCGCATGTTATAAAGTATAATCTGATAACAATATAAATATAAGTGTTGGTGGAGATGTCACTTGTGCCACGTTTAACCGTGCACACTTGGAGCATTAAAGCAGAAGGTGACACAAAACGTGTTTGTTTGTTGGAGCGAAGGGAGGAACTAGGCTATAGTGAAAGGAACAACATGCTTGTTGATTATTACGTAACTCTTCCATAATTCTTCAAGTAGGCTACATGGCATCGACTGATAATAACACACATAGGGCATATCCGGAAGTGGTGAAATTTGAAGAAAAAAGCACAATCCCTGTGTGTTATAATACCGTATATGTAGCCGGATAAAAGGCCGTTACTCATCCTAAACACCAAACATGACAGAAAACAAAGACAGCATCACTCATTACGCACGACTAAACAAACGCCCCGTGAGCGCGAGTAACGGAAACAAACTGTAATAAAACAAACTAGATTTAATCTTACCTCGAGTCACACAGAGATTTCAAAACATTGACAAATGCGGGGGTCCTCTTCCTCCTCCTCTGTCTCTCATAAGTTCTCCGCCTGTCCGAACATCAAGTGGGCATTTCCTGCCTTCATCACTCAGTTTTGAACGCCGTTGCCACCTCAAAGCTGGACGGTCGCCGTCGTTTTAGGCAGATGAAGAATAAAAAAGGAGGGTGTTTGACTTTGACCGACGAGCAGCTGCCACGGGCCGCAGACTACTTCTAACAACGCACAAAGTAGGCAAGGCTCACTTCCCTGTAGCGCGCGATCTGTAACGAAACGGAGGAGCGCGCTCTATTTCCTGCCTGCACGTTCGTCCACGCATGCCCCCTGTGTACGTGTGTGTGTGTGTGTGTGTGTGTGTGTGTGTGTGTGTGTGTGTGTGTGTGTGTGTGTGTGTGTGTGTGTGTGTGTGTGTGTGTGTGTGTGTGTGTGTGTGTGTTTAGACATCAGGCCTGCTGTGCGCTGACATAACGCATGGTGTACTCTTCAATACAGGCAACAGGAAACGGCAAAACCCACTAATACACAGACTCTACGGACTTAAATGCAGTGAATAGTGAATATGACGGGCGTATATTTACTGCATTTGAAAGAGAATTTACAACTGAGCTCAGTGAGCTTGGTAAACTTCCACAGAATAAGTCGTGGGCGGAGTATGCGTGAGTCATTTCACCTCCTACTACTGTAACTTCCAGTAAGTCTCTACGGAGACGCATGATACCATATCTGCAGACGGCAGTGCCTTCAAGTCGGACATCTTCCAAACTGTAACACTGACGGATAATTACAAGACTTTAAGCCACCAAGTGACAGTGGATGATAAAAGAATGGCAATAAAATATATAAATAATAAAATACTGTTTATTTAATTTTGTTCAACTGTGATCAACACTAAAATGACTACAGTAGAATATGTATATATATGTATAGACAGATAAAGTATAAATATAGTTTAAAGAAGTATAAAAATATTGAATATATAAAAGATTATATAGTCAAAACCAATCAGTCCTCAAGGCGGACTCAAGGGGACGGACATTAATGAGCCGCAGAAAGATTTATTAGAAAATAAATTGAAATAAAATGACAGTCAACACATATTAGATGCATCTGGTTCTGTCCTGACACAGATGAGTTGAAGAGCCGTCTGGCCTGAGGGTCAAGAGACCTCTTCAACCTGTCCGTGGACCACAACACCGTCCGCTGCCTGTTGATGCCCTTTAGCTGCCTGCTCAACCATATGGTTAAGCACATTTTGGGTCACTATATCTCAATGAGAGGAGTGCCTAACTTAACTCAACCTAGTTGAGCCATCTCAGCCACTTGGCTGAGGTATGTTATGCTAAAAAAATCCACTATATTGCACTTTGTCTTTAAATTGTAGTCTTCTTCGTCCCCGCTCCAAATAGGAAGTCAGAAACGGGAAAATCATCTCAGACATGTTGACTGTTTTTACTAAAACTTTGAAAGGTAGGAATAGTTATATGACATATGCTAGTGCTGGAGACCTTACTAAACAGAATTATGTTACTTGATGCCACCTAAAAACCTAAATTTAATGTTTAATAATTTTTTAAAAATATGCTCTACCAAATGGTTGATTTGTCGATTTATGGTAAATGCAGCAAATAAAACAAATGCAATTAAAATTGGCTTTCTTTGCTATAAAAACAAAATTTCTTTTTATCTATTGCTGTAAATATAAAATTAAGTGTTGTTACAGTCATATAGATCATGAATATGATAAGAGAATTATTTTTCTATGTCATTTTTATGACGTTTTGAGTTGATATTGGTAAATATGGTAAAAATCTAGAATAAATGTGAGGAAATCATAATTTTCACAACTAATTCCCTTTCAACTAATTGACACAAGCTGGTATATCATTATTACTACCATTAGAGGTGTTTAATGATGTGTTTAATTTTAACTTGTACTACAACTACTAGATGGACGCCAAAACCTTCTATTGTACAAGACATCCTAAAAACATTTCCCTTGGAGGAGACAGATGACAATCCTGACCCAAGTTACCAGGTCCAGGTCCAAACAAAAGCACAAGTAGAATCTGGAAGCATGAAGACATTGAGAAGTTCCAGGTTCCAAATTCAAGATTTGAACCCCGTGATCGGTACTTCAAAATGCTCCTCAACGATGAGATGATTGAGATTTGAACACCCTTCCAGTACTTCAAAATGCTCTTCACTGATGAGATGATGCAACATATTGCACATCATACCAATTTGTACTCAGCTCATGAGTTTGGGGATCCCTAAAGAGAGAGAGCATTTCTTCTCCAGACCAATTTTACAAAATCAGAAATAATAGTTCAATCAATCCAGGAAACCAGCAATAGGAAACTAATATAACCAATATAACCAGTAATAGGAAACCAGCTATACTAGTTCAATCAGTCCATCAGAAATGTGACTCTTTTTTCCCAAAAAACATAACTGCTGTTGCACCAACATAGACAAGGTGTGTTGAGACAGTAATGCGACAAAATGCAAATATTTCTGTTGCTTTGCAGTATTTTCTTTTCCTTTTTGAATGCAAAACTTAATGTTTTGCACTGTTACATATAATCAGAAGTGAACTGAATTTGAGACTTTTGTGCTGTTGCACTTTAACACGGATACAGACAAGATGTGAATATTACAAACGTTGCATTTCTAATTTTCCTAGTTCGAAGCAATAATTTCCTTGCATGAGATAAAAAACATTGGTGTTTTGTGGCATACTGACAGAAATAAAGGGTATCCAATGTCCCAGACATTTTTAGTTGTTTATTTTTTCATAAATTAGCATTTTATTTTAATATATATACTGTTTCTGGTATTTGTAATAAGTTCCGCACTTAAACCATTAAGTGACATCTCAACCGTTTGGTAGAGGTCAATATTTTAAAAAACACAGGGTCTTTTGAAAAAAAATTTTTTGATTGTGCTTATGACTCACCCAAGGATAAAAGAAATGCAAAGAAATAATTTTTTCACTACTTTTCTCTTGGTGGGGAAGTCAAAGGGTTCTCCACAGTGTATTTGTGGTGCTGGCTGTGCAGAGGATGATGGACAGTGTTTATAAGTCATACCAGTTTCTGAGTCCTCTCCTCTGACACAGATCTTAAGGACTCCAGCTCTGCAGAGACCTCAACCTGCTCAGAAAATAGAGCCGGCTCTGTCTTTTCTTCTGCTGCGTTTCCTTATTTTCATCTGATGCACGGCAAACGAACGAATGCAACACATCTGTGGACGACAACGGTGCAACAGTGACAATAGTATATGGAAAACAAACAAACAGATGAACAGAGAACAGAGCAGGCAGATGACAGGAAGGCAGCAGGCAGATGGTAGTCTAATGTTCACAAGTTTGATTGTTAACAAGCCACAGCTCCTACAGAGCAGCAGACACTGTGTCTATTGATTTCTCTAATGTGCTCTTTGAGTACGTTCGGTTGTTTGGATACTGTTGTGGAAAATGTACACTGACTAAAAGCTCTCCTTCCAGTATGAATGATGCCATTGTTCTTTGTATAAATACGAGTGTGTACTTGTACACGCTCAAGTTTTCCTCTGTTTACAGGAGGTAAACTTGAGCAGAGCCCAGCTCATATATGCCAACCTTTCTGCTTGAGGTCAGCCGAGTAGAGAGACGTGGAACGAAAGAGAAGGCAGAAAGAAGAAAACTAAAAGCAACCAAATCATGCATGCCTCTGCACTTTTTTTTTAAACGTATATAGTGAAAACAAAAGTATTCCAATATAACAGCCCTGCACTGAATCCAAATAATTTCTGTTATAATGTTCAGGTCACATCGAAACAGGTTCAGAAACTGGACTGAATTAAACACTAAGCGTTTCTATTATTTAATGTATTATGTTGACATTCAGGACTTAATAGGAGTGTGGGAGTATTTGGACACGGCATTTAGAAACATTCATTAAAATCTAATACGTATGTATGCAAATATAGTAGTTTGAATACATGACCACATAAGTCTGCATGTGTTAAGGATAACAATCATTCTTCCAGATATGAACATACAACAGATTCATTGTTACTTCATGTATGTACACTATATTGCCAAAATTAGATGCTCATCTGCCTTTATACACATATGAACATACAGTGGCAAGAAAAAGTATGTGAACCTTTTGGAATTTCATGGTTTTCTGAATAAATTTGTCATAAAATGTGAACTGAAATGAAACTGGAAATTCACCAGTCTACAATTAGGCAAACAATCTACAAATGGAGACACTTTGGGACTGTTGCTACTCTACCAAAAAGTGGGTGCTCAGTCAAAATGACACCAAGAGCACAATGAAGACTGATCAATGAGGTAAAGAAACACCCCTGAATGACAGCCAAAGATTTGAAGGCATCATTGAAATTTGCTAACATCTCTGATCATGAGTCAACAATACGTAAAACACTGAACAAGCAGGGTATCCACGGCAGGATACCACGAAGGAAACCCCTGCTTATTAAAAAGAACATTGCTGCACGCCTAAAGATTGCAAAAGAGCACATTGACACTCCACAGTGGTATTGACAAAATGTTTTGTGGACTGACGAAACTAAGATTGAACTATTTAGAAAAAAACTCACAACACTACATCTGGCGTAGAAAGGGCACAGCATATCATCATGAAAACATCATCCCAACCGTAAAGTATGGTGGAGGAAACATCATGATTTGGGCCTGCTTTGCTGCATCAGGGCCTGGCCAGCTTGTAATCATTGAGGGGAAGATGAATTCCCAGATATATCAAACAGTTCTTCAGGATAATGTAAGAAAGTCTGTACATCAGCTGAAACTGTGTAGAAGGTGGGTGATGCAACAGGACAACGACCCAAAACACCAGTTATTAATTCTAAGGGTTCACTTACTTTTTCCACTGCCATTTTGAAAGTTGAATGAGTGTGTTCAATAAAGACATGAAAGATTAGATTTTTTTTGTGTGTAAATATTTGAGACACATTATGTTTGTCAATACCCTTGACTTAGATGAAGATCAGATCACATTTTATGACAAATTTATTCAGAAAACTATGTGACAAGTGACTAAGTGACATCATATTCTTAATCCATAGGGTTTAACATTGCCACAACGAGTGGGCCCTTTGTGGCTATAACAGCTACAACTCTTCTAGGAAGGCTTTCGACAAGCATTAGGAGTAGGAAGTTTTGACCATTCTTCCAGAAGTGCATTTGTGAGTTCAGACACTGACGTTGGACGAGAAGGCCTGACTCATAGTCTTTGCTTTAACTTATCTCAAACGTGTTCTCTGTGGTTGAGGTCAGGACTCTATGCAGGTCAGTCACGTTCTTCCACACCAAACTCATCCATGTCTTTATGGACCCTGCTTTGTGCACTGGTACGTGGTCATGGCGGAACAGGAAGAGGCCTTCCCCAAATGGCTCCCACAAAGTTGGGAACATAGAAGTGTTCAAAATCTCTTGGTATGGTATGAAGCATTCAGGGTTCATTTCGCTGGAATTAAGAGGCCGCGCCCAGCTCCTGAAAAAACAGCCCCAAACCAAACGGAAAACCGTGATTCATCACTCCGGAAAACTCGTCTCCACTGCTCTGGAGTCCAGTGGCGGCGTACCTGACACTACTGTATCCGATGCTTTGCATTGCACTTGGTGATGCATGACTTGGATGCGGCTGCCACAGAAACCTATTCCATGAAGCTCTCTACTCACTGTTCTTGAGCTAATCTGAAGGCCACATGAAGTTTGGAGGTCTAGAAAATTGGCGACCTCTGCGCATTGTGACCCCGTTCTCTCATTTAACGTGGTCTGCCACTTCATGCCTGAGTTGCTGTCGTTCCTAATCGCTTCCACTTTGTTACAATACCAATGACTGTTGACTGTGGAATATTTAGTAGCGAGGAAATTTCACGACTGCACTTGTCACACAGGTGGCATCCTATCACAGTACCACGCTGGAATTCACTGAGCTCCTGAGGGCGACGCATTCTTTCACAAATGTTTGTAGAAGCAGTCTGAATGAAGAGGTGCTTGATTTCATACACCTGCGGCCATGGACGTGATTGGAACACATGAATTCAATTATTTGGATGAGTCAATACTTTTGGCAACATAGAGTATATATTGGTTGAACTCACGTGCTAACTCTTAAAATATATGTTATGTGGTCTTTTTAAATCTTTACTTGATCATTTGGAGGTCATGTCAACACAATATTTGAGTTGTTTCGAAACTGTTTTTTGTGTGTGTATGTGTCTGTGTCAGGCTGCATCCTGCCGCCATCGTGGAGTGTCATTGCTATGGGGTGGGGGTACCTGGTCTGGTCTAGGTGGGTGGTACACATCTAAGTAACATCAACATGAATGCCAGGTCCAAACGTTTTCCAGCAGAACATTGAGTTTTCACAAGATGGTGAATGTTACTCATTTCTCCTGTCAGTGGTTTTAATGTTGTGGCTGATCAGTGTATACTGGTTAAACTCACATGTTGATTCTTAAAATGTATAATATATGATGGTTACAAATGACATAGATTGACCTCATATAACCTTGTGCTAACGGACAGAAGTTCAGGGTTTTTCCACTAGAGGTCCTTCATGTTTAAATATATTATGTCTGAGCTTCTCCTTTGGTTTTGTAATACTTACAGGTATTTTATCACTGTTGACATCTGTGCTGTGTTTTATAGGTGTACAAATAATTCTCCCACTGTATTTGCTGTCACATTGCATTCAGTATTTTTTAAAATCCTCTATAAATCATATGTAGAAGAATGTGTCAGGATCTGATCAGATTCATTTACTTTTCCAGCCATTCGTGAGGCTACTGTTTCCTGGTTTGGCCACATGAGGGAAGTATGGACACACATGAAAACCTCCCTGCCCTCAGTGTTCAAGGGTCTGTTTGAAATTAGGTGCCATCATAGCAACACCACACATGATCATCCACAGACTACCCAACATGAAGTAAATGTCCGTTTGTAGAAGGATTTCACGTTTGCCCTTTCATCCACCTCGACATCTCTTTCTGAGCCCACTGCTGTTCTCGCAGTGACGCCTCCGCTTTAATTGTTCGGAGACACCGGTCTGTTTATTCTCACGTGCACTTATTTACTATTTATTTATTCAGTGATCACATTTTAGTCACGTGAGACGAGGCAGGCCGAGGCTTTTTACCGGGACATTCCACCTGTCAGGTCCAATTTCCTGAGAGTTTTGATTGAGCAACGCTGAAACAATGCAGCTGCAAAGGTTAGACCCGAGCAGTTTCCATTGTACCTTCTATTTTAATTAATTTTGATGTGGGCTTAATTTTATCAGCTTAGTTATAAAGTTTGAAGCTGCAAAACTCTTTATAATGATTATAATTAATATTCTGTGTTGATTCTTGCTAGTTTCTTCTAAATTGACATATGTTGCACGTCTGACGTTACTGGAACTGTTAATATTCAGGATAATATTTGTAATGACGGCTAGGTCTTCCAGGAAAGAGAATATTTAATGTTAAATGACACTCTGGTGGAGCTGCAGTGGTGTGTAAGTGTTTTTATATTACAACACAGAGTTCTTCTTCTATCAAGCATGAGAGTTTAGGAAACCTTTAAATTGACAAATGTGCTGAGGACTTTTTATTAGTTGGTTGTTTCAGATTTGCCCCTGAAACATACTCTCTGGATAAACCTTTATCTTATTGTTCTCTGCCGCGTTGCCACGCTCCGTGCAGGTCTGACACCGTTTTCAGGGTGCTCTTAGGTAAAGGGCCCGTACTCGGGGCCTGCAACATCTGGAACCAATACAGATGTGCTGGCTATCTGTGGGACCAGGGGGCTTGGAGGTTGTAGGCTGAGTTGAAGGGGGTGGTGAGGAGCTGGGCTGGTTGCTACTTTGGCCCTGGGGGTCTGTGTGTCCCTGACTTCAAAATAGACTTGATTGCTAACAGCTGGCAGTCCTAACTCACCCAGTGTCAGGGCTCTCCTCTGATGTCAACCTTGTCAGTATCAAGGCCCGGACAATGGAGGGCCGGCAGCAGCACGGCGAAGGTAGAGAGGACGACTGAGTCCGTGTGAAATGAATGAGATTCAGGGAGCGACCTTTTATTTTTTATTTTTATTTTTTTTGTGGAAAATGAAGGTTGTTACCATAAATAACTTTTCAGGTTTTTGTCGAGATGCCTCTGAGTGAAGCGAGCGCCGATGGCGGTCGTGAAAAAGATCAGACGTTCAGGTTGAGCATGTGTTGAAAACGTATTCAACGGTCATATGCTGCTTAACGTGAGTGCACTTAAAGGTGAGCACTAACACAGATCCCTATAATATAGCAACTAGAAGGTCCTCTGGTTTCCTTTCTTATCAGATCGTATAAAATGTATAACCACGCAGCTAAAGAAATTACTCAGATAATTAACACGTCTATCTTTTAACTATTCTGGAGCGTACTCTCAATACCTCCTACCAGAGATAATATTATAGATGTATATAAAAGTGTGTCTGAGCCGTGTCCTGATATTCACCGCCAGAGTATGAGTAAATAGGACAGCAACTCATTAGCATCCTTTATTATCCAATTACAAACTCAGCTCGCCTAATTACCTCCAATCAGCAGGGAGACGAAAATGATTGACTTCCTGGAGGACAGGACTCAGATCGGGACAAAAAGGACAAGCCACTGGAAGGAAAGCTCTGACGCACGTTAGACATTAAACTACACAAAAATGTGAACATAGAGAGATATATCGGCAGCTGCTACCGTTTCTGTGTTTGGACGGTTATCAGCACCCCTAGCACGGGTTTAATCCTTGAGAGGTAAACACACGTCTTCTCACACGCCACATACCTGTACACGGTTATGTTGTTCTGCAGATGCTGGTATTGAGTTTGGGAAATAATTTTTAAACAGCTGCATAAACGATTATCCTTCAACCAGAGGATGAAGGGCAGCTGCTGCACAAGGTTGAGCTTATAACAGAGCTATGCATCATTATTAGACAATTAATTACTCTTGTCATTAACACCAGCAGCACCACTGTTCTTCTGGGACTCGGTCGCAGATGTTTTCGAGCGCTTTGACACCACTATCTATAACCGGAGAGGAACCGATCCGGGGTTTCAGGCCTCCACCAAAAACTTTCACTTCTTGGCGCAGTGCTGCTCGGATTTACTTCTTCTCTCGGGTAGTTTCGAGTCTTTGAGAAAAATGTCAGGAAAAGGCCAGAAATAGCATTAGGCCGCCGGGACGAGCTGTTGTTTACAGACAGTGACAGGGATGAAGGACCTCTGTGCTCTGGTGCCGGGCCTGAAGCCTCCAGGGGTTGACGGGGTGGGGTGGGGTAGGGGGGGCTGGTGCTAGCGCTGCTTCTGTTGCTGTGCTGGACGCTGCAGCGCCGCACGTAAAAGCACACGCAAGCTGGCACCAAGTTACCGACATGCACAAATGTTTTTATCTTCAATGCACACACACACACACACACAAGGTTTTGACTTCAATGTAACAGCAGCACACCTTTTTTTAATCACGTCGACTCCAGCCCGCGTGTTAGAAGCCCTAATGATGTAATCTGGTGTGTTCATACATGAAATGATTTAACATCGGTTTAAGCAACTGTGACCTTAACACTGAGGTCATGTGAAGGCTGCAGATGCAAAGACATAGTCTGTGTTCTGGTAACCATCGTCCTTATGCAATGCCTGCAGAAATCAAAGAGTAAAAAAACAAAGACGTAGTCGCAATGCAATATTGACAAATTCAGTTTAATATTGTGTGATACTCTTCTCTTAAAATACAGTCTTTTCTGAGGTAGACTATTACAGTTCAAGAACATTATTATCATTTTTAAAACAGACATCAAAAAAGACATGAAATAAATACTTTCATGTACAATATGCCGCAAAAATGAGGTAGAAATGGTTACGGAAAATGTACAATAACCAAGAACAAAGTTGCCGCGGTAACAGACCAAAAAAACGTACATAATAAAAAGCTCATTTTGTTGGACAAACTGTCAGCGGAGACGGGGAACCAGAGGAATCAAACCGGCGTAGCTCTAAGTCATCATTATTATTTCATTTTCTGTAATTACACGTGAATAATCGCTAGCATTATCCAGGGGGTGCCGCTCGGGGCGGGGCTCGCTCCGCAATTTGTAAATGTGTTTTCGGTTTCTGAGACAGTGATCAGTATGCACAGTGGGGGTCACTGCGATTGATCCGGCTGTATGGCATGACTGAAGCCACCAGCTGGAGAGGGAAGGCTGCACTCTGATATAGGATTGCCGGACATCAATCAGACCGTTTCCACTCCAGATACAAGAGAAGGGGAAGGGGAAGGGGGTGGGGAGAAGATACAGCGCCACATGGTCACTGGGGCCTGTGGCCAGGGGGGCAATCCAATCTAATGAGATTGCATTGGGGAGGGAGAAAAAGAGAAAAAGAATGATGAGGGCAAGAGGGAGAGGGAGACAGAGAGAGGAAAGGACGGTAGGAAATATTACATCATTCTGTGTACACCTCCTCAGGACCATGGCAACAGTCTAATATGTACGACCTCTGTGCCTGCACGCCAGTGACTGGGTTTTTCCAGCTTGTTAAAACAGAACTGTGGGACTGCTGGAAAAGGAGAGATTTATTTTTTCATTTTTTTTACTGGATTGTCTCCATGTCATCCACAATATTTACTCATCAGCTGTGAATTTTTAGACTTTGGGATCCGCTGAAAGCTACAATTTCCTTCTCTCTTTTTTTGCGCCTGTGCTGCCGTTCTTTTTGGATGTTGGTGTTTTGTGCTCAAGTGTTCACCGTGAGTGAATGATTGTGTCTGTGTGTGTGTGTGTGTGAGTCATATTTACATTTTCGAATGAAGCGTTGCGGCAGTAAAATGATAAAGAGCAGACATGCATATACGGGATGTGTAAACACGAGATGAAACGGAGATTTGAAAGCAGTTTGTCCAACAAAAGAAGGAATATTTTCTGTATTCTACATAGCATTTCTTGAAGACAATCATCACTCCACCATAAACTACAATAAAAATAAAGGGTAAAAGAACAGAAAAAAAAACTTATTTATATATTCATATATAATAATACATGGATTTATGGCATCAAATATCCTTTGAAATACCTGAATTACATTCAATGTTACTCTTTGTAGCATATTCAAGTTTCTTTCCCGAGGTAAAAGCCCAGCTGCAGTGGGTATTACAAGACTGTCAGGTTTCTCCTCGCTCCGCGCCACTCTCTACTAAGACCCTAAGATTACATACATTCTTTATTTCATATTTCTGAGGTAAAGAAATTCTTCCTGAGCATTTCAAACAAGACTACATACTATGAAAACAAAAAGGGAGTACGTGAAATAGAAAAAGAAAAGAAAACAAAAAAACAGACATGCTGTAGGAGAAGCTGGATGTGCAGGAGGCGTTGATCTCTAAGTAGGACTCTCAGGAAAACTGCAGTGGATGTGGAATGTGAATAGTACATGACGTTATATGAACTGTGCAGAGTTAAGTGAGTTAAATAAGCATGTATGGGAAGGGTGAGGAGGAAGATTTTACTTGAGCAACTTTAACTCCTGGGTTTGAATTTCTTACATATTATTATTTTATTTCCCAGAAGCGTAAGGAGCAGCTGCTGTGTGGTGATTTGGTAACAAGCTATCATGTTGTGATTCTGACGTCCGGTCCATTTTTTTGATCAATTTAACAGTGACTGCTGATTGTGTATTTGGCTTGACAAGTTTTTGGTCAAAAACTGTGGTTTGCTCAAATGTATCCCAAGCCCTTTGCACTGAATGATTAGTGACAATCCAATGACTAAATCAACCTTAGGATAACATGGAGGTGGACTGGTAATAAATAGGATCCTGAGAGTAGCAGCCAAAGGGGGGGATTTTCCAAACCCTGATTATCCATAATCTTGGACCACGTCACCTCGCAACAAATAATTGATTTTGTCTTGGACCAAGGCTAATCAGGATCTCTGAGAGCATCCCAATAGCTATCTGATTTTCCCATTGGCCAAACGACCGCTCAAAAAGCCTATCCATCTTTCTTTTCTTTGGGAAAAATTAAATATTGCGGGTATTTTTGTAGCGAAAAAACAAAAACAGCACAACGTGGCATGCTTTTGCCAGTGAAACAACTTTGCCAGCTCTCCTGTATCGTGTTCAGCGTCTCTGGCTCTTTTGGCTGCATAAACTGTAATTACAAAACAACATCAAAACATTCCCAAGGCTCGCTAGGTCAAGCCAAAGACAGGGCTGTGGTGCAGTCCGAGTACAGTGACCGGCTGCTTTCTCAGTGGCTATACATCTTGCTCCACTCTACACAAGTGTCCGGTTCTTTCGTGGCGGTGTGTGGCCGCACCTTGCAGAAGGCATTCTCAAAGTCTGTGAAATCGGGGGGTTTGGAGGATGCCGTGAGGCCGTGCATGGCCCCGTTCGGGGAGGACGCCGAGGAGAGCGCCTGCTGGCTGAGCTGCAGCAGCTCCCACACTGTGAAGCCCTCCGTGCGCTGCAGCACTGCACTCAGCTCCCTCTCGCTCAGGCTACAGCCTTGGGGGGACAGTGCCTGCAGAAGCACCTGCCTGCGCATGCCAACATCTGGCAGGCCAACATGATATCGCTTGGTGAAGCTGCGATGAATGGCATCCTGCAGCAGATCCGGTCTTCCAGTAGCGCATACAAGAATCACCAGACCTGCGGCCCCGGCCTGGGCTTTCTCCAGGGTGGTCAGCAGTATCTGCCTCAGCCCCTCTTCCTCCATAGCTTCCACCTGGCTAAGAAGCACCACTGCAGGGTGTCGTGCCCCAGTCACCTGCAACAGAGACCCCAGAATGTGTTCCGCCTCAGGCTTCCCTTTAGAGGCAAGCATGGCTCCACTCAAGCGGTAGAAGGAAGCCCCCAGCTGTGTAGCCAATGAACGAGTCAGTGTCGTCTTACCCCCTCCCCTGGGGCCAAACAGCAGGACGGTTCTTGGAGGCCGAACCATTGGGCTGGGCCTCAACACGGGCCACAGCAGGTCCTCCTCCATGGCAGCCTTCACATGGGTGAGACCAGCCAGCTCACCCCAGCTCAGGGCCGGGCTGCAGTCCAACAACTCCCCATTGATAAGGTCCAACAGTCGGGGATCTGGGCTCTTCATACTCTCAAGAGTTGTGTTACATAACGGTGGGCGTTTGAGAGCCTGGGAGCGATGCTGTTGCTGCTGGGTGAAGCCCTGCTCTGCTACGCCATTCTCCCCCGTCATGCCTGCTGGAGGGCTGTACTCACCTGCTGCCCCAAACTGAGGGGACACCAGGGGCTGAGAGGAAGGTTTGATGGGCTTGAAGGTTTGTGGTTCTGTGCTGCCTGAACTGCTGAAGCCGTTTCCCCTGCATTCTGCTTTGTCACTCACACTGTACGGTGAGTTTCCCCCAGCCTTCAAGGGGTCGTAGCTGTATTTCCTGTACCGGGACCTGTCCCCACTCTCATCCTCTTCTACAGTCATCTCGAATGCTTTTCTTTTCAACGTCCCTCCAGACTCAGATGTCGCGAGGTTGGTGCTCTGGTAACTGTAGCTGCCTCCTACCACAGTGGGTCTCGAGGGAACAGGAGTAGGGGCTGCTAGACCTGAGGGAAGGTAAGTTGCAGAGGGGTGGCTGTAGCTGGGAGCAAGACTGGTCTGAGGAGGGTATGTGCTGGGGGGGTAGTTATAGACAGGTGTAGTAGGGCTATAGCTGGATTGGAGAGTGTGAAGGGAGGCAGGGGGAAGTGCTGGGCTGGGTTGCGGACAGAACCCTGAGGAAAGATAGGTGCCATTGTAGCTAGAGGGGTACTCGCCGGAACCGCTGCAGGAGCTGCTGCCGCTGTAGCCAGAGTCTGACAGATTACTGTTCACCACTGACACGCTGCCGACCCCTGGAGGGCCCGCAGATGTGACCACAGTCTTGGAGCCTGAGAGGCCGTCGTGGCTTCCAGGGGGCACCAGGGGATAGGAGGGGTCATTGCTGTGCGTCAGCGGCCAGGGGTCCAACTCAGTCTTGAGGGCCCCGAAGGCTCCTGGCTCCGGGTAGGCGCCCACAGCAGGAGGCCGGTCGTACGGTGAGTCCAGCACGCCAGCGTACTTCTCGGCGTAGCGCTTCAACAGGTTGGAGGCCGTGAGGGCGGAGATGTCGTCGTTGGCCCAGGCGTAGTTGTGGGAACCGCGGCTGCGGCCGGAGTACAGCTCCGACTTGTGGGCCGGAGAGGAGGTGGTGGAGGAGACGTCCAGGTGCTGCTCAGGCCACTGGCTGAGGGACTGGGCATGCTCTGGGTTCCAGTGCATCTTCAACAGGCCTGAAAAAAATAAACACACAGACACAAAAAGTTATAGATTTTTAACACAAACATGTAAAATAGTGTAGTTGTCAAATATTCCAGCGACTGCAAAGCAGATGTTTTAGTTCTCCACCCTTTTGGACATTTGAAATGAACATTAGTCGTTTTAATTTAGATTTTGCAGCTCACAATTTATGTATAAAAACAAAAAAACATTAAAAAGTGAAACAACTTTTCTATTGTTAATACTGATCCCTTAAGAAAAGGCCTTTCTTATGTTTGAAAGGAATCTTTTTCAGTGTTACCGCTATGCATGGTAGCAACAGAGGGTCATATTTCCCAAAGAGGGAGAGGAAGGTAAAAAAAAAAAAGTTGGTGGGAGAAAAGAGAAAAGGTGCAGAGAGAGAGAGTGAAAGCAGATCAGTGGGTTGGATGTGTTGTTTTGCAGTTTCCCAGCTTATGTTGGCGTAGCGATAAGATCCCCACGACTATTCCCTATACTGCTAGCATCTGCAGGTCGCCCAGAGGAGCTATTGTTATCTCTCCATGCATGTTGCTCTGAATGCCTGCTCTCTCCGCCCTGCACCCCCACCTACCACCCACCGCACACCAGAGCTCCAAAGGCCCAGCGGCCGGCTGGACACAGAGAGGGAGGGAGATGTGAAGGAGTGTGTGTCTCTCTGTGTGTGTGTGTGTGTGTGTGTGTGTGGACAGTGGTGTGGAGAGAGTGAGAAAGAAAGAAGGTGGGGGTGAGTTTGGAAACGCAGCATAGTGTGCTATTCATCAGCACAGTCTCCTATGGAACATTGGGAAAGTGGAATGTCTGTTCCTCTGGCTGACTTCAGCACCGGACTACCGCTGATTGATCATCGCAGAGTTAACAGGGGAGGACGCAGCCAAACAACAAAAAAAATAACAAGATAGAAAAGAAGATATTTGTTCCAAAAACCCTGATTTCTCCTCACTTTTCTACCCTCATGCAACAGACACTTATTTTGCAGCAAACGATGCATACGACGAATGAAAAAGTCACCCAATGCATTATGCATCTGCCAATATATAGAGAAATATCAAAATACTACGGTCATGGAATTGTCTATTTCACGAAGAGCAGCGCTGCGTCTTGCTGGGGCATTAGCTTGACATTCCACACATAGCTTGGCATTATTGAACTGTCACGATTTACCCCGAGGTGAGGACCACTCCGGCCAGAAACAGGGAGGTAAAAAAAAGAAGGAATATGGCAAACGCCGTCATTGCTGCCCTCTCTCCGCCTGATGATTCATTATTCATGGCCGTCTGTGTGTGTGGAGCCAGGAGTCTTATTGCCATTTAAATCAAATCTCAATATATCTGCAGCCTGAGATTGTGCTCTCCCGCTCCCTGGCTCGCTCCTAAACTATGGCCTCTTTCTTTACCCGCTTTCCAAACCTCCCCGTGTGTGTTTTCAGATTACGCCCGTTGTTTATTCAGTCAGATGAGACCAGCAGACCAGATGGCCATTGGATTATCGTGTCCTTCATATTCAAATGCACTGCCTTAAGTTCCCAGTGGCCAAACCAGTTCAAGTGCTTCCCACAGACACAGATGTACAAGAGCATTCTCACACTATGCTCACTTGTGTTTTCACAAACATGCTGAAGACATTGACTTGTCCACACCCAGATGACCACATCATATATTATTATTTTTTTTCTTTTTTGTAGTCTGACTTGCAGGTCTTTGTCCAGGCTGCAGAAACCATATATGTCCTGCAGGCCCTTCCCATCTGCAGCCCAACCAGTTTGTGAGCAGCCCCAATAATGGGGCCTGTGTGTGACAGAGATGGATGAGAGCCCAGGGGAGCTCATAAAACCTGCAGCGGGGAGTGAGGGAGAGAGGGAGGGAGGGATGGAAGAAGGCAGGGATGGAGGGAGGGAGGGGAAAAGAGTGGACAGCAGGCGCTTCGTCCTTTCTAAGCGGACTGGAGCAGACATTAGAGGACTCAGTGAGGCGGGCTAACTGCTGTCCACTCCATCATCAGAGTAGCACCAAAACAGAATGGTACTCTACCCCCCTGAGCAGTGTAATGACCAGCTGCCCATACCTGAAAAACCAATTCGCTGTTAAATCTGAGAGTTATTACTTTCTACAAGAGTTGTTAAAAAGTTCATTATACAATAATTCGTGCCGTAGGTTCACTTAGATGAGTGATAGGGCGTCACTCACCCCTGATGGAAACAGCAGGGTTGCAGCTCTGTTTAGCCCTTTCCATGTAATTAGATCCCGCCTTACGCTGGATTGTGGTTTTTAGAGCAGTGGCACTGCACAATAAACTGAGCAAGCTCTAATCTACACTTCTGCTTAAATCAGAGCCATCATGTAGATTAATTCACTGGAGGGACGGAAAGAAAGCTAAGATTAGAACGAGGAAATCAGGACAATGTTGGCACACTGTGGACGGCAGCGCGATCATTAGATTAACTTCAATACGCGCTTTATAATGTGCAGTGTTAAGCGGAACTGCAGAACAGAGAAACGAGACGATGCACGGAAAAATACAAATATAAATATGGAAATTTATTTTGAACCAGCTGCAGCTCTTATCATGCCACTATTTTCCGCTCAGATACAGTGGCGCACTCCTGCTCTGCCACAATCCCATCAACTCTGTCTTACTCATATTAGAGGAGGATTACGGATTAAAAACACATTTAAAATGGGCAAGTACATTGGTATGTTTGGAATTTTGGGATGCTTTTGTTTCTGTGGCTCCTCCTGCGTCGTAGTCGCAGCGGGACTGGAAAAAGTATTTAATATATTTTTACATTTTTTTCTTTAATTTATGGTGAATAGAGATCAGTCGTGATGACCAAGTCAAGCATAAATAAATGCTGAGATTGCTCCTGTGTTGACTGATGGTCTTACTTGGCTGCAAGCAGGTTGATAAGAACCTTCTGTGTATGCACATGACACTTCCCACTGTTTGAGAGTGTGTGTGTTCCTGGCCCCAGGAGAGACAGATGTTCTTCTGCTGACCGCCTTACTGTCTGTGCGGCCATTGTAGTGGACGGCCATCCAGCAGACGTGCGCGCATCGGACAATCCAGTTGGCCCTGAGACAAAGCCAAAAGGATCCTATTGTCGGGGGCCTGTCTAATTATGGAAATCTTATTAATCTATTCAGCAGCAGTCCACTGACAGCTTTTGTGTCCGCCTGAGATTTATTGAGGGACCTGTGTGAGCTGCATCCTATTGTAGAAGTGCGTGATGAAGACAGTGGCACGGCTCTCTTCAGCAGGGACCAGATTTACTTTGAGGAGGCCCTAAAATTAAAATTAGACCACTTATGGCTCAGGGGGAGAGCGTGTGAGGAGAATTGTGATTCCTGCCCCAAATGCTCACATCCGCCGCCTGCAAAGCGACTGAATCCGCTGTTGACTAGGTGAAACCGAAGTCGCTTTCCTCCCATAAAGGCTGGTATTACTCCTGACTGTGTTGTGGCTTCCTATAAAAGAAATATCAGTGGGTGAGCTGAAACGTTATCTTGGCAGGAAGTCCTGAGACGGAGGGCTCCAGTGTAGTTTCACAGCTCCCCTGAGGTTGCTCTCCCCTTCTCCATTCCCGGCACTTTTGTTTTCCCAGCCCCGAGGAACAAAACGGACACGGATGCAACAAGCCTTCAGGGACAGCGCGCTATTAAACTGCGGCGATTGTGAAGAGGCCGCTTGTAAACAAGAGCGGTGCGGATCAATCCAATCAGGGGTCTATTCAGGGTCGAGCTCCACCCACATCCACTACCACTCCATCAAACCCCTCCACGCAGAATAAGT
Organism: Planiliza haematocheilus; assembly: GCA_005024645.1. NCBI lineage: Eukaryota > Metazoa > Chordata > Actinopteri > Mugiliformes > Mugilidae > Planiliza > Planiliza haematocheilus. The sequence continues at coordinate 13,196,510 of SRSE01000593.1, forward strand.
AGAGCCACATGCTTTTAAAACCTAGATCTATAAACCTTTTCATACTTTTCCTCCTTATTTCTTGTAAAACGTAGATAACAGGAGCTTAAGTCATCCAAACAACGTCACCTTTACTAAACTACCACCACAACAAAATAAAGCTCGACATAAAATCCATATGACGTGTGGAGAAATTGCGCAGCCAAATCTTTTTTTAGTGGATGTGTTGGCCTCAGACACCGCCACGGTAGAAAGGTCATTCTGTCTGTTCATTGAGCGAGTAAAGAGAAAAATCTCGATACGAAAAGGTACATTTTATGCTGAGAACAAAATTCTTTCAATACCTCGAACAAAAAAGAAGTTTCAGAGAGTCAGGCGGTTCTGAGAATGGCGCTCGGGCTGTTGTGTCGGTATGTCAGGGATTCAGTTTAGACGAAAATCTCAGAAAGAGACGCTCTAAAGAAAATGCCTGAAAGGATTCAGTTACAACACCAATGACAGGCAGAAAACAGAGTGTGACTGACCCAGTATTCGCTGATAAAGTTGACGAATGAGTCGTTTGTGGATGAAACTCCAGCCAATGATTGAGCTACGTTTGTCATCAAGAATCAATTTTAGCTTAAAATGAACCATAATTAGAGCTACAGTGTATGTAGACATAATATTTACTTTAGTTAGCATACAGATAGGCTAGCTTCGTCCTGAGGCAACATGAGGATTCACCTTGCCCCTGTGATGCTGCGGTCTGTTGAGGCAAGCGAAACATTTACCGCTGAAAATTGTAATGCTTGTTGTTAGCTATCCACTAGCTGTTTATGATTTACGATGCTCTGGGTTGGCTTCATCAGCCAATCAGAGCTCTGTTATCAAAAGCACTGCGGAACGGCACAGCGAGCGGCCACGTCGTTTCTCCATCTAAAACTGGCCAAGTGCCCGGAAAAACAGGTAATGAAATTAAACTGAAACAAATGGACAGTAAATATATAGAAGAGAAAAAAAACAGCGCCGCAGGGCTACGAGGTGAAACTGCAAAGAAAATTCCTCTAAAGTTTGTCCGAAAAAAAGTTTTCTTCTGTCCACTGCAACCAGAAAAAAACAACCAGCTGGAAGATGATTGCTGATAAGAGCGCTAAGTTAGCATTAGCAATAGTTTGCTAAAATGACCAGAGCTGCAAGAAGAGTGAGCCTGGTTTATTGAGCCAGTTTGGTCAAATTAAAACCCTCTCCAGAACAAATAATGTTGATATATTACTACCATGCTTTCTAAATATAGAGCTGAGTTGAGGCAGTTTGGTGGGATTTTTGCGTATTCTTGCTTTGCCGATATTATAATTATTGTTAGGTTAGCCTGTATGGATCCAACAATCCCCATTATTCATTTTCTGCTCAGTTCATTTAACTACCTGCAGCAGCAGCAGTACCTTCTACATGACTGACAAGGCCTCCTGTTGGCTTGTTATCACCTCTTATGGTAAAAAACAAAGGGGTATAAATACACTTTAACCAAGAACTGGAGCAGGGTTTGGTGCGTGGGACCAGTATAAACTCTGAATGTGTTATTTATGTTTGTTATCTTGATTTGTTGTGCACAGCCCCCAAAGTCCTCTGTTCTCAAGTTCACTGTGATTTATGACACTAATATCAAGCAGGACGTTCTCTCTCGGCCGTACGTCGCTGCGCACTCTCGGCCTGTCATAAAAAACACCGTCCTGAGAGGACGGCTGCATTTCACAGTGTGGCTGGCTGGTGGAGACAGTAGAAAATTGTCTGCGGACATTTTCTCACTTTGGCATGAAATACACATTTTATGAGCTCATGCACAGTTTGTCCCTGAACATGTAAAAAAAAATAAAAGAAACACAAAATGGTGATAAATTCCTCACATATAGTATATTGTGAATTATGTATGTTGTCTTGTGCTCATGTAATGTGGAGTCATCCTGAGCTATCATGCCCCACAGATGCAGAATAGCCAGAGTTACTGTGTGGGGTATCGCCGAAAAGCTGTTAAAGTGCAAGGTCAGCCCTTGAGATCTTTGCCACGCCGCCTTAAGACAGGGATAATGTGCACACCGGACAACAGAGCTCATCATAGATCAGCCGTGCATAATTGGACATTGCTTGGGAAAATTATTATAAATCTATGCGTTAGTCACGGGCCGGCTATCGCTCAAAAGAAACACAATCCCACAGTCCTGCTCTGCCTCCCGCTCCCTCCGGCTCATCTGCACTCTCTTTCATGGGCCTAAAAAGATGTAATAACAGAAGAGTGCGGGAGCTCTGGTGGGGAGTTTTCACACCTGCTGCCCAGAGCGCGAGCAGACGCAGCTCTTTTCAAACACGCCTCAACAGTCCAGTCCCAGGAGGAAGGAGCCCATCTCCTGCAGTGGCATTGAGGGATGTCCTCTGTGTCTATGTGTGCGTCCCTCTATCTCTCTGTACTTTTGTCTTTTCTGGGGATAGAACTATCTGTACCGCATGCATCAGAGTGACAGTTTGACTTACTCTATGTTTTGTTTCGGCCTCCTCTGGGAATGTCCCAGGGCAGCTGTCAGAAGAGTTTTTGTCAGCGCGTGGAGCTAATATCGCTTCATCGGAAAATAAAACAAGCGGACAACGCGATAAAGCCGTCTTATGTATTTTGAAACTGAATCATAAACTCACACTGACATGCTCTGATGCAAAATATAGTTTAGTTAAACGCTAAGTCGGTATCTAAATGGTTTATCTCCAATTTATCGACGGCAGACGAATAATCGCCGCCATTAAAAGTTGTTATTTTGCAGAGTGGATGAAGAGGAGCGGCGGCCAAACTACTTGATGGCATTTGTTAAACATTGATTAATTGACAAACGCGTTTAGAATTGCTAATGATAGTGCAGCAAAAAAAAAAAAAAGACCCATCTGAGAGCGTGCAGCACTTTTCTCAGCACTCTCCAAAACTAGAAAGCCTCCGGAATAATTGCTGGATGCGTCACTTCATGCTCGTAATTTTAGAAACAACTCCCCCATCCCCCGTGCCTGCTAACGCACGTCCACAAATGGCAGGAGCCCATCCACCCCCCGCCCCCCTCCTTCCCCTTCAAGAAAAACAGGGTCCCTATTTTCTGTGACTGCAGGCTGGCTTTAGGTCATTGTGTCCACTAATATATCAAAGAACAGCTGTCCTAAGGCTCTGTGATGACCAATCACCCCCTCCATCTGTCTCTCCCACCCAATCTCTCACTCACTCCATCGCCTCCTCTTCAGCTCTATCTTTTCCGTCCAATCTCCTTCTATCTCCGTTTCTCTGCTCCTCCACCTCCCTTATTCCCTCCCCATTCCCAGCGAACATGTTGCACCCCCCCCTCCAACCCACCCCTTTTCTATCCAAATCCCCTGGCCCCTCTGTGCTCCCAGCGTATGCTCTCAGCACATGGACAGCACTGGGATTTGTTGTTTTCTGTTTGTATATACACAAATTACAGCGAGCTCGATACAATCAACGGCCACGCTTGCCTCTCTGGCAGCGCATTTTATGACCCCCCCCCCTCACACACACACACACACACACACACACACAACAAACGCCTAACGGCATAACGATTAAAGTATGTTATTTCTCAAGTGTAGTCATTTGCTAATTAGCTGTGCTGGTGTGAAAGACGTGTCACATTGTCAAGCTCTGAATTCTGCTGCCTCAGGAATCCGGTGAAGTGTTGCCATCTAAATGAGCCTCACCACCCTGCTTCTTAATTGGACCCTTAATGGGAGCGGAGGTCTCCTTAATGAGCTGATAAACCCTTGGAGAGGCGCAGCACAGGGCCCGTGGACTCACAGGGCCGTGGGTCCCTAACCCTTCTTTTGTTGTGGACACAGACGCATGCAAACATACACACACATACACACAACCGCACGCACACTGGAGGCTAATTAGAGCCCATTCACACCCACTCTAATGATCCTAGGTCTTATTCACACACACACTTTAGCGGGCTGTGTGTTTACTCAAGGGCCTCACAGGCCCCTCTTTTCCACCACTCACACCACTCGGCCCACAATGGTGATAGACGCCGCGGCTGTCCTCCAACCTGCTCCTTCAGGAGGCCAGGATGAGATCTACTCCTTTTTTTCTCTATACAAACCGCTCCATGACTTAGCAGAGTCATTCACAAAGACACTCACACAAAACATAAAAACAGAGCCGGAGAGAGAAAGGAGCGGGGTCAGTCAGAGGAGAGCTATAAAAACTGCCAGATCTGTGTAGTGGCTCTATGTGTGTGTGTGCGTGTGTGTGTGTGTGTGTGTGCTTTTTTTTTTGAAAGAAAAGGTATCGCTACACCAGCAGGGGCCCCCAGCAACAAGAGTTAGGGCACTCCTGGGTTGGCGGCCTGGGACTGATTTAAGAGTGTGTTTGAAGTGCAGATTACAGATTCTTTGCACCAAATCCCTCCAGGAGTATCCATGGCCCCTGGAATCTCTCTCAGGTTTCTTCTCAGGTCCGGCCGTAGCTGCTCGTCCCAGCTTGAGGTATTCTGGATTGGCCGGAGACGAGGGCCGAGGCCGGACACGCAAAGGAAGACTGAGACACACGCGACGGCATATGAATATGGGATCTGACTCGCTGAGGATGTGGATGTGCAAGAAGAGCGCTGAATGTAATTGTGCCTACTCGTCCTGGTGGCGTGTCACCGCGTGTACATTTACCGGGACTCAATATGCGCAGGAAGAGAAATGTCTTCAGCAGGAGTCAGAAGTAGCGATAGGAAGCGGGAATGCTCCACATTCCCACTAAGGGGATTCCAACATGGAGGTGAGAGTCTTCGCATGTCCTGCACATACGCAAAGCCCCTCACAGTAGCGGAACCGTGACTACGGTCTTTAAGTAAAAGACAGTGAGCTGCAGTGTCGCCACAAAGCAAAGCAGGGGCGTGTTTGTGTGTCACTGGTCTGAGAGTAAACAGCGTGACTATCTAACACTGCCGTGCATATGATCCCGATCCCTCTGTCTACATCCACACACACACATTAGTGGACTGTTCTGAAAGGACCTCAGTCCTGTAGAACTGGGCTACGCTGCACATGGAAAACCATTGAGCTGTTGGACGGAGAAGATGAAAACCAGCATTGTTCCCTCGTCATTAAAAGAAAGTCACGCACAAAGGCTAGTTCACTGGAAGATTCCCACGAAGGACCAGCAGTGAAGGCATGCTAAATATTCCACCATCCGTTTGTGACATTCTCGGACGTGCTGTCCACTCCAGCAGCACTGAGCGTCCTCAGTCAGCACGGACCAACGGGGAGCAAGGAGCCGACGGAACGAGCAGTTAAACAGGCCTCGATGGGAAGATATTCATGCGTGTTCTTGCAAATAAGTGTTATCTGAGCTGTATTAGCAACTGTAAACATCATTTAATGGGGAAACTGGCATTGAATCAAGCGAGAGCCACTTGTGACAGGACATGTTTCATAACAACACCAGAGGTCAACTACTCATTCGGCTATTCCAAGGGCGAAATATAGAAAAAGCAAACAAAGAGTCATGGTTACTGTTAAACATCTGCTCGCTGTTTTGTCCAGTTAGAATTCACACACCCACACACTTTGCCTACACTGCCCCTGCAAACCGCTCTTGACGCAATCTCTACAGTCAGTTTTAAAGTAATACTTTTTAAATTAACCATTCTGCTTGATTTCGTCCCCTTTTCTTGTAACTGTCATGCCAATAATGCTCCTTTGAGGCGAGTTAAAGAGCTGGGAAAAAGGGGACTCTTGAGGCCGAGGCCACAGAGGCAGCCCCATGCTGGCCGGCAAACAATGCTGTTTTGGAGAGCCAGAGCACTGGACTCAAATGAAACCTAGTGGGAGGGTGCGAGGGGGGAGAGGGCAACACTGGACACGTCAGTTATTAGGTCAGCACCGAACGGCGAAAAAAGACAGAGAAGGAGAAAAAAGAGGGAGAGCAGGAGGCAGCGTGTGTGTGCCTGTGTGTGTGGGGTGCTAAGTCCTGTATTGGTAAAATGACACTTGCAGAACTGAGGGGTTCCTGCAGCTTAAACCATCAGCCCTCCAACCTCCCTCTGTCCCTCTTCCTTCCCCCCATCTGTGTCTTCTTCCGCCTGCTGATGAAACATTCAGACAGGGCCAGTGCCCGGGGTTTAGCGTTTCCACGGCGCGCGTCAAGGAAAAAGTCAAGTTTCTGCACCGAGGCTGATTTTCAGTTACCTGTGCATTTTTCATTCGACAGAACACATTGTCCTCTCCGGCTTATTTTTTTGGAGCGGGGGCTCATTGATTCAGGCAAAGTCCAACTGAGTCAAGTGAGGTTGTTTTGTGTGTAGGGTAAAGAGAAAAGAAGGGTGTAGTGTACTCACTATAGGGGACAATAGGACTCAGCATTCTGTGGAGCTGGTCTCAGTAAGGAGGAATGCTGTTTTGTGAAAGCCAGCTAAGGTTAGCGCCCGTCCGGCTGTAGTCCATCACTGGCGTGAGCTTGCACTGACGACAGAACAGCCCTGAGAAAGAGAGCGAGAGAGAGAGAGAGGTGAGGCAGTTACTGGCTGCTGCACAATGTCTGGACAAACACTCACATGTCAGCCAACGCTTTGAGGGCCTGCTCGCACGGCAACACAAACACACACGGCGCAGAAGTGAGGCAGGGTATGATAGAATTACTGACAAACCTGAGAACCCGATCAGTGTAACAAAAACTGAATTCACACTCGCACCCTGCCAAAGTGAAGCACACAAGGGCATTCATTATAGGGAGGCATTAAGCTGATTGTGAAGCTGCGTCCAGCCTCTAAAGAGGGCTTTCTAAATCTGCCTCACAAAAAGACTCATGCATACCATTGCTCTGTGCACTGGGGCAATAAAGGCTGCATTCTTAGGACACCAAACACTTTTGGAGCCCTATGAGCAAAATGCAGCAGTCCTGTTACGACGACCAAGCTTCACATTTCAAACACCGCAGATGCAGTTTCTGCTAAAGACTGAAATCACAAAAAATATATATAGAGAAAAACAATGAATTCAACCAAGTCTGTTCGTCTCTTTTAAAGGTAAATAGAATATATTTAATCCTTATTCTGGTTTGGCTTGTAAACACCACTTTTTAATCACACACACTCAGATTAAAAACTGCAAGTTTAATCTTCCAGTTTCAGTTGTCTTTATTGTAATACGAAGCAGCTCTCTGAGCGAGCCCATGAGATTAAAACAACTGTATGAGAATGCATTTAGTGTTGTTTCTAAATTATGCTGACATCGAAACACAATCTTTAATAAAAATAGCATACATTTGAGTAAAACAGGCAGGTTATTTTACTTCTTCTGACCTTTTAAAATCTGCAAAGCCACGTTTAGACAAATGCACAAAAATGTTTCCATAGATGTTGGGTTCAACTTTTAAGAAAGGGCTCATACAATCCCAAATGTGTTATTTTCCTCAATGCAAAATTCTAACTGGGGAAACAGAGATTCTGCTTAAAAACAAACAACAAGGCCGTTTTACAATCAGTCATGCACCCTTCACATGGAGGGGAAATTACGCAATGACCACACGGCCGTCTCTGGACACCAGCAGGCTTCACACACACACACACACACACCGTCTCCGGCTACAACCCACTCTGCTCCAAGTGACAGCCAACTTTTAACGCCCGGAATAACCAACTCCGCCGCTGCAGCAAACCGCAGCTTCCCCTACAAACAAGCAAGGGCTCTGTGCCTGCACAGTTCAGACTAAGGTTGAAGGGAGAAAGCGGGGGAAAGCTTGGAGGTTCGGTTTTGCTCAGGGAAAACTGTCTCATGGTCAGCGGCCAAAGAGGAGAGCTGCTCCAACGCACTCAGTTCCGGTCCTCCTCTCAACTCCAGCCAACCAGCAGAGCCAAGTCAAACATGACAGCAGATCAACACATACATGCAGAGGAGACGGGATGCCTTACCTATTCATGCCGGCACGTCCTCCATCAGACCTGAAAGCGCTGCGATAATCCCTGGAGCAGACCAGACCTGTGTGTGCACTGCTATGCTTTTTTCCCACATATGGGACACAACTCTGCTCTCGCTCTACCTCTCGCTCTACCTCCCTCCCTCCCTCTCTCTCTCTCTCTCTCTCTCTCTCTCTCTCTGGCCAGTGACAACAGAGTGAGCACTCAGCTCCCCTCCCCCATGGATCTCCCATCCCCCTCTCCCTCCCCTCCTTCTCTCTCTTTATGCTAAAAGTATTTAAGTACGAAGAGAGGGAGAATGAGGGGAGGGCAGCAGGGAGGGTGGGAGACTGACCAATCACCCTCTGAAAGACAGAGAGAGAGAGAGAAGTCACTCACAGTGAAGCCTGGACACAGAGGAGGCCATGGAGAGAGAGTTTAGTTGGAGGGAAATGACCAGCAGAAGTTTGGTTTGGCCCTGGAGGATTAAGGAAGAGCCACAGTGGTCAGACTGTGTTGAAAACATACTCACAAACTACATCTTGTTCTTCAAACACATGCTACTACAAAAATCCACTCACCAGCTAATAAAACATTACCCATCAACTAACCACTTACTCAACAGAGCTCCGTCAAAGCTGCCACACCCACAAACCACATCTTCTGTACGTGACACAATGAGAAATAGAAAACAGGACAATGTGGTTTGGCAAGCAGTCAGCCAGGTTTGGAGGTATTTACTGATTAACACATCACTGACCCAGCAGCACTGTCCTCGCAAATCCCTAATCCAGGGCCGCCATACTATTACGTGCCGCGGCGACACAGCAGCACCAGAGCTGGAGCAGCGTGCGTTTCCGCTTTAGCGTTTCCGGCTGCTTCTCCATCTCCGCAACTGAAAATTGATTGTTTCGCTAAAGATGCAAGACACTGAGGAAAGGTTAACTGAGGAGGTTCAGAGATACAGACATTTGTACGACTCGTCATCGGCGAAATATTTCAGTCGCCACTGTTGAAGGTGAAGCAGGAAGTAGAAAAAAAGACACAGAGGGGACTAGCGTTTGGGTGGCGTTGTTACAGATATAAATCGTTGGCTAGGTGTGTAGGTTACGGCGTCTATGTCCTTCTACTCTAAAAGAGCCTTTAGGCCGGCTCAAAAGGGAGTCTGTGCCCGGAGACCTCTATGTCTAAATGTCCAACTTTACAGCAGAAATAACTTCACTTTTATTGTACATAACATAGCTGTTAAATTTGCATCAAGGCTTAAAGTTTTGCATAATTTAGGGACGCAGCTGCTCGTCTGCCCCGACACCACTCGCCCACCTCTTCGACCGTTTCTGAACAAGCCGAGAGTAAAGCCACGCTGGCGACAGTCAGTGCCACTCACATGCGTATTCAAGGCCGCTCTTCAGAAAAGGGTGACGTCACAGAGAGCTCATCTGTCTTCATGTGGAGCACATACAGCACATGTAAGTTTGTGCTTTGTCATATATTGTGAAAAACACAAAACATTAAATCAACTGTAAGTATGAATTGTCCAAGAAAGTCCTCAAGACATCAACAGAGAGTTATTGGTCTTATTCGCATTAGTGCACTACTCCTATTTGTCAGTATTCAAGATGAATGATTCAAATTATATATCACTACTTTGACCTTGTGTGTTTTTCACTTTCTCTGTTTATTTTTTTTTATCTAACTTATCTAACCCAGTGATTAATAAAGTCTTATCTAAAGCCGGTTAAATTAAATTTTTAATTCCTTATACGTCTTATTACGAAAACTGTAACCAGGTTGCTCTGACGCAGACGATGACGATGAGTCTCACACAGACAAAGGCGGGATTGATTTTTATCTCTCGTATGAAAATGTCGTTTAAGTTCACGGCAAAACTTGAAAGAAAACTAAATCAATAGCTACTCCTACAACAGCGTTAAAAGCATCTGACGTGTTTATGATCTAATATTCCCTCCACTCAGCTCCACCCCATCTCGTGGTCAGGTGCTGTTTCAGTTTCATTTACTCGCTCTTCACACACAGCTGTCAGGCTGTTTTTAGCACCACACTGAGGGCCACATGGCCCAGTCATCTCCTCCTGTTACACGGGGTCCGTACCGCGGCCAGGCTTCCCTGTTGCACCGCCGCGAAAAAGCTGCTCACGCCACAAACATTCACACAGAAGAAAGCACGACAAGAGTCAGCGGACTGGCTGAAAATAGAGAGTGACACTGTGATCATATGGTCGCCGTCCAGAGCATCCCATGCTCTTCATCATGTGAGAGTTTTATGGAAAGTGTTTTCCCAGAGGCACGCTGACATGTAATGAATGAGCCTGTGCGGGAACTACGACGCCCGCCGACTATCGTTAACGTCGTTACTCTTGTTTGTAATCACCGTTCATCATTATCACTGTTTTTCCAGATTACTACTGAGATATTATAAACAGTCTTTCCCCATGTGTAATGTCTGCTTGTTTATAACCGATAGTCTGACTGTCCTGTTAGGCTTTCTCGTTTCAAACTGTTCTCATTATTAGGTCTCATTACTCATAGTCAGTAGTTGTGTAACGGACAAAAATAATAGACTCACACAATAAAAATGGCTGTAATAAACCAAAATGACTCTTTAAGCACATGACCTCTGAAAATTCTCGTTTGTAACATGACATGTGGGTTGAGCTATTTCAGTAGATGCCCCAGTGGTCAGTGACATGGCTCAAATTGGAATGTAGGGCAATAAACCCATTGGAGGAAACACTGCAACTCATTAGAGTCGTTACAAAACTTAACACACCCAGAGAGTCCCAGTTCAGAACCACAATTAGACTCCTTGATGTTTTCCCTAATATGGGATCCTCAATAGATTTGCTAATGGTGCCTCTGTGGGGGGTTAGGTGAGGGTACGGTTGAGTAGGGACGTTGAAAGCAGACAACTGGCGCTCTCTCTATCACTCTATTGCCTTATTAGTGCTGAGGCAGCAGTGTGTGGACACAGGCAGCATGCTGAGCCCAGCACTACTGCAGCACAAAGACTTCAGGGCCCCAGGACTCGGAGCGAGCCAAAAAATGAGAAAAATAAGACTGACAGAGAGTTTCAATGAGACGGAGCAGCTATTGCCGACACAGACGAGTTCCCCATATCATAAGTGGGTTTGACGGGGGCAGGCTGCATTTACAAACACGTATTGAATATTACTACACACCTGTGACAGCTATGGCCTGCCCAGCGCTCAAAGGACGTTTTTAATCCAGCGGATACTGGGGACGCAGGTTACTGTCAGGGATTGGAGGCTGCGTAGGTGCCTGGGCCGCTGGAGGTTAATGGAGAGATTTGAGAGGCGGACAAAAGAGCCATGGCGGCTGAAAATGACTCACGAAGGGACAAAGGGTACAGGTCAACATGCTAGTGTTTGACCTCATACTCCGGTGCGTGTCGGCCCAACACCTCCGTTCAGCAGGTTGTTCGCCCAGTGATGAACTGTGTTAGCGGGTCAGCCCTTTTTCCACCAGGTCAAACTGATGAATCAGGATTATATTTAATTTGGTTAAATGGAAATCTGCATGCGGAGCAGCCCCGCCGAGTGATTAGCTAAGCAACATGTCACGCTCAGCCGAGACGAAGCGAGTACAGGTCGAAGTTCTAGGTGATGTTAGGAGAGCACACATCTGAAAACTGGTACGGGCATCGTAACTTTTAATTGAAGGGTTTGATCAGTGGCTTAGCTGGGGCGGTGTGAGGTGAGGTTTTCAGGCGGATGGTCACGTGTTTAAGATCATTTTAGGATGTAGCTTGTAGCTTCTTACATAAAATATTTTCAGTATTTTTGAAAAGTAGTTTTTCATGACATTTAAAGGGGAACTACAGTTTTTTACAACCTGGACCTTATTTCTGACATAAAATAGAGTCGTTCACTCACCCATATAACTTTTGTGTAATTTGTAGTCATTTGGGAGCAAATGAGGCACCAAAACAAAGCCTCTAAATAACACTTTATCTGCTTGTTCATTTCACCAATATTTTGTTATTGTATGCTAGTGCTATTCCCTGTTGAGTCCAGAGTTACTTGTGACCATCGTCTGTAGATTGACCTACTGATTTTTTGGAACATGGCTGAATAGCCGACTCATAGATGACACCATCCAGGTCAGAAGACATCATCTGGGGTCTGTAGCTCACTCTACAATAACAGGTATTGCCCCAGTAACGCAGATAATGCGTTATTTAGGGGGCGTCCACACAGAAACACATTTTGGTGTAAACGCAGATGTTTTGCATCGTTTTGGCCGATCGTCCACACGAATCCTGTAAATCCATTCAAGCTTTATGCGCATGCTCCGCCTGTTCCTTCTGAAACTGAAACAGCGCCACCTATAGGCCTGGAATGTGAAGTAGCGTTTTGAGTCGTGCTGAGACGGATCCGTGGACGCAGATATTCTTGAAACGATGTCAGGGAAAACGGATAGGGAAAACATTTTTGTTTCGTTTTTGTACGTGTGGACGAGGCCTTAGAGGCTGCGTTTTTCGGTTCCCCACTCACTCCTACTATATGGATATACGATCTAATCATTTTCCAAACCAATACAAATTACACAAAAGTTATATGGGTGAGTAAACGATTGTATTTTATGCCAGAAATAAAGTCCAGGTTGTAAAAAACCAGTAGTTCCCCTTTAAGGTCAAAGTTTGTGGGATTAAAAACAGAATATTATTGAGGACTAAAACGTGTAATAGACATATTTCAGACAGGCACTGGTGCTTAAAAGCTGCGAAATCTGACCTCAGAAAATGTTGTAGAATTGTGTGAATTGGCAAGACCAACTCTTCACATAAGGAAAACTAAACATACAACTAAAACATATAGGCCAGCCAACAGAAACGATAAAATACCCATTTTTCCACATTTATTTTTTTTAAAACATGCATTATATTTAATTTCCTGTTTTCCCTCCCCTGTGAAAAGTTCAATGAGGCTGAGAAACAATGAGAGGAATAAAAACAATCCACTGACTATGTGTGGTAATAGTGTGCGCACATATTTGCATGTGCTGGGGGGGTGTGTGTGTGTGTAACGAATGTGCAAATGATCCATAAATGTGCATGCTCTTGAGGGAGTGTGTGTGGGCGTGTGCTAGTGGTGATAATCAGTTCCAGGCTCCCGAGGTGGCCCGATATCATTTCATTAGAGCAGAGGAGTGAGTGCTGTGGCTTTGGCCGGGATTAGGTCAGACACAGAAACTCTACCCCGGCCCCAGTTGTCCTGAAGAGGGCCGGCTGAGCGGTGGAGGAAGGGACGAGAAAGAGTGTGTGCCTGAGAGAGACACAGGAGGAGGAGGAGGAGGAGGAGGGGTCAGCGGGATTATTAGTGGGAGGTTCAGCTGTTTATTATTCCAATTCTATCTCTAACAGCTGAAAATTGGAGAATTAGGCGGCAGCCCTGAGCAACCTGGGGATCAATGCGGAGGGGTTAAACCCCGTGGCATGGCTACACACACCGACGGCGCTCGCAGATCCTGACGCAGCACATATACACACACACACACACACACACACGGCGTAGAGGTCATTCACAAAACTTAACAGACACATCAGATTTACCGCTCCAAAGCGATAAGACACTCACAAACTTCACAGGTCGATGAATAGCTTCGCACTTCAGACGCGGGTCAGCCTTTGAAACACATATTAGTGGTTGCTAAAAGCTTGGGACTCGGCTGGAATTTTATTCAGTTTCCCCTTTCAAGAGAGACCTGAGTGCCGGCAAAGCATCAAACGCAAACTAAAGTCTGTATGCACTGGGTTTACAAAGAAACTCTTTGCATCTCTCTTTTATGCTGCTAACCATGACCTGTGACCAGAGAGAAACTCCTCAGAGAGCCAGCTGAACAATGTCCTTAAACATGTTAAACACTGGCGCTCCGCCGCTCAGTGCATCCTGCGCACATGTGGACTCTCTCCGCTTCATACGTGATTGCTGCGAGCCTGCAGTGTCAGATGGGCTGCGGTCACGTCCATGCATGTTGTTAATCTGGAGGAGGGACATGTGACACTGGGAACTGGGAAACCTGAACTTTCCACACCATGCAGGCATGCGGTCTGATGGCATGGAAACAGATCTGGCGGAGGTCGGGGAGTTGAATTTAGATTTTAACTGGGCTTCTAGCCGTTTCAAATCCCAATCTGTGCTTAGGGTTGTCGTCTTTTGCTGTTTTTCGAGTGGTTTCTGTTTAGAGTCGGCACAGATGACTTGTGGGATTATTCGTCAATGTTAACGCTGGATTAGCTGTTAAGACGTTCGGATTGTGTGCATGTGTGTGCATCCGGCCAGTCTGCCAACTTGTAGATGTTATTAAGGACAATGAGCTAATCCACTACATGCAGCACCAAACAAAGAACTGCTGGTAACGAAGGCCGTCTGTGACATTAACTCACATCTCATATGTCTGGACCGATGAGAACAAGAACTTGAAAAGAAGTGAAACTTTAGAAATAATGTTTTTGTTTTTAAATCTAATCATAATCTTAATCTTGCTAACGCCCTTGTAATAAAACTACCGCTGTCACTAACAGATTTATACGACTGTGCTCCGGTTTACATTCATTATCAATCTTTCATGTAACATCATCAGCTACATCCTGTATCACCATTAGATTCTACATGTACGCTTTAGCCAGATCTATGTATCTATGACAGATGTATGTTTATCTCGTCCCTCTCTCTCCTGCTGCTCCCTCCTCCTCTCTCCTTTCTCTTTTTCTGTCTCTACCCGGCCGGCCTCAAGCAGATCGGTTCCTCCACATGAGCTTAAGGTTGCGCTCAAGGTTTCTTCCTGTTAAAAGGGAGGTTTTCCTCGCCACTGTCGCCTTCGTGCTTGCTCTGGGTGCTCTGGGTCTCAAGACAATGTGTATTGTTATCAATGCTATACAAATATAATTGAATTTAATTGAATATATATATATTCCAGATGGAAGCTTGCATGTTGGACTGAACATGTTTAGGGAGCGAGGATAGATAACAGACTAACGTGATATACCCGCACTACCACAAATGACTGCCAGTCATTTGTGATCAATATATTGGGCACCCTGAGCATAACACGAGGATGCTCAGAGCAGCAGTCTCCACTTTTGTCTTTGTCCATTTTCTGAACAAATCCTTCATACTAACTCCCCGCCAGTTGCCAGAACCTTTTCTGACGATTTTAGGAATTTGCTGAAGATCTCTGGACCCATATCATACTTGGACAAGATGAACTAAAATGCTATGATGGAGTCCATGTTCACTACTGACTCTTAACTGAGTGGATTCTGCCCCAACCCCCAGCTAACACGTACATCCCGGTCCTGCATGAGAAAGGGTAAGTCTTCATACCAGCACTAGTCCGTATTTGTCACGAGAAAATAAAGGAGAAACCGGAAGAGCAATGCTTAGCTGGAAACGTAGGAAGAGAAACAAACTGTAGTACAAACCTGAATGATGAAGCTCAGCTGGTTTTGTTATACAAATGTATTCTATTCATTACAGATGATCACGTTGTGAGAATATTTGTGTATTGAAACACTCTTTCAGATAATGAAAATGTAAAACATGACGAGCTTTGTGGTTCACTGGTTGGCTGAGATGACTAGTGATCAGCCACAACATTAAAACCACTGACAGACGCAGTAAATAACATTGACCATCTTGTGACGATGCAATGTTCTGCTGGGAATCTTTTGGATCTGGTATTGTACCACCCACCTAGACCAGACCAGGCACCCCCACCCCATAGCAATAACACCCCTTGATGGCAGCAGCCATCCCCAGCAGGATGCAGCCTGACACAGACACACACATAAAAATGGTTTAGGATCAACTCAAAAAACATAAAGAACAGCACAAGGTGTTGACCTGGCCTCCAAATTCACTAGATCCCAAACTGATCAAGTATCTGTGGGATGATCCACAGAGGCCCCTCCCCGCAGCCCATAGGACCCAAAGGCCCCCCACTAACAACATCCTGTTACCAGACACCACAGGACACCCAGAAGACCCATGCCCATTCTCTGATGAGTCACAACTATTTTGGAGGCACAAACGAACATTAACACACAGCAACGGATGAACACTGACCGTTGGTTTTCCGTATCACCAGCGAACAACACTAAAGACGATCTAACCTCTCAGCTCTTTCAGTCCAGCTCAACTGCTCCAGTCTGTGAACCTCCACTCCTCCCTTTCCAATTTCACCTTGGAATCTACAGAGGTCTGCTTTTAATCAAATGAAAACATCACTGATATGTCTAATGACATATAGCAGGGGCACATTTCCTTTCATGTCCTACAAATGAGGGCAGGTTGATCAAAAATGATAACTGATGCAAAACAGAGCCGTGCTTACTGAGGCAAGTTGTAACTTGATGCTATAAGTCACTGACATTAATTTGCAAAAATGCTTACCTAATGAAGATGATTTCCTTAAATAATGGCATGCATTTATTCACAGCGAATAGGTCAGCTTCAAATTGCATGAATGTATTCATCATTTCAAATATCTTCCAGCAGATTTTGTCTTTTGGAAAAGAGCACGCTGCACTTTCAGTCAACTCAGCTGATTGAAAGAATGTTAATAAAGGTGGATGATTTAAAATTAGATTTAAAAAAGCAGCCACAGACGCTGATCCTGAAATACTGACAAACAAAACCAAAATACTTTGAGAAGTTCAACAGAAGAAAATATTAATCAAAGATAAATTTCTAGCTTGTTTGTATAAACTAAGTATAAGATATTGATCAAATCACCTCTGCTTGTCCACTGAAGTGGTACAGGAATGTGTGGATAGATATCCCACTTAATTATGACTCACTCACCATCCTCTCAAAGCAGCAGCTATTGATAGATGTGTTTGTGACAGAACAGACTTCGGGAAAATTGACCGGAATTGATTTCATTTTGAGAAGACAATTCATATATGCAGGGCAGGCAAGAGGAAAATCAATGTTTGCCATCTGCATGCAAAATAGGAGAGTGGTGAGTGCATCCGGTGACACCGTGGCATCGCCGGTTGGAAATGTGAGGGAATATGAGTTTTACAAATAAGACGGTGGTTAGTTTGTGTGTGTGTGTGCATGAACACGCTGCAGATCTGAGTGTAATAAAGAGGTAATAAAGGGAGAAGAGAGGCTCAACCTGAAGAGCACAGAGCTTCACAAATATATCTCCAAATAAAGGAGGAAATAAAAATTCAGGGCGTACGTACGAACCATTTTCAAGGGGTTTTCAAATGATTGCTCCAGAGTCTTTCCTGCTCAGAAGTGATGGACACATTCAACCTGAGGAAGGGGAATTAGTTTCCCCTGTGATGTGATTGTCACAGGCTGCAATAGTTCTTGTTGCTCTAATGGTCCCTCTATTTTCTTCTCCATCAACAGAGGTTGGTAGGGAGCTAATGGCTATTCTCCACTCCTTACTAAACCTTTTCTCCAGGGGCTAACTCGTGCCCAGTGTTCAGGGAAACAGGGGCAACAGAGCGGGGCACGGCTCACCATGGTGTCCTTTCTGAGCGTCCAGCCTGTTGGAGAAGACCTGGATAAAGCAGGAGCCCGGTGAAAGCTGCCTGTTGTCCAGCTAATCCTGGCTATGGCCCCGTCTCCATTGACAACGCCGACCACGACAATGGTCTCTTTCAAGGGTCGTTCTCTTCACTGACACACTGACACAGCAACAATAGAAGAAGACACTTAAGGAATGGAAAAACCTTGTCCACGATCACACATGTGCTTTCCTCACAAATGACAGAGGAAGAAAAGTCCATCTGTAAATGACCGTGTTCAGGTAAATACAATTCCCTCTAAGGGATCATCTACAGAAATGTGAAGCCACAAACACGTGAGATCTGTCTTTCATGGCTCCTCTGATGAATGCAGTAAACAGTAGCCTTGGACAGGCAGTTGTGCCAGAACAAAGGGTGAAATAGGTTTCACTGTGCTGTATAAAATGATTTCTGCACTTCCAGACCAGCTTTTCTCACCTTGCTTTTTCCTTTCCTTTGCGTGCGTTTGCTGACCAACAGAAAAGGAAGATGAATGCTTCCATTTCAGATGCCGAGCCCCCCTTCTCTCATCTTCTTCGATCCAGATTTCACATTAAACTTGTAATAGCATACGACCCTGCAAGGCACGATTCTCATTCAGGTGGGCCATGTTATATGAATGAGATTTGGTGAAATGCCAATATTTATGCACATACATTCGCATTCTGAGCCTTTTTCATCATTGCATCTACTTCGGTACTGCAGATAGAGCAGCTGTCATTTGATACATCAAATTATATCGAGGCGCACACCGGCGTGTGCATCCACACGCACAGCAGCCCACAGCAACATGAAATGTATAGCCACACCACACTGTTCAGACAGACTTTAGTAATAAGCCTCTCACCACTGCTCACTGCAGCACTACGCAGCCAGCTGGCTTCCCAGTTAAAGCTACAGTTGTAGGGAAGGGAAGGTCATCTGTCAGAGTCTGAACCAGGCCGTGGCCGTTTGGCATCCCCAGGAGGTCTGGAGAGGAGAGAGGCGTCTCTGAAGGACACTTTCCCTCCTCTCCTGCGCTCTAATTCAATAGTTCTGACAGGGTAGTGGTGTCCCAGTGTCTGCCAGCCCAGTAATCTCTGTGTAATTGAGTTCCCAATCAGCCATCCATCAATAATGCATCTGGTTCCATGAGGGAAGAGACGACCACACTGAGCCTTCTGCACGGAGGAAGGAGACAGGATTCTGCTCCGACCGGTCAGACAGATCTATTACTTCCTGGACTTCCCTCGCTAGCCTGGCTGGTTTGTGTCGCTCCCGAACTCAAGCGTCCTCCAGACATTGTGTTATTATATCAGACAGTATCGTGGCTGAGGGTAGTTTGCAGGGTTGAAATCAGCGTCTGAAAGACATACAGTTGCAATCACAGTAGTGACAGTGGATCTGTCGTCTCAGCAATGGCTTCCACGGTTAAAAATTCAAGGAAAATGTCAAGTGACATCAGGGAGATACTGAAGGTGTTTCATAAAGCGTTCTTAAAACCCAGCATGTGCATTAAGACATACCCACATACTCCTCAATTTCCAACTGGTGCGCATGCCAACCCATCAATTAGTGACTAAGACATGGTTCTGCAAGGTTAAACTGTACAGCTGTCTGAATGATTTTCAATTATACAGCCAGGAAGCCCCCTGACAGCTCACTGGCTCAGACCACTCTTCCTGGTCTCATAGGGTCATTTATAATACCTAACGCCTCCCGCAGATAATTGTGTATCACCACCTCGCTTCCCCTTTCCTCCACACAGTCCACAGAAGCTATCTCCATTTCAATTTCCGACCTCGGAGCACCTGGCATCTCCTCTTAAAGTCTCAGTTTGACCCTGGCCTTGTGTTATGAATAAACAGCTTTTGATGGAACACGCTGAGAAATAAAAAAAAACTGAGCCCATAGTGATATTCATTAGACTTTTGATAAATGGAGCCCTTTGATGTTTGACTGAGGCACGTCTAGTCCTTAACTGATTGATTTAATCGATTCATTCATTCATTTTTAAAATAAGAAATCACAAATAATCTGAAGCTTCCTACGTCTTGTTGCATCATGGTCCCAGGATCCCTGTCGTGTCCCTTTACCCTTGGGTCTGTCAGATTAATGGCTCATTTAAGTCCCCATTACATTACATTAGCCCATTCAGCCAGGGCGTACTGTACACTCCCAGGCAAATAAATCACATCATGAAAATATTAATCAATCTCAATAAGTGACTGCACATAATCTGTTAGATGTTAAAGTCTATGACAAAAGGTTTATCCTGAGAGCAGCAAATTACTGTCACTCACAGGGAGAGGCTGCCTCTAATAGCTCTTGAATCTATTGGCCTATCATAGGTCTGAGTCTACAAAGCTCAGGGAGAGAGAATATTCTTGGTAAATCTACGACCAGACTCAACAACCAGAAAGCCAAGCACGCCGGCGTGAGACTGCATTACAATATTCAGCGCTGTGAGCAGACCTCTGCGGTTGGACGGCCGGGCCAAAAGTCACAAAATGCCACAAAACAGCGCTGCTTGCCCAAGCATTTTAGAAAACTGATTCTGTGCTGCATAATAGTGTGACAGCGTGAGCTGGAAAAAAAACAACCTCCGTGAATGTAAGGAAAAGGTGTAGGAATGGTTCACACCACACAGCAACACACACAACAACACCATTCCCAGCTGGAGGTTAATTCAATCCCAGCGTGTTCCATTTTGAGGCCGCTGTCAGGCTCAGGTCTGCAGTGTGACATTGTGAGCGAGAGGTAATTACATTGTGGGCCAGTTCGGCAACTCAGCGTCTATTCAGAGGGTGCCGTCGGTGGCCTCCTCCTACAGACCACAACCACCAGAGGAATGTCCAGCTCAGGACACAATGCACGAGACAAATGGCTGCTCTGACTCCACCTCTACACTTTATAGGCAGCAGTGAACTTTCACATTTAATCTGGAAACATAAAAAAAAAGTCCTTCATCAAGTTGCACACAAAATATGGAGCAAAATCAAATAACAAGCGGATTCATGCGACTCATAAATGAACAGTTACATTACAATCATCCAGATGTCTATTCTCTGCTCGCTAATAGTCGTAGCAGAAGTCAAGCTAGTTTCTAGTTTGCTGGAACAAACATATGAGCTTTTAAGTTAACAGCCACTAGCTGAGCAGGAGCTCTGTCCCGTGACAGAAAGCGGTGTCGTGAAGCACTGGCTGAATGTAACTCAAGACTGTTTACTTTTGATTTTAAAGGGCTTTTTTTGGAACAGCATCCGCGCTGAAAGAGTATCCGAGGACCCATATGTCAGCGCGTAAAAAGACACGCCCACAGCGGCTGTCCATTTTGAAGTAGAAACGTAACACACCCAACAGTTTTTAACAGTTTCTCTCTGTATGTGCACCTGACAACCAAACTTTGTGACAGGTTTAACAGTGCTGCTGCCGATGCTCTCCGTTCACGTGTGGTCATGTTGTACTTGTCCATTGTGTACTATTGATCAGGCTCCGGTGAAACTTGTGACTAAAGCTTAGTCTTATCCCCGCAGAATAAATCACAGTATTGACCCTGTGGTTATCAATAAAGGTAATGACAAACATCTGGCCCCACCTTTAATGGAATCGACAGAGTCTTCCTGGCAGCGGTCCAGCATTGGCCACACATAGATTGTCTTGATCTTTCCAGTGGGAACCCACTCTTATTATGCAAATAGGAGAAAAGCAATTGCCATCTAAAGCTAAGCAGTGCGGCTATTGAGCCAGGAGCTGAAAATCTCCATAAACACCAAAGGAAAAAGAACTTTAAAATGTCTGCTGACAATACGCCTGTTTGGACTGACTAAGATTTATTCTGTCAAGATGCCGTGACACAGTGTATCTATGTCAATCGAGGAATAAGTGAGGAGATCAAATCAATGCTTGCTCCACTGAGGTCCAGAGGTGCTGAGCTGGACTTCTGGAGCAGCCTGCAGAGGCAGCACTCTGTCCTGTGTGTCTTGGGTGTGTCAGGCCTGAATCCAAACAGGATACCTTATTATTACAAGTGTTATCTGTGTCAACATGCTCCCATGTATGAACTACCAGAGATTAGGCTCAGATAAGAAGACGCATTTTGCATAACACCTTCCTGGAATCGAGGAACGTCTGAGTGAAGTGGATTGAATACATACTATATTTAGTTCATACTGAAGGCATAGCAGCGTTAGGTGGATACCCTGCAGCCCACTTAGTGTTTCTCTGCAGATGACAATCAAAAAGGAACATGCCCAGCTGAGTAATAGTAAATGACACAGAATTGCATTGTATTGACAGTATTGAATTCCTAAAGGTACTGCAGCAGCAAGCAATTACAGCTCTCCACCACATACAATCTGAAATAACATCATTGCGCTCTAATGGAAATGTTACAAGTGACATTTTCCCTTCACAGACAAAATTACAACAACACAACGATGTGGCGCGCTCCCACGACAAGAAAAGCACCGTACTTAGTGCGACGTCGAATTTCCGCAAAGGTGAACTACGCAGCGTGTAAGAGATGACGGTTGTAATGTAGAAACAACAAAGAGGTGGGCGGCTGTCGCGTGAAGCAATAACGTCTTCAGCTGCGTCTTTCCCGAAGTTGCCCGATGAGACGGGGGCTAGTGAAATTTTATCAGCGCGTCATAAAATTCAGTCACGCGTCTCCCAGTTTCCATCATCATTTCTTTTGGGTTTCTACCTCATTTAGTAGATGTGCCGTAGCCCAATGGGCGAGTGACTCGTAAAGCGGAGATGTGCACACAAAAGAAGCGGGGTGAAAACATAAAGGTTTACTAGAACAATTTCATTAGGAGAAGCTTTGGGGGCGGCTACGATTCACCTATTTAAGATCGGGAGAAAAGCTGCAAGAGACATGGATTCAAACAAGATATGTGCAAGAATTTATTTATCCCCCCTAAAAAAACAGAAAACACTGGTGGGCTCAAGTAGAGTTTAGAATTATCTCAAAAAGGAGGATGGCAAACACCTTCATTATTCACTTATTCGTAGCAGAAAACTGGACAATTCACCACATTCAAGAGTAAAAAGCACGAGTAGTAAACTTTGTGCCACCCAAAATAATTCATTTCTCCACAGAGAATCAAGATAATCCGATCATTCGAAGCCGGTCTGATCCCCTGTCTGTTTTTACCAGCGAAGCCAGGATGTCGTGCAGAGTAGTTAAACATTTTTCACGATTCTTTTCCCATTTACGGTAAACTGAGGCAGACCTGAACCCTTCCAGTCCTCCGCCAATCCTGTTACTGCCAGGATTTGTTCTGCTGTCCCCATAAAAGATTAGTCCTCGAGGAGAAAGAATTGACTTGATTAGCTAGACAGCAATTTAATGGGATTGTCAGAGGGCCTACAATAAATCAGCTTTTGTGATTAAATGGGATCTCCAGTAAAAGTTGTATGTCTCCAAATCAATAACTATTGAATGTTTTTCCTTTTGTTCCAAGCAAAGGTAAGAAAAAAAAAAGGAAACAAAGCCAAAATTTCCGGTGGGCTAATGACCCTGCAGCCACCGGTGAGAAGCAGCTTATATGTTCAGCGGGAGGTGGAGAGAGTGAGGGGAGGGGGGGTGAGGAGCCACTCAGCCTGGAGACTGAGGGGGAGAGAGAAAAGGAAGGAGATGGGGAGATTTGTATTTAGAGTAAAGAACAAAGCATCAGGGAATAGTTTGGGCATTAAGTAAAAGCAAATGGACTTAAGCAGAAGCGGATGTATAGCCATAATTGGACTGATACTGTAAAAGCTTTAGGCATCTCTGTAATGGCTAACCACAGACAGCACTGTACTCCCTCTCTGTCTGCCTCTGTCCATGCGCTCGCAGGGATATGAGTCAGGTCAAAGAGATCCACTCCATGTGTGTCCCTCTCATTGTGATTGAACACTCTGAGGAAGAGCTGGGTTTTGTCTATTAGTGGGAAATAAAATGGTGTGGAGGCACAGAGTCTCCAGCCGGCCCATGACCCCGTGCGGGGATGGAGAGCTGCCCCAGTCAATTAAGCCGCAGAGCTCTGATTCCTCCATACATATTAACCACCGGACAACACCAGCGAGACGCAGGAGGTAGCGCCCATAGATCATCACACCAGGTTAAATAGACGCCATCATTGACCAAAGGCTGTTTTTATTTTCTGGCTAAATAGATATGGGATTTGGATTTTTTGCGAGAGGTACCACGGGGTTAAAAGATTTATTGACGTTCCGAGGCGTATTGTGCTTTTTTTGCAAAATCACAAAAAAGAGGACATTCATCAAAGCATAACAAACGCTCATCTAACAAAAACACATCCACACGGGAAAACACTGACGACTGCACCCCGTGAAAATGCCTCCTCCTCCTCCTCTCATGTGCAGCATCGGTTCAAATCTGCTAACCAGCTGTACGTCTGCGTCCCTGTTCTGTATCTCGGGTGCTGAGCGCTAAGCTCTGACTCACCCCTCCACTTCACACATCACATCAGATCAGAGGGTTAGGAGAGCGTTCCAGGTCCTACCAGCCCGCTCTACATTCCTGACGCTTTGATACTGGAGGGGGGGCTCCCCGTGTCTGTCCATCATCATCCTCTCCTCCACCTCCAAACCTTCTCTAATCCCCCCCAATACACACACACACCACTCCTCCTTCCCCACCATCCTCCCCCAGCTCAGAGGAATTCTCCAGCTCTCTGGACAGTGTTTCATTTCTTCACAGGCCACATCTTTGATAGCTTAATGGCCCCCGCAAAGAGAAAATAGCATGCACAGGGGAGAGACAGGGATTTTTCTTTTCTTTTTTTTCAAGTGGACCCCATATACGCGTCATTCAAGACCACTGTGTGGGCCTGCGTTTAACAATGAAACAATGTGGGCTAGGACTTCACTCTTAAATGGATGCACCTTTCACAGGCTGCAGCTCAGAACACAAGGACAGCGCGCATGCAGAGGATAGCCTTGGGCATTGTCTGGCGGCGAGTGAAAAACATTTTCACAGAATCAAGCTCGGACTGGATTCCACGTCCCTATTAGCCGAGGCAGCTCTGCTCTGCTCTTCGTCAGTGGCATTTCACTCCCTTTCAGTTTGACAACATCACAAGTGTGAACACTGTCTTTGTGGCCCTGTGCACTTTGAAGGTCTGTTCATTTTCTAGGACGAGGGCGTGACAGTGAGTGGCAATATAAGCTCTGATCTATCTGTCTGTCGGCGAGTTCTTTCCTTGTAGAGGAATGGAAATATCGGAAGGGGTCAAAATATGTGTTTGAAAAGATCCAGTAAAATACATGAAATGCCTTTCCTCTGACCACCCACCTAACTATTTTTTCAGACCTGCGGCTTAACCTCAAATAATCTGTCTTGCCATGTAATCAGGGGCTGATTTACTTTAGGTTCTGAAGCAATAGCTCAGACGATTATCCAGGAGGGAACAGGGCAGAGCAGCTCGGCTGTCTTTTTACTTTAAATAATATAATACGATATCTCCAAAACAGACTTGAGCTCCTGAGCGAAACTGAGAGATCACATCCCTCCAGTGTGTCCCGTGCCTCTTGCAACACGAACATGCTTAACACGGAAACATGAGGATTTATCAAATATGAAAAGGAGACGCAAAATAGATATGGTGAGAGCACAGCTGGTGCACCTCGCTGAACCACTGACCTTCAGGTGCCTTTTCAGAGAGAAGTCCATGATGCTGCTTTTACAACCTCCACCCCCCTTCCCTCTCTCTCTGCCTCCGCCTGTAATAACGTGGCTTACAGTCATTTTAAGCTATTGGACATTTTATGACAGCCACAGTTATGACTGTAGACCAGGCCACTGGCGGCGGCGGCGGCAGCAGCATGGCTGAACACATAGAACAAGGTGAAGGCTGACCCTGAACCAGCCCACGCTATTGGTTCAACGACGCAGCAGAGCAACGGCGGCCGGTGCAAGATTACGGCAGGAGAGGTGCGAGCGTGGGGTTAATCTCAGGTGTTGCGAGCAGGTTTTAATATAGCTGGTCAGCGAGGATGTGATATGGGATAATTACTTCTGGGGTTGTCACAGATGGTGCTGGTTCACTATGTTCACGCCAGGCCACTGCTCTGTCAAGGACATTTTTACAGCTCTGATCTCCTTATCTCACCCTCACAATGTCAATCAGTAGCAGTGCTTTAGATGTAAGACTTTATGTGCGGATGTGCAGTTAATTTTTTTTCTGTATTGGTTTCTTTATTTGGAGGTTATGGCGTCGTGTTAGCACAATATAGACGTGTGTCATTAAATGGCTGGGATCTAAATCTAAAAAAAAAGAAGCATGAAATATATATAAAGCGACACTACACAATGGTTTCAACTGATATTTTATCTATTATTCTGCAAATTCTTTCCTCAATTAGTCCACTTGCTAATAAAATATATAAAAATACTGAAAAATGGCAGCGATTCAAACGCCAGCCTCAGTTCACTCATATCTGACAAAGAAATTCTAACATGCGAGAAGCTGTCTCCAGCCATTTCTACTTGGAAAATTAACCCGTTAACTGGTCGTAAAAGCAGGTCTCTAGATTACCAAATTACTCAGTTAATCATAGCAGCTGCTTCATTTATTGCTTTCTGTATTTTTACTGTTTTATTCTGAGATTTTGTGAAGCTACAAAATTGCCACGGTAACAAACTGAAAGGAGCAATGTTATAAAACCTCATTCGACGTAAAAAAAAAAATAAAAAAAATTGTGGGAATGAAACGACAAATAGAAATGACATGTAAAAATGATTAAAACGCTAAATTGATCCGAGACGAGATGAAACCCTGGGTGCAGTGTTAAGCAGGCTGTGGCAGTAATCCAGTCAAAACAGAAGGTGCGAACATACAGGTGTAAACTGTACACACCACACTGTACTGGAAAAAGCTGTTATATATAAGTAAACCAATAAATAATATATACATGTATTAGACACACTGTGAATCCTTTTTCTGTGATGTAGCTTTTTCTTCCGGATACAATCACACTTGAACAAAGACAACAAGCAGAGAAACAAAGACAGAAGGAAAGAAAGAGTGACAGGGAGCAGCAGCGGGATGATAGAGGTCTGCGCTTGCCTCTCATCAGAGCTATTCCGAGCGGCCGTCCTGTCAGAACACGCCCCAGATGAGGTCTCTCAAGGCGTAGAGTGAGCTGTCATAACAGGACGCCTGGAGGGCCGTTCGATCAGACAGACAGCGCTGAGAGGTGTTAGACACACACACAGGACCTGTCGGCATGTGAGCGGTCCTGGTTATGGCCACGGCGTACAGCCCCGCTGACAGACAACCATCGTTCAGATGCCTTTATCTTACCTCCGTCTTCTCCCTCCCTCCTCTCTCTCTCTCTCTTGTTTTCTCCTTACTCCGAGAGCGCGCTGGGAATGAGGCAGCACCACTGACAGGTTTACTTAAATATTTATGCTGACAGGGAAAAGACAAGAATGTTATCTCCAAAGACTGACTCAGCCACTCACATGAAACATTTGCTTCCTAAACCCCCTCCTCCTTGAGCTAGTTAAAAAGGTATGTGCAGAGAAAAGATCTGAAATCCAGATAAGACAGACCCAAACGTGTGTAGGTGTTTTCAGGTTTTAGAAATGCTAACGTAATCTACCTATGCAATAAAGTGACTGCAAAAGTGTCAAGGCAGGAATCATGACACTAATAAAAAGTTTAAACTCAGCTCCCGGGCTCTCCCTCCGTCCACGTGAACGCCCTCTCCCGTTGTTCACTCTCTGGTCGTCCACTCTCAAAACACAGATGGGCCGGTGTTGTTACAGTGCTGTGGGCCCAAGGGATGCCGTGCGAGAATGAGGCAGCGCTGTACACAGATGCCGCATCTCATGTGATGCACATCCCATTAAAGGAGGGAGGACAGCTTCTGCAATCAACAGATCAACTTTTCAAACAGCCCTTTGTTTCCCGACCCCTCAGCAGCTGGCAGCAATTAGCTGCCAGGACAGGACACAGCCGTCCAGCTTGCCAGTCACTCCATTAAGGTCGGGTGAAGCAGGGGAGTGGGATCACAAACACTGCAGGGTATGCATTCGAGCCGGGGCAGAAGTTGTGGAATCTCTGCTTGCACAGCTAACTTTACAACTTCCTAAGGGTGGTCATATACAGAGCAGCTCCGGACACATGTTCTGCTGTAGGGGATCTGGTGTATCTTTCACAGATGGTTTTTGCTTTGTCAAGTTGGCACAACGGAGGTGATGAGTCCAGATTACCCAACAGACTGCCAAGTTTCCCCTTGAAAAGCTGTGTTGCTGACAGCAATAATAAATTGCAATCTGACTAATCAATTGTAGACCAGCTTGAACCCCTTAAGTCCTTAAGAATGAGAGGCTGGGGAAAAAATCAATTTGCAATTTACATCAGGCTGATGAGTGAAAAGACAGAGAAACAGACAGCTCCGAGTATAATTACATCGAAGCCAGTGCAGAGCTGTGGCCCTAACATCATCACAGGTTTGATAATCAATCAGGTACCACACAGGGGAAGTGATTTGCGTCGCATCAGCGGGCAATAAGTGTGTGATGACAACCTCTTAGTGGCCCGTCTTCCTGGAGACACGGCTACCTGGATGAAGCACAATGGGGCGAGCTGGAAGAGGACACCGCTGAGGTTAGGGAGCATATTGAGGCGGTACAGTGTCTCTACTGCCAGAGGCTACTGCCGTGTTTTGCTGAAGCCAGTGGACTCACATGTGGTGAAATCAGATCTGTGGCGAGAGCGCTGGCCCGTGAGGCTTTTTATTTTATTCCTGTATGCAGACCAGGAAGAGGAGTGAAGGGGTGTCATTTCCACCCTCTGTCAATCTCTCGCTTGCCCTTCACAAACATACACAGCATATAAAGAGGTTTTTTTTTTGACACGTCCATGCAAAGAGCACAGTGCACAGCCAGAGCTAAAAGTCATAATGAAAAACAGAAGCAGAGGGAGGTGAATGAATAGTCGCGGTTTCACCCGTGTTTTGTTTTCAAGTGGAGACAGAAAGAAGAGGCAGAAAAAGGAGCAGGCCCGAAGGGTTAAATGTTGGCAAAAAGCGGAGAGGGCACAAAAGGCCCATTGTAAGGGACAGAAGTGTCCCCGGAAAGGAGGGGAGAGAAAAGAAAGACACCACTGGCTGGTCCCCTGGACCCATTGTAAGCAAAGGGGAGTGCAGCCACGCATGACAGATGTCCCTGGCCATTGTTACCCCAGCAGCAGCCTCCTCTCTGCCTCCTGCTCTGGCTCTGGAATTCCATGAGACGGGCCTCCAGCACGCCTCGTCTCTCGTAGCGGCGTTCCCCACCGCCATCCTGGCTGTGCCGAGCCGGTGACTGTGAACATCGACTCTCGTAGCGAGGATGGAGCTGCACATCTCAAGACGTCTCCACAAGTCATACTTACAAGACTCTGCTGTTCCCGCTGGCCTTTCCCATGTGCTGTTGTGGTGTTGCCAAGACGTATAAACATACTAACTACAATAGAGACCCAGCAGCTCTGAGCGTGCAAAGAAAATAAAGACAAACTAACAAAAAACAAGCTACCTAGAATACAACATGAAATTTGACATTCACCAACACAGAAATCAATAAACACAAGATCCATTGCATTTGTAATCCTCTGAATGGCTTCAAAAACCAACACACATTTGGCCTCGGGGCTGTGAGGCAAAAGCAATTACTAAAGTAAGCGTTAAGTGAAGCGCAGGTGAAAGCTTTCTGCAACATAAAGAGTTGAGGTAAGCTGTTTTTACAAAGCAGTGACGTTTTGCATTCCCCATTCATCAGCCCACCATGTGGCAGACCTACAGAGGCGGCTTGTCGGGCTGTCAGTCACGGCAACAGTGTGCCAGTGGGAAGTGAACGCAACAATGGCCCTGTCTGGTTAATGGGTGAGAGAAATAGGCAGACAATCCTTCATTTCTATGTCTTACTACCACACTGTCTGCTCTCTGTCCCATTCTTCCAGCCTCTACCACATTATACCAACACTCGTTCACTCGGGCTCCAATCAGCTGCCCCACCCCCTCCCGCCTGTTAACATTCAATTCAAACGCACCACACACACACACACACTTGCATTCCAATGCATAAGCATGAGAGAGAGAGAGAGAGATCTCTGAGCAGAGTGGAAAATCTGTTTGAAAGAAATGAATGTTTACCGTGTGGATCAATGGCTGCCTGTTAAATCATTTGGTGAATTATAACAGTACTGAGACGTAGCTGCTGCCGCTGCTGCTGCTGCTGCTGCTTTCAACACCCAGGCGTATTGTCCGAAGCCCGGCCGCCCTGACCCCAAACTAAACACCGCGTCAGCACAAAACTGCCAACTTTGCCACCGGTGTGTGTACATGAGACACTTCCAGGTCATTATTAATGCAGCTTCTTCCACGTATAAGCAAAATATTCGTTAGCGCTGCGTTTGCTCACACGTTCTCCGCACCTAGGCACAATCTAAATTTGAGCTTTTTTTTTGCTTTGATTTCTTGGCAGCGTGAGAGAGGAAACGGCACAGAACAGCGTGAGGTGCAACGAAGCAGTGTGCTTTATTTGACGCCCTAACCCTAAAACTTATTGTTCCTCATCTGACTGAAATGACATAATAAGGTGCATAAGGTATCAGTTACATTCTGTATGTGACCAGATATTAAAGCAAAACTATTCACTCATTCATTAATTCGTGCCCAAGCCACCAATTTCTAAGATACCCCACAACCTCACCACCAATCAAATGAGTCTTTTGATTTATTTTTTAATGTAGTTAAGCAGTTTTTCTGTGCCTCTGTACATATTCGAGTACACTGTAGTAAATTTAAGAAATGTGCTACTACAACTACTTTTAGGAAAGCTGCTGCACATAGGGGCCTATAATTATATTGTTGACTTTGACTCTTGACTCTTTCTCATTCAGAAGAAAATCTTTGAGGAAGGGTGATTTTATTTTTTGAAAACAACGTTCTTGGTCCGCCATGTCGTTGTGAGAGTTTGGATTTCCTTTGTGAAGTGATTGTCTAATCTCTGCAGAAGTTACTTTTGTTAAACACTGATTTTGGAAGTATCATCTACTTTGGTTTCACCTCTGCCCTACCTACTGAAAACACATCTGTTTGTGTCACTCCTGCCGTCCGGTCTTCCAACTTTTTTCATCCCTGGAGCTTTTTGCATTCTCTTCTTCAAGCTCAACTTTTTTACCGTGTATTCTTCAGTCTCCATTCTTCACTGTCATTTGCTTGCCACATGACTGACACTGTGAACATATTATACTGTCACGTCTGTCAGGTTAATGTCACCAGAGAAGAAACATTAATGTCGCACATGCTCCTCAAAGCCACTCGCGTTAAGAGACGTGTCTAGCGGCGCAGCTGAAAGCTTAGAGCAAAAACACGGGGAGAGGATCCACCCACAAGGAGTATTTATTCTTCTTAACTAGCCTCCATAACCTGATGGTCTGACCTTCAGTCCAGTGGTGGAGAAAACCATAGCATATGGCCTCGTCTGCCTGATCACGGCACGACCCCGGATTGGGCCAGCAGACCCCTGAGTAAAGTCAAATGAATGCATGTAAACATTTAGCCCCCTGCGCACTGTGCCGTGATCCCCTGCATGAGCTTAGGTGACCCCAGTCAACATCAATCAGATACAACACAATGGGAAGAGGCACACAGGGGAAAAACTGGGGTCAACCGCACTTTTAATAAGCAGCCACGGATGGCATTGTGGAAGCAGATCGGTCCTGTTCTCCTGACCGTGGGTAAGCTGGGCACTCCTGCCCTCTAAACCGCAAGCTGCAATTATGAGGAACCCTCAATGCATGAGCTTTAGAGATGAGTGGATAATCTACTTGGGCGGATTTAAGACTAATCTGCTATTTCTGCTCTCCAAACCAAATCACAATGGGATACATATAGGGCTTATGCACTGATATGATGATTTCAAAGAGCGATTCAGTGGATGACAGAGGGACAATTTGTAAGGATTTGGCAGAAATATGATATAACAACAAGATGAAATGCTTTTTTTTTTTTTTTTTGGTTTAGATAGTCCAAATGGTCACTACCTCCTGAAAAAGTTTGGTACAAATTGTACTATGACAGCCCACAGCCTCTTTCTTACAGCTAAGCCTCACTGCTCAGGGCATGCATCAAGCAAACAGACGTAGAATGGCTGTTTTGACAGCTGCATGGGCAGCATTACTCTATTCCTTTGCCTCGAGATATAAGAACCATCAGTCGAGAAGGAAACGCAGAAGCTGGTCACGCCTTCTTCCCTGTTATAACATGCTGCAGTTATGTTGTCATCCTGAGGTTTCTGTCTATCACCACAGCGTAACTACAAAACCACGGAGGTAACGTTAGCAAACACTCATTCATGGTGTCCTTTCTGGCTGTCGACTGTCAGCAGGAGCAACGAGTCTCTGCAGGGGCAGAAACACGTGTAATAATATGCATACGTTACCGCATGTGTGAGAAAACATCCACAGTGTTGTGCATCGTCTGTTGCTGCTGGCTGTCAGCCCCTCATTTCATTACCACTCCTCCCTGCCAGACACTTACTATCTCATTACATTTTACAGATCAGCTCTGGGCCGAGACCGAGCTTCACAGACAAAAACACTTTGATCAAACATCTGAACCAGCAAAGAGCAAGGGCACAAGCAAACGTAGACTCACAGTTACACAATCAATACAGAAGCAAGGAACTGCCGAAGACTTCGAAGCAAATCTGGAGGAGTTCTAATAGTTAGGTTTTGTCGTCAAAGATTACCAGAGGATTTTACTTAAGATTAAGTGCTTTCAACAGGCAGAAAAGATTATTGCAATATTTTGTTGTGATAGGGTGACTGACACAGAATGAACCAAGTGTCTCTGTGCTCCAGTAGTGACAGGCTGTGATTGCAATCCTCAAATTAAAATGTCAAGAAATCACTCCTGAATTTACATTCAAACTGCTCTGAAATAATCTTCTCTCTTTACCCAAAGGAAATGGCATGTGGCTATGAAAGGTTACGAGGCAATCACTTGGTGGCTGAGGTCTGAGACCACAGTTGTCTACAAACATCCTCCAAAATAGAAAATAGACTTCCTCAGCTGCTCCACAACCGCATTCACCAAAGATGACTGCTACACCACCCCACCTCCTATTCCCCTGTGGAGAGGAGTCTTGAGTCCATGCAGCAGAACACTGTTCAGTATTTCAGATCATCCTATACGAGGCAGAAACTCTTTTGTTTTTTCATCAAGCCTCCCTGTTTCGGTCTGAGATGACACATGACTTCTTTGCTTCCATTTTCATTTGCGGGGAAATTAAAAATGGGAGACAACAGATGGAGGAAAGCAAAAAATAATGGGAGGCAAGCGGAACATTTTGTGTGGACTTAGTGCATGGTAGCAAATAATCCACTGAGATAGAAAAATAAATAAATCACATCTAGCATGCGCTGCTGTGTTTTTGCAGGCTCCCTTTTGTTTCTCCCTCCTCCCCGCCCCCACTGCCAGCTCTGCCTCCTCCAAGGACCGTGGCCAAGCATCCATGCCCCGAGTACGCTCGCTGGAGCACAAGGCCCTGCAAGAATGAAGCCCATTCAACAGCCTGCCTCCAGATGCTCGCTGAAACAGTCCTCCAGGCTACAGCAGGGAGCAGAGGAGGGGAGAGAGCAGGAAAGGGAGATAGGAATCTGATAGCCTCTCATTAACAGCCAAAATAAATTGAAGGGAGAATCTCAGGCTCAGCCACTGCCCTCAGTCATGATATGTATAAGTGATAGCCCGCATGTTTTGTCTCCTGTGGTGTTTCAAAGATCTGTTGTGCCCCGCCAGGGAAGGTGTTTGTTGTTGCTGATATATTCTCTAATGTGTAGCATCCACTGTGATTCACACACATTGCCCTCAAACCCCAAGCGATGCACAGTCTATAGAGAACCAATGTGTGCGAGTTTCTCTTCAATGTAAACTACTCTTACTCCATGTAACATCCACCTCAACACTAAGCACGTTGTTTTCTTTTTAATTCGGGTGTAGCTTGTATGTTAAAAACTGAAATGCACCATCTTTTAGTATGTGCTCGGTCTTCATCGGAAACAAATAAATACGTAGGATGAAGCACAAAACTGCAATAAAATCAATAGGAACTCATATGCTGCATTAAGGACCTCCCCACTACAGAGCTTTGATGCGATGCTTTGTAAAGAAGTGCCCCCGTGTAAGAGTAGGAGCAGATCAATGCAATATTAATGTATCAATCAGCACCATGTTTTCAAGCGGCAGCTGAGAGAACAGCTTTGCAGCCCCTGTAAGCATGACCCTCAGCTACATGATCCCTGCACTGAACTCCCTTGCTTCTTTTAGTAATAATATATATTGAATATAGACTCGATCATTTATACCTTCTGCCCCAGAGGAAATGCCAGCAAATGGTGAGAATAGTTGAGTTGAGTTGTATATTTCACCAAGGATCCAAGGAGTTCCTTGTAAACACTGTATTATTGTATCATCCCATCATATTTTCAGAGATTCTTTAATAGACCAGTCGCATCATCAGTGCCTTTGTCTCATTAGGTTAAACATCTAAACGTCCTCTTTACAACCATGATTTGAAAGACGTAGGTTGAATTTCTTAGTGTTCAAGTTTTGGAGCGTTATTAGGTTTGACTGAAATGCAGAAAAAAATGTGAACACAGAGTCAAGTCAAGCAAGGGCTTAGCCAAGAAAGGATTTAGAATAAGAAGTCAGAGAGGTTTCAGCTTCTCGACATCAGAGCAAAAAGGGGTTTGCTGGATGCTGTGTGAAGTCTGACACCTAGTGGCCTGGACTAAGAAGTGCGTTGCATTCAGAAACCAAAGAAAATGTTAAAAACAAAACTTTAAAGACTTTGAAATACTTTGTTTCTACCATTGGTCTTATTTAGGTGTCAAAGAAATTATGTGATGAAAAAAAAAAAACTTGGTTCGTTGGGTTTTTTCCTATAAAGACCCATCTGAAATGTTAGAGTTTGTTAATCTTTGTTGTGGGGTTATTTCTGCAAATCTCCATTAAATTATACATTAAACCTTTATAACCTTAACTGAATAAAGTGTCTATCAAAAACCATACTGTGACAATATTTGAATTAAAGGCTAAATATTAAATATGTAAACATGTGACAGGTAAGATGTAGATGTAAGGTATGAATAGTTAACTTACATGTGTATGGAGATCTTCTGTACTTTGCTGATCATCCCAATTTGTCCATGGAAGTCATGTCCCAAATAAACTGTCAAATCCATCCAGCACTGTGGCACAGCATCCAAATCAGAGGGAGTAAAATGTTGACCTTAAAGAAAGAAAGAAAGAAAGAAAGAAAGAAAGAAAGAAAGAAAGAAAGAAAAGAAGAAAGAAAGAAGAAAGATCCTCATCCCAAACTCTTCTAACAACCACTGGTAGAGATCGTGCACAGTATTAAGAAAATGCTTCTAGTCAGTACAATATACAGCAGTTATGAGGCATCTAAAATGTACTTCAAACTGATTTTGTTTTTTTATGGGTTTTGCTAATATTTATGTTTACAGCTAAACTGTACGTTGACTATGCTACACCAAAATAAAGATCTTTTCCTAATTTAAGTAAAAGACACTAGTAACTTATCGTAGTGCTGGATCCAATGTCCATTTTTATTATACGTTCAACGATTAATCAGTTATCTAATGAACTGATCGACTATCGTTTTAATGTGCTGTAAAGTGGTTTAACTTTGTCGTAAATATGTCGATGTGTAACTGACGACAATTAGCTTATAGGTACTCAGTTAGATAAATATTTTGGTTAACTTTAGCTGTAACACTTGCTACGGTAAATTCTAATGACCTCAAACGACACTGCAACATTCATAGCTTCGTAAATAGTCAAGTTAGCTGGAGGTGGCTAGCTAACTAGCGTAAATCGTAAACTTGTTAAAGTGCACGTGACACGCGCGGCCGGTCCAATGGGCCTGGGCACAATAATGTTCCAAGATGGCGGCTTAAAAAGGAGCATAAAAAAGTTGCTTCAAACCCACAAGCAATTAATCACAATGAAAACAAATTAGCTACTCAAACGATTTAACGAGTTTTGGACACTTGCGATCATACTCCAGTCTAAAAACATGTCTCTGTCAGAGGTTAACTTCGGTAATGTTTGTTTACGTCTACCTTGTTAAGAAACGCTCACCTGACCCTGCCGCCAGGATGGCTGCATATAAAAATACGCATGATCTTCAGAAATTTTCCATCTGGACGGGTCTGCAAAGCTGCATGTGCTGTTACAGTGGACTGTCCTTTCCTGTCCCGCATAGTGACAGCTGACTAGAAAATCAGCTGAACGTAGCTGAATAAAAGTGGAAAAACACGGTAAGAGTTAAAAATGTTTTATTTTACACGGGCTACTTGTGTAGTTTTTTTTCTTATTATTACAAAATATGTGTAATATGATTATTTTCTGCCTTACAAACATTAACTCAGGTGTGTAAACTACTTTCTCTGCTGTTTCATTAAGTCACCGTATCATAAAACTCACTCTACTTAAGCCTACAATTACAACATGACAATAGATCTCGTCGGAGGTTGCCAAGACTTCAAACCTCTCCCTTTAAGCGTTTTTATTTTACAGTTTAATACATTTTTTATATGTCAAGTTACAGTTGTGTGCAAGGAGAACACAAGCACCAACAGTAGTTTCAAAATAAAACTCAGGAATAAAACAGGAGGTCAAATAAGGTTGGGGTTTGTAGCACTATTGAATTATTCTGGGCTAGTACCAACACGTGTTTCTATTATTTTGACAACCCTAAGTTAGTCAGCGGGCTAGACTAAATAACACACATGCATTAGTGTTTAATTCAAACCAACTTAACAAAAAATACTCAAACGATCATTCAGGTGACCACCTCTGATCATCCTTTAATTCCTTTTTTTGTAGTTAGCTCTATTGTATGCATACCCATGTTTCTTCTTCATATTAATGCTTAACTGTGTATTTGATTTTCTTGCTTGTGTTGCTCATTGTGTAAAATATTGCTGGACTATTTGAATTATTATTATTATTTCAAACATTTCTTTCTGCGACTTTACAGCATTCAAAATTCAACTCTTGACATTGTGAGACAAGACGGAGTCTGGCTGTGACGTCTGTGGAGGTCTCTTCTCAGGTGAGGTTGACCCGAGCTTTCTACACAAGGCCCTGCTCAGCTTGTGTGTTTGAAGATAAAATCACAGCAAATCTTACAGCTTTTCAACAACATACATAGCTAATATACGCGTTCATTTAAAAGTGATAGTTGTGATAGTAATAGATTTCGAGTTTTAAAAGAACTAATACAGTTTAGGAGTCATGCTGTTGGCGTCAGACACTTCTTCGCACCTGCGACTGCAGTGTGAGTGGGCTCTGACCTTTGACCTTTGCGGGAGTACAGACCATTCGGGTTCAGATCGGCTATGATCCACACCGCCTTAATGAGGAAGATGGACGTCAGCTGTGGCAAGTGACCTGCGTGTCACGCTGGGACACCTGCTGTTTTTATAAAATGACAGAGACAATCAGTAGGTACAGTTTAGTCCACCCCCAGGTTATCTTGAAGGTGTTGTTTCGAGGCGTACCAGCACTTCTCTGTGGCTTCATCAATATTTCACTGCATGTGGACCAGACAACGAAGTACAGCACTTCACAGGAGACGGATTAAGTTTCCCCAAGGTGAGTTTGATTATTCAAACCTAGAAAAACCATAAAATTATATGTTTGCCTGTTTAATTCAGGATAAAGTATTTGTTCGTCTTACTGGTCATGTTTTGTGCAGGTGATTTGAGGATGAACCTACTCCTGTGGTGTATGCTGATCCTTTTTCTCTGCTCAAGCACTAAAGAAATGCCCATGGGTGAAGCCAGACCATTAAAGTATTTGTCAAGGTATCACGAACGTTTCAGATTGAGAAAAACGGCTCCATTAAATTTGACAATATTCGTCTTTACGTTTTCAGGGTAGCTATCTTCACAGTTAGTTGTCTGTTGTATACAAAGTATGTGAAATAATTTTGGCATCTATGACCACTGCTTCTCTTAGGTGGCATTTGTATCAGATGGAAAAAGGACAGAACATCATTCGAAACTTCAAAAGGCATTCAGATGGAACATTCACCAGTGACCTGACCAGCTCTCTTGATAAAATGAAGGCTAAAGATTTCGTAGAGTGGCTGACGAGCATCAAACGAGAAGGGTGAGCTGAAGAGACGTTTTTACCAAAGCTACTCCTGTTGGCGATGGATTTAAACGGGGAAATTATTTATCATGGTTGAAGTTTGTTCATAATTCATCCTAAAGATTAACTATCATCTCTGACTGGAAGTCAAAGTGAAAACAGTTTGTTTTCTCAGTATTAAACTGGATGGATTTTGTAATTAGTAACTCGTGTCTCTGTATATGTTTTACAGATGTTGTGAAGAAGTGCTCCACATTGCAGCCGGCGTATGAGACACCACAGTCAAGATGTATGTTTGCCACTGCTTCATATCATCTAGCAGCATAAAAGACTCTCCAGCAACAAGACAGACAATATCCATCAATGTATACTCAGAGGTATTCTCAGATAAAAGCTGCATTTTGTGGGTTTTTTATTGTTTTTTTAGTAAGAAATGTTTAAAAAAAATCAAACACATTTTGTGGTATTTTAAAATTATAAAAATGTAGTTACTCAGTGTCAGCTACAGGCCTGCACAAGAGAAAGACTTCATTTATTTATTTTAATTTATTTTCTTTGCCATATGAATAAACTTAGATGCACAATGAAAAAGTATATTTTGAAACAATCAATTCGGGGTCTGGATGCACGTGTGAATTCACCTGTATGCCTTGGATATTGTGTTGCACATGAATGTATTTTCAAATAATTTAAGGTTTTTAGAATAAAATCTTATAAAGCCGCGATGGTTTTGGCCTGAAATATATATATATATATATAGATGAGGTAGTTTGTAACGTTTCACACATACACTGGGACGACCACAGGTGGGTGCTGTTGTCCGGCAAATGTAAACGGTCAGGCAGCCCGTGCTCAGCACAGACTGATTTGGGGGAAGAAATAAAGGGAGGGGCAGTGAATGGGTGTAAAGGAATCCTTTAATTTTGCAGTGAAACCTGTATATTCAGTTTGTTCAACTTAGCACACAATGAGAATGCATTGTTAACTGTTAGAGGAAAAGGGAAAAGCTGGAGGATTTTATGTAGGTGGAGAAAAACTGTAGGCTGGACCTCATGATGCTGGTGTGTATATACACCATCAAATAGAGAGAGAGAAAGGGAGATTTATGTGTGTGTTTTGGGAATGGATTGGGGGAAGGTGAGTGGTTGTCCACCTCTTTCTCATTGAGAAATGTGAGTTGTATGAGGATGCAGCTGTGGCGGGAGGAGGAGGGGGGGTGCTTGTCATCTGGCCACAGTCACTATGATGGAGAGCTTTTTGGGCTCTGTGCTCCCTCCTCCACGGTCTGACTCTCTGGAGATAGAAGGAGACCGAGGGAGGAAGGGAGGGGGGAGGGAGATACACCAGAAGAGCACAAACACAACCCTCTGATCTCAGTCAAAGGGTTGAAACGGGATCAGATAGTAGGAAAACCCCCTTTTACTGCTGGCTATTGACACTCGGTATCTGACATTTACCAGCAGGGCTGCAGTGAAATGAGGCAGATGCACAGAAATAAACTGTGCAGTGCAGTGGATGAAGAGTTCTCATTGATTCATACACTAATATTCAGCGGAGCCATCTAAAAAAACAACAACTTCTGCTTAAAATCTAATCATGGCAATAAACAGTTGCGTCATGTTCACATATAGCCTAGAGAAACCACATGCTATGTGGCAACATACTTCAGAGGGAGGAAGAGAGGGGAGTGTAGGTGTGGCTCTCTCTATGAATTAGGTCGAGCTCCTCCGCACACCGAACACATTTTTATGGCGGATTTAGTTCAGCTCTCTTCTGTCCTCCCGTGATCCGGCCCCACCCAGAGCGCCTCAGAGCCGGCCAGAGGACGTCCGTGCTCCTGGTTCCCACCTCCAGCACCAAGGACAGCTCCTCTGCAGAGCGCGCTCCGCCACCGTCCGCGGTTTTTCAGCTCTCACGTGTCGGAAGCGAGCCTAATTTTAGGACCAAAAATATTTCGGTTGCGATTGTTTAGTGCGGGGGAGCCGGTCCCCCCCGGGCTGCCGTGCACGGGCACCAACCCACGGAGGCACTGGGCCAAACTGGGAGTGTGCTGCTGACTCAGCCTCGACTGCTGCATTAATTTATCTGCACTGCAGTGCTCCACCACCTCCCATTCGCTTCTCTTTTTCCTTACCTCCCCCTCCCTTTCTACCTCCCCCATGTCCCTCCCTCTCTCTCTCTCTCTTTATCTCTATCTCTCTCTCTCTTCACCCCGCCTCTCTGCAATCTCACACATCCATCCCGGTACATGGCAGTGCAACGTTTAGAGAGAGGGGGGTTGATAGTCAATAAAGAGCAGGTCCTGTTTGCCTTCATGTGTGCATGATACATAACATAGAGACAGGCAGGGAGTTTAAAACATCATTAAAAAAAAAAAAAATCAAGGGAAGAGCGGGGGAGGAGGTGGTGATAGAGAGTGCACGTGATTTGAGACAAAAATGTTGTAATGTGACACAAAAAAATGAGAGAGAGAACAGGCAATGTGTTCAGTGAGGACATATCCGTGCATCATTTGCATACAATCACACAAAAGTAACCCCCACTCCTCCTCCTCTTCCTCCTCCTCTACCTTTCAGAAAGCAACAACAGATCAATACCTCCCATCATGGCTATCTCTACTTTGTTCACATCATGCAGATAATGGGGTGGCCACTGTAATATCATTCCTCTGGGCTATTTACTTTATGGTGAACCGCAAACAAGAGCATCCCAGGGCGGATAGACGGCACAATAATGGGGCTATAGACCACCTCCTGCCAGCCAGGGGGGAGGTTGACACAGGGCTCTTAACAAATTCAATAAGTCCATTACATTTTTGAAAGGCTGCCTTTCACGACCACGTTACCACTCTGCTCCATTTCACCGGACGTTTTTGCAATCCTCTGGCGTCCATACGCGGCACCACAGAAGTGACCGCGATGCACACAAAATGGTGACCAACGCTGAAAGTTTGAAAGTTAGAAAAGGGGGAGTTTGAATCTCTCCAAAACAAAACAAACAAACAAAAAACAACCAACACATACGTTGTAACTGGAAGGCTGCTTTATTGGTAATAAAAAGGTTCGTGCTCAAATGAAGACAATCTTTCATATATTCTTACCAAGAGTCCAAGTGGTTGTGCAACACACCATCATATTGTACTGTATATCCTCTTTTATCACGGTGTCAAATGATAACAACAGTTTGAAAAGCACTTTTTAATTTTTCAGCGAAAAAGAAAAAACGCCCATAGTAAACCATGCTTTAAAAAAAAAAGAGAGAATGAGTCCTCGAATCAAATATCGATACAAAAATAAATTTCAGATGGAAACAGAAATATCCAAAGAAACAAAACCAAAAGTATAGAAGGCAAGCTGCTTTTTCACAAGCCAAGTGGGTGACACACATAGCACTAAGAACAGGACATTTTTGAGTTAGCTGTTTTTCTGTTAACATCACACACACTGTTGAATATTAAGATGAAGTGGGGTGTCTGGATGATCCTCTGGCAGTATTTCTGACTCGACGTCCCTGATGAATGTTGTGCTCACCCCCAAACCCTCACCCTCCACAGTTTGGAAACATGTTTTAAACTTCTTCTTTTTTTCCCATTTATGTCTTTTGTTTTTCTTTTCAGTGTGGCATTGACATCCAAATTCGCAGAAAAAGCAGAAAAAAGGCACATGCCATTGAGTGGAACACTAGAAACAAACCATTCAACAAAAAGAAACGTGAGGTTGAGAAGCGAGTACACGATTTGTTTTGTGTGTGTGTGTTGCGCTGTAATGGCACTGATGTGTGAGCGTGGTGGAAAAAAAACAAAACATAAACAACAGTCCCCGGGGCGGGTAAGCGTCTCAGGGCGCATGAGGCAGTCAGTCACACCAGCTGACGTCCTTCGGGAACAGATCACTGGTAAAGTTGGAGGGCAGTGAAGGAGAGTCACCTTTTCGTGTGTCTGTGACGGCAGGGTGTGTCCTGTATACTCCGAAGGTGAGAGATATGACAGTTAAGTGAGACATGTGCTGGTAACATTATCCTTTCGTCATGATCAGGCTACATCCAGTAACATCGCACATGAGCTATTCCCCAACATAGAAGGGTGCTGGAAACAACCAGTTTTAGACATCCACTGAACGTGTTGCACATAAATCAAATGTGACAAACAGTGTTCTTCTGTTTTATGTATATACATATAGACACATATGTATACATGTATATATCTTTTTGTATTATATAATATCTATATTTCATTCAATTTCCGTCAACAAAGTGAAAAGTGTCTCAAAAAATCCAAAAGGTAACAAATGTGACAAAGGGCATAGCTGGAAGCCATTCTATATTATTGTTATTATTCATTTTTTTGATTATTAGTAGTAACATTTTTAAAATTCCGTATTTACAAAAAACACAACAAAGCATGCCGATAAAATAAAAGAATATAATACAATATTTATAGTTTCTCTCAAAAAGTTCGTTCTTTTTCAGCGATTGTGCCATTTACATCATAGCCTGCACTGTACATATATATGTTTTTGTGTTTTCTTTTTTTTTTGTACTTTTTTTTTGTTTTTGTCGTTTTTTTTTGTTTTCTTTTTTTTTCTTTTCAAGTGTGAATGTATCATTCTAAAACATTACATCCAAGATGGGCATGGGTAAATTGGATGACGTTGCTCCTCCTGCGGTTTCTCATTGGGAATGTATTTGGTTTTCCATGTGCAGCAGCCAAACTGATTCAGAGACCTCATATTGTAAACAGGACCTCAGTTACTGTTGGACAGGGGGTTCTGGTACAGGCAGTGTTAAGCACACCAAAATGGCGTTAGCGGTGTGACGGCAGACGCCAGATTCGTATCCAGCCATCCGCTTATAAATAGGACCATCACTCCTTTGTAGAATAGAAATGGCAGGACGTTGCGGAGGCAGTTTTGTTTTATCTACCACTTCAAAAAGCCTCCTTTATTTTATGAAAAACACTCACAAAGCTTATTATACAACATAGCTGCGTCGATGTGAGGCCTGCTGATGATTTATTTGTGTTTGTTTTTTTTCTTCTCGGCAAGTTTTAGCGCTTTTACCTCCGTCTCTAATTGTTTTCAAAGCAGGTGATGTGCATTTGAAAGCCTGCAAGTATGTGAAGTTATGGTGCGAGCCTGGGTCCAACACCACACAGTGTTTAAGAGGTCCCACAAAAGCACAATGATACACTGACAGACATGGGACTTTCAGCACTCTGACTCAGACCAGCGCACTACTCTTACGCTTCTATTACCCTCTTATTATCATGGCAGTCGGTCAAAAACCCTGAAGGGAGGGCCTCTACTTATTTATTGGTCCACGTTTACGCTGTGTTATGTTTCACCCTTTCCCATCCACCTCCCTGAAATACCAGACAAAAATCCATTTGATTCTACAGTCCAAACCACAAGCCCTTCATGGCCATCCACCCTCCATACATGCTAGGCACGACAAGGCATGTCCTTGTGATAATTCTCTGTTAACTCTGCTGTATCAGATGGTCGGCGTCACTCTCACTGATCAAAGCCTCTTCGGAGAATGATTGGATCACAAGGACATCAGAGAAGGACTTAAAGGCTTCTTGTTTTTCTAAAGCTGGCAACTCAAATTGTCTAAAAAGCACTGCCTAAGACATCCCTCACTGGGAAATTGTGATGTGGACCTGACAGAGTACAAAACGAATTAAACTAAATGAACCCCTAATGTGTTCTCCTGCATTTAACACAGTTTTCAGTCCTTCCACTAGCAAAACACCAAAAAGGAAACCTGAACAAAAAGCTAAGACCGTATTTCTGTCCCCTCTGCAGCAGTAGAGGGGCTACCAATCGACACTTGAGCTCACCGGACCCTCACTGGTGCCTCATATGGATTCCTTGGCGTGAAACATCACCTGCTCTCGTGGTCCTAGCAGGGACCACGGGTAAGTAGGAAAAGTGACTGTAGGATGGAAGTAAGTAAACAAAGAGATGTAAGCACCAGATTTGGTTCAGGACTCCTGACACGGCCCCTCCAAATCTGTGCATCCTCAACGTGAGGATATTCTGCTTCCTAATACTCATACACTCCACACACTTTCTACACTATTTAACATTCAGAGCAGCAAAAAAAAAACCTTTTCCGTTTTCTGTTGTTGGCTGATCTGACTGACACGTCGCCTCTGAGAGCTTACATCTTTCATTCACTCCTGGATTAACGGCCGAATTAAAAGATCTGTCAGTCGAAAATAAGCAAAACTAGTGAAGGGCGGGATCATACAAATATCATTCCTCCAATATTCGTTATATCGTTATCCACAATCTTCATTTTCCTTTTATAGCTCTTGTAATTTCCCCCAGAGGACAGCCTCAAACCTATAGTCAAGCCACTGCAGTGGTCTGAGAACTAGTGTCTTGTGGACTATGATTACTCATGCATGATTCCTGATCAAAACATGCCTTCATGCAAGTCATTTCTATGCATTGGACGAGCACAATAATTACTATTTATCTGGAACTCGGTCTGAGCAAGTCTCCTTCAGCCCAAGTCAAAACGATGACTAGTGACCCCTACCCGGTCAGTGTGAAAGCCCATGTAGAAAACGTCTTTTTTTAATGTCAGTATAACAAAGAGAAGATGAAAAGACCTGTGACATGGGCTAAATGTTATCTTTTTTTTTTTTCCTTTTTTTGCTGCTCAAATAATGAAGTAAAATGCAAGTATTCTCAGCACAAACAAACAGAAATAATCTTTGTCTGCGGTTGTGGGTCCCCCCCCCTCCCTTCGTAGCTAAACTTGCTTGGTTGATATTGTTTCCTCCTTGATAAAGACGATAAACTCAGCGTTACAGACGACCCTCCTTTTTAGACTGCTAGTACAGTTCTATTGGGATCTGTGTGATCTGGTCTCGCAGCACTGGCGCTTCGCTGCGGGGTTCCACACTCGGTGGTAGCAGTGATTTTGCATTTCTCCAATCATCTAGCAGAGATTTCTGTGCCTCGGCACTTGGTCCCCAAAGTAATGTGTGCCACTGGCCAGCACATTTCGAGTCACTGTTTTTCATTTTGTACTTATTCCTCATTTCTTTGAACTCGGTCTCTATGCAGCAAAAGTTCCTCGGTAAACTGATTGTGTTTGGTTCAGCTGTCTTTGACGACATAGGAAACCACATTGCCTCAGTAGTATTTGAGTATGTAAACATTTTTTTTTGTTTGTTTTTGTTGTATTTTTTTTGTTTAGTTTTTTTTTCTTACTTGCAAATGATCACTTTTTCTACATTTGTTGGGTTTTGGGCTCAGAGTCTCATCTCGCTGTGTTTTTATTGGATCTTAGGAGTCAC
Source organism: Planiliza haematocheilus (assembly GCA_005024645.1). Lineage (NCBI taxonomy): Eukaryota > Metazoa > Chordata > Actinopteri > Mugiliformes > Mugilidae > Planiliza > Planiliza haematocheilus. Next base: position 13,241,447 of record SRSE01000593.1, read on the forward strand.
TGAATCCTAACACTTGGATTCCCACTCATCTTTTTGGTTTTTGTCCTTCTCTTTCCTGGCCCACTCCTCCTTGTTGTCGTCCTGCTTCTCCTTGTCGGGTTTGGTCACGCTGTCGTAAGACGGCAGAGAGGCAGTGGATGGCGTGCTCTCCTTCTTCTCCTGGTTGGTCCCGCCGTTTTCGAGCTTATTGTTAGTAAAAGTGTGGCGTTTGAAGATGATGCCACGCCTGATAAGGTGAGTGCGGTAGGCATTTTGGATAATCCTGGCAGAGACATCCTCCTGTTTGCGGCGGAGGGTGGTGGTGATGGGTTCATATGACACCTTGGAGGGGTTGGCTGCCACGAAACGCTCCTCCATCTGCTGCCTCAGCATGTCCAACTCACCACTGTCACCCAGCACACGCTTAGTGAAGGCAAACAGGATGTCGAGGCAGTGAATGCGATCGCCACTCACCATGGGCATGTCCATGGCAATTAGTTCTATAGTGTTGGGCTTCGGCACACGAAGTGGGTGCTCCAATGCATCGGCAAAGTCGGACAGCTTGGCAAAAGTGATGAACTGAGAGGCAGTGGGATCGAACTTCTCCCAGATCTCGTAGAAGGTCTCAAAGTCATCCTCGCTGAGAGGATCGGCACTTTCCTCTGTGGCCACGCTGAAGTTCTCCAGGATAATGGCAATGTACATGTTAACCACAATCAGGAAAGAAATGATGATATACATGACGAAAAAGAAGATCCCCACCGAAGGGTTCCCACAGTCGCCCTTCACTGATGTCCCAGGGTTCTCTAAGTTGGGATCGCAGTCTGGTGGGTAGTTGAGTATCGGCAGCAGCAAGCCGTCCCAGCCAGCCGACGTAGTGATCATGAACAGGATGATCATGCTGTTGCCAAAGGTCTCAAAGTTGTACAAGTCGTCGATGCCCGCCCCGTGTTTTACGTAGCCAAAGTTGGACATGCCGAAGATGGAGAAGATGAACATGACCAGGAAGAGCAGTAGGCCAATGTTGAACAGAGCTGGCAGCGACATCATCAGAGCAAAGAGTAGAGTCCGGATGCCCTTAGCTCCTTTGATCAGACGAAGGATACGACCAATACGAGCCAACCTGATCACCCTGAACAATGTAGGCGACACAAAGTACTTCTCAATGATGTCCGCCAAGAACATACCTGAGGAAAAGGGAAAGGGAAAATGAAATATAATCACACTCTGACACTCTCAAGTCACTGGTTCACCGTCTTCCACTTCTGTTACTCACCAACAATAGACAGGATGACCACCACCACATCAAAGATATTCCAGCCATTGGTGAAGTAATAGTGGCGAAGGGCAAAGAGCTTGAGCAAGAACTCTGTGGTGAACACTACAATAAAGATGAAGTTGACCCAGTAGAGGACATTCTCCGTTTCATCCGACTGATCGTCGGTTTCCACCATCATGGTGACCATGTTGAGGCAGATGAGAATCATGATGGAGATGTCGAAGACTTGCTGCGTCACAAAGTCAAACACCATTCCTTGAATCTTGTTCTAGATGGGGAAAGGACACACAAAGAAATGAAGTTAGTGTTTATTGAAGTAAATTGCTGGACAATATAAATAGAAGCAGTAACCGTAAAAAAGAAAAAACATACCTGTGGTCGAGGGATAGGTTTTTGTGGCTTTTTGGACCCCAGTTTTTTCATGGCATTGTAGTACTTCTTCTGTTCCTCTGTCATAAAGATATCCTGACCTCCAAAGTAAAGGGAAAAAAGCAGAGATTTGATTATAATCACATCCTTACTCTTTAAACATGGCATCTCTTTGAGCAAAATGAGGAATTAGGATAAAGAACAGCTCTTATCTTTTTCTTCTGCTGGTTGAAGTTGTCAATGATCACACCAATAAACAGGTTGAGGGTGAAGAAGGAGCCGAATATGATGAAGACGACGAAGTAGATGTACATGTAGATGTTAACTTCGTAGTCGGGCTGGTCTTCCACCTTAAAAGGCAGGAAGAGCGTTTGAAGGGACACAATATCACTTTCATCTCTGCTCAAATATTAAGCTACTGCCCACAGCCAGCTAACGTAGCTTAGCATAAAGTGGTTCAAAGTTCCCATCTACCAGTATCTCTAAAAGTTTACTTATTGACATTAATCATTTTATACCAAAACCTTAGTATAAAAATTACAATTCACTATTTTACAAGGGGTCATGCCACAATGTATAATTGCCTGGCTAATGGGCCTAGCCAAGAAATACTCTAGTCTTTGTCCTAATCTATGTTATCTGGCTGCTGCTATATTTAGATTACATGTGCAAAGTTTCTTAAATTAAGTTCCTAAAATGTTGAGCAATTCCTCTAAGACATTTTTCATAACCTGGCATCGAGTGAGATAATCGAAGAAGTAATGCATATACCTCTCTGGAGTCCACAGCTGCATACATAATGTCCATCCAGCCTTTGAATGTGGCCTTTTTTGTATAAAAAAAAAAGAAGAGACGTGAGTAAACGTGTTTGGATTAACCTAAAAATAACAGCAATGATGCAAAGAAAATGATAAATTGAAATTATGTCAATCCTCAAAGAATACTCAAACTCAAACCGAAACTGACGCATGTCCCGTGGAACAGCTTGTGCATGGAAAGAAACATGTGGATGAAGAAGGGGCGGAGAAACACACTAATATGCACAGATAGTGTGAACAACAGGCATTTGAAGCAACAAGAGACCATCGGTGAAGCTCAGAAAGAAAAAGAAAAAATGAGGAAAATGAGGAAAGTAAGCAGGAAAGAAAACAAGTTAGCGTGAAACAAGAAATGGAGTCGGGCGAGTGCAGGTTGCTGTAGGAGTGACGTTCTCACCACTTGCAGCAGGGCGAGGTAGCCGGCGCCTACGTTGTCAAAGTTGATTTTGACGTTCTTCCACCTGACCTCACTAAAGTTTTGATGAATGAGTGCCAAACACTGGGTCTTGTTGTTGACCATGTCGACAGGAAAGTATTCCTCTGCTGTCTCATTGAAACAGTAGTAGTACTTGCCCGCAAACAGATTGACCCCCATGATACTGAAAATCAGCCAAAAGATGAGGCAAACCAGCAACACATTCATAATGGAAGGGATGGCACCCACCAAGGCGTTGACTACCACCTAGACCAGACCAGGGAAGACAGGACATGACAGTGTGAGAACCACAAAGCAAACACAGTTCAGTCAACCCCCTCTAACAAGACACTACATACTGTTATGGCATCCCACTATTTGAAAAAAAAAAACGTTATAAACCGTTTATTACGGAGCAGCAGCCCAGTTGTACTACGACGTCACGTCAATGTGGCTGTGCATACTGAAGTGTGCGCAATTAATGGAATGGAGAGGCGTATCAGTGTCGGTCTAATTAGAGCAGCACTGATGTGAGTCTGAGATGCTCTTTGATCTGCTCAGGCATAAAGCTAGGACTGCTGCTGAAGGGACAGGCACACGCACACACACCCATATATACATGAACACATGCTGCAAGGCAAACACCCCTAAAATATCTATATGAATCACATAGTTATTACGTACATTTAATCTTTCTTCAGAAATCTAATCAGTCTTCATGCAGCTACTGCTTCATGTCTTATGTTATGTCTTCACATGTAGGGAGAACTGTACTTATATAGCACATTTAATTAAGAAATTACTTTAACAGATTAAATGCACACTTCAAAAGCTATATAATCCTAATATTTATTTCATTATAGGTATAGGCACACACACACACACACACATTCAGGTTTATCTGTCCTGTATCTGTTATTTCAAATTTGTAAAGTAATGCATAATCATGTAAATCGGATTTGGGACCAAAATGGATATAAATGTGTATTTCTGAATGCTTACTTTATAAAGATTGCCAGTAGAAGCCATACCACTATGAAGTGTCCACTCTTACCACCCCCTATCTCAAACATTAAGACAGTAATTTCTAATAAAGCTGACTCTTTTCCATAATTAGCCCGAGTTAAACAATATAACGTTACAGCATTATAATACCCGTCACCACCCCCCTAATATACGCTCGTCTAGCCATCCTATCTGATGTCCCATTGTTTATAGTTGCCAGTAATAAGCTCAGCACAGTGAACCGCTCACTACCAGTGTTAGGCAGGCCGACCAGCAGCTCTCAGGCAGACAGCTGAGCATGCATGTCTTTGGCAGACTCGTTTTGTGGAGCCATATTCCCTCCTCATGACAGACAGACAGGAGGAGCTCTAGAGCAGGATTCTCTCAGCGTGTGCACGGCGCTCGCGTGGATCCAGAAATTTCACATGCAACCTCAATGGGCGCGCTGTTAAAACTGTCGTGTCAGATGTTTTGGATATTTGTTTTAGAGCTAAAATGAATGAATAAATAATGGTGCTGCAGGTGCACTCGCTGAGAGAATGACTCTTGGCTCGATCTGAGGTAGAATTTAAACGCTTCCAAAGAGTCAGTGTTTAAAAATAAAGAATTAGGCCATGCTGTGTGGAAAGCATTCTCAGAAAGAGGGAAAATGGCTTTCAAAAATGCATAATGTGCATCGGCAGTTATTTTTTTTTTTTTAAATACATGCGTGTTACATGGCATTGTGCAATCTCAAGAACCGCTCAAATCAATACATAAATAAATAGAGAAATGTGTGGATAGAGAGATAGCGGCTAAAGAGATCATGAAGCTTTGTTTGATTGTGTGTCAGACGAGCCGTTTGATGTTTAGTTTTTTTATGGGTGTCTGACAAATATCTACAATTTCATTAGCCTGCTCGTAGTGAAAACATTACGATTAAAGCGACTGGGGTTCAGAGGTTACATCCAAAGCCCCCATTATATCTAAAGCCTTCCATAGCCGGTACAGCTAAAATGATCATTTCCAATTCTTCAGCAGGTTCGTCAGGAAAAAAAGGGGATACATTGGGTAAAATGGCTAGAGATGGTGTCATTCCTGTACAATGCATTGCTCAGAAAACTAGGACTGAGATTACAAAGCAGCATTTAAGAGAAAGAGAGAGCAAAGTAGAAAAGTCAGAACAGCCCATAGTCATTGCATGTTAAGCAGTGCAATGTGTCCAATCGAAGCTGCACTGCTCACTTGGGACGGGTTGAGGTGCGTTGGGACTTTGCGATGCTGTCGTGCTGTGGGACTCAACCAGCGAGGATGCAGAAGTTCTCATTGTTCTAACTCTCCAGAATCTCTTTCATTTGGTGTCATCTCTCCATTCATGTACTTCCCTATTCATTTATTTATTGCTTTGACCTCAAATTTTCCATTTCCAGTCCAAACAAAATGGTAACTCAATTGATGAACATAGACAATATTATAAAGAAAACTGATACAGCAGGATCAAATTCCTCTGTGTTTTTTTTTTTGTTTTTTTCACCTTTGCGTTACTGGGCCACCCTTGCCTCCCTTACCACATACACCCAGTGAATGAGGTCATTCATAGGGGCATTGGTACTGGCATTAATACACTCTACTGAAGCAAATGTGCTGTCCTCCAACCCCAAAAATGACAACATCTTATTACCAGGTCTAGCCCGAAAAATGAAGCGTCTAAAAATTTCCGTGAAACACCCGTGACAACATCCATAAAGCCTATCCAGGGCCTAAAAGTACTGATGTCTGCTCATGTGCAACGGCATCACATTTTAGTCGCTGGATATCTAGTATGAATGAGGCAAACGTGACAGTTTAATTCACTTACAATCAATCCGCTCTCTAAACGGTGGCACAGGCCGCGTTCTCGTATTGGTCTGTCATTTTTGGGACATACTAACAAAGAAGGGGCGAGACATTGTCGGTCTAGGGTTGAGAGTGTTGGGAGTCTAAGTGCTAGTGCTAACCTACGGGCCGCTTTCCACCCAGAACTCAAAGTCAGAATCTAAATAGGCCCGTTGTTGCCTCCCAGTTTCACTTCCCGTGGGATTGGAAGGCAACAGGAAGCCGGGGCCTGCTGTATGCGCTACAGTATGTGGTGCCATGACATGACAGCAGAAATGCCTTGTGTGAAATGGCAGCCTAGCGTATTTGCTAAGCTTCTGCCTGATAATAAGGGTTTAATATAGACGGTGTTGAGAAACTTTTACAGTAAGAACCTGCCGCCGGAGTGGAGCAGATCTGCTGGTTAGAGGGTGCAACCCAAAGAGCTGACACTGGCAGAAGCTTAACAAATACCGTCTTCCCAAAGCCACAACACTGAGAGTGTGTGGTTTCTGTCTCAGTCCCTGATGCAGAAAGATCCTGGACAAGCAGGAGAGAGAGTGTGGTGACCCTGCAGCGGTCCGGCCCAGCCGAACTGGGTCGAGGTAGGGTGAGTAGTGAGGAGGGACAGGAAGGAGGGTGCAGAGGAAGGGGAATAGGAGGAGAGGGAAGAAGGAAGGAGGGTGGAGTGGGTGCTGCACAGTGCTGCACATGTGGGGAAGAGGGGGAGGAGGGAGAGGAAGAGTATGAGGTGAGGAGGAGGAGGAGAAGCTCAAACTAGAAGACTTGGCAACCAGTCCAAGAATAGTGAGAGGTAAATGAGAGACAGAGAGTAAGAAAGAGAAAGAGACAGAAGGGATTACGGGTGACAACAACCAGGTGCAACCTATCGCTACCGCCAGTCACAGAAACGACCAATCAGATCTGAGTATTTAAGAGAGAGACGGCTGGAGCCACTGAATCTAACAGATAAATCCTCTGAGCGGCTGTTTGGCAGCTGTCCTGCATGCAGAGTTTTAGTGTGACTGGTTAGGCAGAGGTTTTGGCGTCCTGCAGCTCCCCGGTTCCTGCTGGTTGTTCTCGATGCTAGATGCGTTGAGGGATGGCGTGAGCTGAGGGAGGGGAAGGGGGAGGTTATGGGAGCAGGGGTTGGGGGCATGTGGAAGGGAGGGTAAAAGGGGAAGGGGTGGGGTGGGGGGGGTAGTTCTCAATTGAAAGCAGTGGTTGAGAATCAGGCCAAATGAACAGCTAACTGTTGATTTGAATGCTCTATGAGATGGCATGTAAGTTTGGTTAGCTTTGAATAATTTCACATTCACTCTGGCCAATCGAGGAGAAACAAAGTAAAATGAAGTCGTCAGTACCTGTAGTTGGTCTCTTAATGTGATGAGGCAGCTTTGTGAAATATTGGGTATTTTTTTTCTCTCTTATCATCAAATCAATTTGTTTGGTTTTTTTTGTTAAGCAAAAGGTCAATTGAAATGTATTTTTATTCTGGCGGCAATACAACTTTACCGTTACTTTACTCAGTCTCCCAGCTGCATCATGACTTATTTTTTCGCTCTAACAAAGGCATGGTACAGGATTGCGCATGGAAAGGTGATCATTTTTTTTAATTTTTCTTTTTGGCTTTGATTACCTGGTTTTAAAAAAAAAAAAACAATCCCCCAATATTTTTGGAGTTTTTTTTTTTCTTGTCCTCTTAAGTTTGTTTTTAGATCAGTTCTAGCATGCTTTAAACTGTTGAATGGGCATGCGGAAGGATCAGCTGCTTAGCTTTGGATCTTACCCTCATCCCTTCAAAACGTGACAAGGCTCTGAGGGGTCTCAAGGCCCTTAGTGTCCTGAGTGATTTAATGGGCCCTAGATCGGAGTAGCCCAGCGCATTAGCTACAAGGCTGACTATAGACACCTACACAAAAACAGAGAAGCAAAAGAGGTTCCAAACTGTTAGAAGTGAGAATATTCACTAGGGAAGAGAGACGGCCCTGGTATAGGCGGAGAGTTGCTTGACATACACACATAAATCTATGCATGTATATGCATGTATAATATTGCATTTATACATGTATATACACTGAGAGAGAAGGTCAGTGTTTAGTATAGGTTTTATGTGCGTAGTATGTTGGTTTTTTTTAGTAGCAGTAGGCCATAGGGATTGTTTGTCTGTTATTTTGGGGCAGTTGACGAGATGTGAAAAGTCCTTTGTACCTGCAAAGAAATTAGTGGTTGAGAGAGAGAGAGAGAGGGAGAGAGAGAGAGAGGGAGAGAGGGAGAGAGAGAGAGAGAGAGGAGATAGAGACATAAGACTCAAATAAAGGGTAAATTAGGCAGAAAAGAGTGCTACATGATTTAGTAAAGATACAAGCGAAGGGACTGGAAGAGCAGAGGAAGAGGATTTGGGTAGGGGGGGAAGGAGAGAGAGGTTACCCTGTGGAAGCTGACAAAAAACCCAACAGACTTGAGAGCCTTACCCTTGCCCCTCTAACATTGTCTCTCCATGTCGCTCTCGGGCTGAGGCATAAAATCCCATATAATTTAAGACAGACAAACTAACGGAACCTAAGAGAAAGAATACAAGTAAACATGTACAAGTGTGTCATTTTGCCATTTTTTTTTTTTTTTCTTTGTTTAGCTGTCACACTCAGTTTGTCACACGGCGTTTAAGAGTCAAATAGGAGAGCCACAGTCACATGAACCACACACAAGAAACGAAGGGATGGAGGTTAAGAGCACACCGGATATAGTTATTAGCACTGGATGGCACTGAAAGGACAAAAATACATGGAGTACAGTCAAGTTACACACAGTTAACCACGGTTAACAATAACAGCACACAACCTCAAAGGAACTGGCCCAGCCCCTTATCACGTCTGGTGGCAGCCACCAAGGAACACTTCATGAGTTAGTATAGTATACAGTTCATGTAAAGGGCTATTATTGTAGTAATGAATACACAAATGGGAAATTCAGACACAACTTGTGTTTCTGGGCCATGTAGATGACTAAAGCTGGACAAAGATACAGCACCACATTGTTAACCAAGGAGGAAATGGACAATGGTGGTCAATAAGCTGCACTAATGTTCCTAGTGGAGTGGTGAGAAGTGCAGGATTGACTTTGAGCCCTGAGCGGCTTTTAGAGGCGGTTCAGGAAGCTTTCTTTGGCCAAATGCACATTATTAGAGATGCAAAATGCGGAAGTACAGGCGGATAAATTCTGAGGAAATTTAGTGAAACAGAGATACATTTGTTCACAGTCACGAGTATTGAATCCGCAGGAAGTCATTTCTTATTCCTGAATGTCATTTTCTTGGTGCGGATGCTGGGAGGACTGAAACAAGGGGGCGTGCCAGTTCCTTACAAATAAGTAAAAAATATCAACAGTAAAGACATGTGAAAGCACCTCCAACCAGCCATCGACACCAACCGGTCAAGAATTACACAACATTCAAAGCTTACCAAAATCACGGAGGGAGGTTTGTTACAGGCAAAATCTTCATTTTGACTGATGCCATTATCAACACAAGACTACAAGAGGTGAACTGTTTGGAAGAGGAGTCCGTCAACACTACAGAACAGAACAGCAGGAAAGGTGTGAGCATTGATTTAAATTTACTTGGCAGTACTTACTCGTTGGCGCAAACCTTTTTTTTTTAAATCAATAACCTCGCCTCTTGAGTGAGTTAGCAGCTGCTCTGAAGGGGAGACAGTAAAATAAAGATTTTGCCTTCATCTACACTACAGTGTTTGGGGTAATTGTCACCTTCAGCCTGACCCCTTGGAGAGCCCCCCTTTGGGGTGCCTGCCTCTGGCCCCCCCCGCTGGGCCAGCTGTGTGGTAGCGGCCTCAGTGTCTCAACGTCCTTCTCACAGAGCTCTGCAAGGCAAGGCCAATGACATCTGGGGCTGTGATCCCATGATGACGACAGCACATACCGAACAGAAATAAAACAAACTAAAAACAAAAGAAAGGAAAAAAAAAACACACAAAACAATGATAATAATCTGAGTGAAAAAGAAAGATGAGTGGAGTATGACACCTAACAGCCTCACGCTCACACTCCTCAGTGTCGCTGCCAGTCAAGAGCAGACTAAAAGATGATATCAAAATACAAAAGTATATTTATTCCTATTAAGTAAAAAATTATATATTTATTCATTTATTTAGATCTTTTTGAGTGATGATAAAATTGACGCTAACATGATGCTAAACAGCTCTGACATAATAAACATCTTTATAACAAAAATCTAATGGGTAACAGAAATATACAATAACAGGGAAATAAGGAGAGGACGCTTTCATCCAAAGAGTCAGGCACATCCACACTCAGAGGAATAAATAAATAAATAAATAAATAAAACACAGGCCGGTCTAATGATGGTGCCCCCCCCACATATGTCTGAGTCCATGGCAATGGTTTCACCCACAACACATGACAGCAGGGGCACACTCAGGCCACAACACAGCCCAGACTCATCATCAAGCACAAGTATTTGTCTTGCCTTATTTTTATAAGGGGGAGCGCTAGTGAAGACCAAACTTACCGCCGGCCGCCTGTCACCCACCATCATTACATCTCAGCACAATATCACCACATTCCTGAGGTTACACTTCCAAGAGGGAACGAAGGGAGGACGGGGGGGAGGGAGGGAGGGAAACATAGGGCTCCGCACTGCCCTGACAGGCAGGGAGTCTACAATTGGCAATAACCAGAATCAGCACAGTGTGCTATCATTATAATCAATACAAGCTCTGTGTGCGCTGTGTGAATCAAATTTAAAAGCATGAATGAACAAATAGCTGCGTAAATAAATGCATGGATGTGGAATTAGTTTAGTGTTAGTGTTCATTATCTAAAGAGTGTAATATGTGTGTGTTTGTTGCAGGGGGGGGGGTTAAATCACAGGAGCTTATAATGACTCAAACTTCTGGCCATTGATAGGAGTCCATTCACAGGTATTGGCTGAGGTGTTGGACACTGCGGAGAGGTGGTTAGTTCAAGGAGAAAGTCAGAAATCAGGGAAATTCTTATTCTATCCAACCGCACCACTATGTCAAATGCAAAGTAAGTATCTTGGATTCAATATTATCCCCTTATTTCTTCCCAACATTACAATGAGATTTAAGTTCACACTGATCCGGCATAACATTATGACTTCCTAATATTGTGTAGGTCTCCCTTGTGCCTCCAAAACAGATGTGACTCATCAGAGAATGGACATGGACCTTCTGAGGGTGTCCTGTGGTGTCTGGTGTCTTGTTAGTGGGGGCCTTTGGGTCCTTTGGATTGAGGGGAGGGGTCTCTGTGGATCAGGCTTGTTCCAGTGCATCCCACAGATACTTGATCAGTTTGAGATCTAGTGAATTTGGAGGCCAGGTCAAACATGTTCATGTTTTTTTGAGTTGTTCCTAAACTGTTTTTATGTGTCAGGCTGAATCCTGCTGCCATCAAGTAGTTGTAGTAGTAGTAGTCATTGCTATGGGGTGGGGGTGTCTGGTCTGGTCTAGGTGGGTGCTACATGTCTAAGTAAAATCCACATGAATGAATGCCAGGTCCAAACGTTTCCCAGCAGAACAATGAATTGTCACAAGTTATTTACTTCACCTATCAGTGGTTTTAATGTTATGCCTGATCGGTATATATAAAATAAGCTAAATAAGATTGAACGGTGGCTTTGTGTGTAGCTGCCAGAGGATAGAGTAAAGATTCCCCGTTCTGCACTTTCAGACTTGACTGTCACAAGGAGCAGAGCAGTACACAGAGAGAGAGGACAAAGGCACATATCAAACATCTCAGAGGTCAGAAACACAGGCAGAGACAGCTGTACAGAAACATCGAGGACACATCCCCTGGCTCTGAGCACGACTTGAATATGGTGGTAATTAATACGTTCGCTCACTGACTGGATTATTCTAATTTGTGCATATAAATATTAGTGAAATAGAGAAAAAGAAAAAAACAGCTTCTTGATCGCCAACAAATAGCGTTTAAATTCAGAAGCCGGTGTTCGTTGCGCATGTTCAAGCGGCTCAGAGAGATAAATGGAGTTGTAAAAGGTGAATAAGGCACGTGTGTGCTTGACATGGACAGGCTGCAGTATATACAGTCTTGTAAAACACTGTCCTTATAGCATGAGGAAATAAAATAAACAAGCTTTTTTTATTACAAACAACATGCCCTCTCACCTAATACAAGCCACAAAGCAGATACTTTATTAATAAGCTGACCTTTTAAACCTAACCACACCCAATAGACAACAATAGGAGCAACACAGATATAGAATAATAAAAACATCATATGCTGCTGTAGCTATAAATGATATTATAGTGCATATAATGTGGTTTATAAAAATCTAGTAAATAAAGACAAATCATTTCTGTTAAAAATAGAGAATATTAGCATTAGCTCAGCCGTTTAAGAGGCTTTATGAATCGGTGTGTTGCTGTTGGACAAGGGTGTGGTTGAGGACCAAGTAACTACTCTGTTCTACAACACATGATGGAGGACACAAGGAGCTAGACTTACGTCCACAATGAAGAAGTCCAGCCAGCACCAGGCGTTGGTGAAATACTTGACGAAGCCGTAGGCCACCCACTTCAGCAACATCTCCAGGATAAAGATGTACGTGAAAACCCTGTCAGCGTACTCCAGAATGATCCGGATGGTCTTCCTCTGCTCAATGTACACATCCTCGAAGGCCTGGAAGGGAAAACAAGCCTCAGTTACGGCGACGTGAGGATTTACGATCCCGCTAATGAAATTGTTCGCGGCGCCGCGGCCCTGATCACTAGCGGTGATTTACAGGGAGGAAAAAGATCTGTTCTGCGTGAAAGATTTCTGCTCACTATGCCAGTAATATAGATTAGTAGCAGTCTTTACTCTTATTTGGGAGCGTTTGACATGCTTGAGAAAAATGCCCTCCTCCACTCCAGGAAATAGATCCACGGTTTATTAAATGTTACAGTTCATTTATCACCAGCGCCCCTGGCCCCTGTCCCAACACACACTGATCAACATGCTACCCCTCCTCAATGCAATCTGTAATCTTCATTTCTTTTTTATTTCCTTCTTACCAGGGCACCGCTACTGAGCAGGATCATGAAGATGATGAGGGTCTCGAACCAGTTGTGCTCCACGATCAGGTAGCAGGTTTTTCTCAGGAACCACCAGCTCTTGCCCCAACCCATGGTGATGTCAACGTCACAGCACTTATACTTAGCCACACAAGCTGAGGACACACAGGGGATGGGACGACATTCGGTTAGTAAGGCAAAGGATGAGGGAAAAAAAAGATCAACTGCAATATAAAGTCTAGTTTTTTCTCAAGAGTGGACGCCTTTATTTTAAAAGTCTGAATGTTGTCGTTAACCACCAAGCTTCTGAGTGGATCAAGTTTTAAATCACAGCACATCTTCTCTAATTTCATTTTAGTTCTGTGTATCTGTATTTACTCCGGCGTCTATAATGGCATCCGTAATATAGAAGGTAAGCAATACTGTTTATTTCCATTACCCTAAGTGAAATACTTCTCTTTAAACGCAGCGTATTAGTGCAAGCATCAGATATATGACAGTCTGATAAGTACTCTCCACGGGTGAGTGATCTTTCATAATGAAACTATCCTTCACCCTGCCGCAACACAATTTCCACTCAGCCCAGGGGGAGTCTCTGTGTTGTGGAGTGGAGGTAATGGCTGCAGCGGGAGCAGCGCTCTCACCATCTGTCCAACATGGCTCAGGCTCCATGTACTCCTCCACCGGCTCCACCACCACCACCTCCTCCACGTCTGGCTTGATGTCGATGGTGCTGCCCTCCGAAGAGCTGGTGTCGTCCAGCTGCAGAGAAAAAAAGACGTTGACTCTGAAACTTCTCACTTTTTCATTGCCGAGCTCAGAGCTGCTAAGGAAAAGCTTGAACTCATCAGGCCGTCTGGAACCTCGTCAGGAAATGTACATTTTATAACGGTATCACATTGCATTGGCTCAGTTTTTAAATGGGATTAAAAGTGACCTTTGATCACAGAGCTCTCTTTCCATTTTGAGATGGACATCGTCAACATCACATCATCACATGAACACTGAAATGGAAGATCAAATGACAGCCCGTCCACTCTGAAAGTCTTACAAATGCATTTCAGCACGAGTCATACATCAGCGGATAGCCGATTCTTTCACACTGCCTGCCTGCTCTAGCCACTCTAGAGGGCTCTACTGAGTAATGGAGTTGTAGTTAGTGTCTGAGCGGCGCAGAGAGCCCAGCCACACCCATGGTTTTATTGTCCCGGAGAAGCTGAGCATTATAAACGAGCCTTATTACTATTTATATACTGGTAATTATTAGTGTTATATTGTTGTGTATGCTGCAGATTCTTCTCAGTTTTTTTGTCATTTCTCTCCTGGATGTTATGTTAACTCCTCTTACTGACCTCTTTGCTGTTTTCGTTGTCCGACTCGCTGCTGAAGTCCTCCGTGTTGAGATTCTCAAAGTCAGACTCTCCCACAGCGATGGGCACGCAGACGGTCAGATTCGGGTTGTGGATGAACGACATGTGGTCCTCATCGATCATGTACTTGCCCACGCTGCTGCCTATACCGCTGGTGGTGCCGTTACCATTCTTGGCGTAGTCCAGGTCACGGTTGATGTCCACGCCGGTGTGGTTAGCGATACAGTTCAGCTTCTTGTCGTACATGTCGTCCAAGGGCTTCTGCTCGTCCTCCATCGGTGGTTTCTTCAGCAGACTGGCCACCAGTATCCGCACCTTCGCTTTTATCCAGGCGATGCCCTTCTTGATACGCATGACGGAAATCTGCAGGTTGTTGGGCTCGCCGTCGTCGTCCGTGGCGGCCAAGTTGTCGGCGCTGAATGAGCTCAGCAGCAAGGCAAGAAACAGGTTCAACACCTTTGAACACATAAAAAGAAACACGTGAGTACATGTTTACTATGTTCTTTTAATCTCTAATGAAGAACCCCCCAAACTAGGACACTCACCACCAGGTTACCAATGACCATGACCATCATGAAGACGATGAGGCACATGCCCTGTCCTGCCACCTCCATGCAGTCCCACATGGTCTCGATCCACTCGCCGCACAGCACCCGGAAGACGATCAGGAAGGAGTGGAAGAAGTCGTTCATGTGCCATCGGGGCAGCTCGCAGTCGGCCGCGATCTTACACACACAGTCTTTGTAGCTCTTCCCGAACAGCTGCATGCCCACCACGGCAAAGATGAAGACGATGATGGCCAGCACCAGAGTCAAGTTTCCCAAGGCTCCCACTGAGTTACCAATGATCTTGATCAGCATGTTGAGGGTGGGCCATGACTTGGCCAGCTTAAACACTCTCAGCTGCAGAAGTGGAGGGATGTATAATTAGTCTCAATATCTAAACAAGTACGTCGTCTGAGATATAGTTACAGCTTTACAACATAATGTGCTTAAGATACGACGCTAACTCTGTATTTTTCTCAGGAAGGAGCTAAAGGGGCTGTTTACCAATCGGAATGACCGCAGCACAGAGAGCCCCTCCACGTCAGCCAGAGCCAGCTCCACTAAACTCAGCGTCACAATGAATCCGTCGAAGCAGTTCCAGGCCTCCTGGAAGTAGTAGTACGGATCCATGGCCACCAGCTTGAAAAGCATCTCTCCTGCAAAGATCCCCGTGAACACCTGGCAGGTAGGAAAGAGAACAGATATGAGAAAAAATAGATTTGGCTCGACGACATGTTTCACGGGAGACGCGCGTAGCAGTCGACGGTGAAAGACTTTTATGATATGTGTCGGAGAAAAGTCTATTGTGTTATAAATCAACAAGCTATGGTAACTGCATTTGGCCAGCAGGATAAATCTAATTATTTAAAGAGGCAAGAGGCACGTATGGTTAATGTCAGTGAGTGTACGTGTGCGTCAGCTGCTCAGTAATCAGTAAGGATGAAATGGCACTTCTGTGGACTCGTAACAGCTCAGATAAATTACTGATGGCTGTCCTCAATCATAGAGCTCACATAATGAATAAATACATAATGTAAGTGTGGGTGAGTTCTGTGTGTGTGTGTGTGTGTAATCGAGTGCAAGACGATGACTCATTTTGCTTCAAGGTGACCTAGAAATTTCCACCTGTAAAACACCTTGGCCTTTCCTGGTAAATTATCCTGGGGCAGAAACGTGTTGCACACACACACACACGGAGAGCAAGAGCTTCTCCACTGCAATAATTAGAAGTGTATATCATTTGTGACTGATCTCGTTTTATATATACACTGAAGACCGAACGGATCAGCTGTCACGGTGCCAGTGCTCAGATTTACTCACTTTTCTAAAAATAAATAAATAAGTGAATAAGGCCAGATTGAGTTATCTGAGCCATGATTCAGGCACCATTTTACAGCAGCATCATCGATCAGGCACCATGAAATATTAATGCAGGCCTCCCACCAGTCAGCCAACCAGCACAGAGGCAGCCTGGTCCCACTGAAACAAACAGCAGCTCCACTTAACCAGAGGAAAGAAAGAGACAGAAGGAGGAGACGGAGGAACGAACGCGCGGCGGGTGTGATAGTTAGGAAACCACAGATAACAGGGAAGCAGCAGGAGGTTAGAGGTAAACGCCTGTCCGCGAGCTGCTGAAAAGAATCAGAGAAGATTTCTTTACGGGCGAAACGGGATGAAACCAAAAGAACATAAACGTCTCCACTCACCAGATTGCCTACAGACAGCATGTCCTCAAAGTCTGTGGTCATGGGGTAGTGCTCCATGGCCATGAAGAGGGTGTTCAGGACAATACAGATGGTGATGGCCAAGTCCACGAAGGGATCCATGACTATCAAGTTCATAATCTCCTTGATCTTAATCCACATGGGGGAGCACTCCCAGATCAGGAATGTGTTAGAAAACTTATACCAGCATGGTGGACACTTTCGCTGAGACTCCTCCAGCTCTGAAGACATAGCGCGGATCATACATCAAAACCAAACATACTTGTGCGCTTGAGCAAACAGCATGCAATGGTATAATATGAAAAAATTGTATGCATTGTATGTATCTGGTACTGTTGGATATGCAAAGCAGATAAGCAGGAAATTCATGTCAAACTAATCAACCAATGAGAGCAGCCCTAGTTAAAGAATAATGAGAGAGCAGGTTAAATAGCTGGGTTAAAGTGGCAGTACCCTCCACTAGTGTGTTGGTAATGACGCTCATGACACTGTTGGCCCGCTCTTTCCGCCCAAAGGAGGTATTGAGCTGGTCCACAGACACCATCAGGGAGCCCGACAGCTTCTTCTTCACCTCAACCTCAGTAGTTGGCTGTCAGGAGGAGAGGAAGAATCAAGCACCCATGGAGAGGACATGAACACCATCCCACATCACCACCGGTGGCCGGCGGAGGGAAGTGCACAACAGCATTGGCAGGAAAAAGTAGTTGAGGATCAGATTTGTTTGGAGGGGGGGTGGGGGTGGAGGGGGGACAGGAAATGTTTCATTCTTTTCTATATCAATGCTGGTTTCAAGGAAGATGTGTGTATGCTGTAAATGCATGCAGGTCTCAGCCAAAGTGGGAGCAGTGGTCTAGCGCTACTTGACCTAATTGTGTTTGAATGTAATTAGCTCATCCCAATTGGATAATAAATGGATTGTGAGATACTGTGCAAGGAGAACTGCTTCTGCATGAATGCATTTTCAGTCCTGTCATGCAGTAATGGAGGCGTTGCTGCTATTGCAATATAATCATTGGGTAATTTAACAAAAATCGTCTCCCAAATCTGGCCATTTTAGTGTTACTTGCAAATTGATGCTACTGTATCTTCCTACTTTGAAACCATACAACTTATATTGCAACCATCAAGTCAAGAGCATTCTACAGAGATCATATGGAGGCAGGTAGTTCAGATCCATCCAGTTGTCATGCATGAGCATGCTCCAAGTCAAAGAGAGGAAATTACAGACACCATAGCCATTGTTCTAGTTGTCTACAGTACATCATGCTTGTTCCAATTTAGGGTCTAAATCTACCATGCTAACTAGAATGAGACACGACTAATTTACTAATGCTGACCAGGGAGAGTTTGGAAAACAGAGAAAGGTAAAGACAGACAAGGACAGCAGCCCTCCTTTGTTTCCTAAAGTAATTTATGAAGGCCTGATAGGATGGTGTGTGCTGCTTATATAATAGGATAGTATTATGGGGGATGTGGGAATTGGGGATTCAGATTAAAATGTCTGTGGCTCTACAGTGCTGGTCCCCTCTGGTTCCCCCGCCTTCTATTGTAGATCTACCCACACAGGCTAGCAGAGGACCTGGATGCCTGGAGGAACACATCAACACACTGGAGCATGTTAACGCATCATTATATGCTGTTTGTTAACACAGTTTCTACTCTACTACAGTGCCTTAAAGCCACACATAAAATCAGATTTTTTTTTAAAAGTCTAATGGGCCAATGCTGAAGCAGTACAATGACAGAATTATGTTTGATTAGTGTCTGTATAATAAATAAAACTGATATCAGCATATTAAAAACATTCATCATTCAATTCAAACAACAAAATTTCCTGGAAGTCACTGATAGACCCAGTTTCTCTAACCTATGGAATTCAGGGTTGGTTATGGTATATTTGCTATAATCGCTTTTTTTAAATTTCCATCCTTTGCCTATTGTCGGAGGGCAGCATACACTGCAGGGGCTGGGGGAGGGAATGCGCGAGCGCTTAGCCAAGAGATACATACGGACTTGCAAAGATGACAGAGTAGAAAATAGAGAGCCAGAAAGAAACGTAACGGACGAGAGGGGGGCCATGCCTAGATAGGTCTACTCATTGACTTCCTTACACTGTCGTCAGTAGCTGCCTTATCTATTTTCACCTCAGGCAGAAGGCGTCCACCGGGCCCAGGGCCAATGAGGGACACCACGCCGTTGCAATCCACCGTGCTGTTCCTCTTCCCTTGGAAGCCGCTGTAGCTGTTCCGCCGGTAGGGGCTGAACAGGGAGCCGCGGCGCTCCTCGCACTCCTCCACCGTGCTGTGCTCATCGTCTGCGAATTCGTTCTCCGACCCCACGTCCTTACTGCGACCCTTGAAACTGAAGATGCTGCTCTTGCTGTTGTGGCGGGAGAGGAAAGGCGAGCCGGGGATGCTCAGGAGGGACTGGAGGGGAGGAGGTAGAAGAACAATTGATTGCACCGTCATTTTATGCTGTTTATCATCGGCTTTGGAGGTCAGGGTGAAACACAACATCTGTGGGAAATGTAATACAGCCAGGGCACTTTCCGTGACTTAATAATATAATACGGTCAAGCCCACACCTACGCACGGGGCAGAGATGCAGCCAGCTGTAATAACATACATGAGACATGCAAACACCAACCTGGGCTGCAGCTTGTATTGATATGAGCACTACTGCACCAGCACACAAAGTATGCTAGAGAAGTGTGAAATTACATTTTTTGAAAAGCATGTGCAGATTAAAAAAAAAAAACATGGCTTATTATGTTGTTTGGTGAATGCTACTTCATAAAACTGAATATAAGGAGTCCAAGTGAGGCTGAAGCAAAGCTGCAGGATTTCTCCCTCTGAAACATTCATGCAAACATTGAATAATTCAACAGCTGGACATGTGCTTCTTTATCTTTGGCCACTATTTGCTGCTCTGTATCTGAGCTAGTGCAACAACACACTGTGCATGCTTAAACTGAAATATTCCCCATCAATCGACAGGCAAAAAAAAGTAATAGAAAAACAACGTTGTTCCTGCGGCTACGTGATTTACTGACATCTATATTCTCTTCATACAGCCACAAATAGACCTGCTCTTGTTCTGTGACTTTGTTTTTCTGTGCGTCTTCCTCCAACAACATCTGGACTGAGAGACTATCGTTGGAAAAAAAAACCTGACTGAACTGGTCTTCAGGTGGAGGGAATGTGGAGAAGGTTTGGACACGTTGTCATGGTCATGTCTTTTTATTCAGGCCTTTTTGGAAAGAGATGTTTGGTTTTAGCACCTGCGCAGCTTTCACAAAATCAAGACAAATACTTGATGGGTTAACTAAAAATGTACCTATGTAGAGTAGACCCTAGGCATGATGGGTGCGTCACTTCATCTTCTTACCCTGAGGCACTGGTTCCCCACTATCCTTCCAGTTTTTAATAATGTGTTGGACAGTTCTTAACCTAATTTTAGTAATTTCTACAATATCCTTAGATGTTTTCTCTGCTTGATGCATGCCAATGATTTGAACCTTCTCAAACAGACTAACATCTTTTCCACAACGATTTTTTCCCGCATTTTCTATTTGGAAATTTTCTTCATTATGTTTGAAAGACAGAGAACCAATTTATTTATTTATTTTCTCACCTGGTTCATAATGGAAGACTTTCGACCCAGGCGGTTATCAGGGAAACGGAAGCGGCTCCTTTTGCTCCCGTCGTCTGACTCGGACTTGACAAATTTCTCGCTGTCGCCCTTCTCCTTCTCCTGCTCTTTCTGGCGCCACTTCTTCTTGCGGTTGCGCCGCTCTTTGGCACTCTTGGAGCTGAGCTTTGACATCTCAGAGGAACTGCACGACAGGTGCCCTCCTCCGTCGTCCTCCACCGCGTCCTCCGACACCGTGCCTGCGGAGGTTGCCATGGCAGCAGTCTGCACAGAAACAAGCACACGAATAAAGTCAGAAAAACAGTCAAGGGTCAGCATGACATGATTCGGGACGTCTTCCCTCCTCCATCTTGCAGAGAACTGACCTGGGCGTCCTCCTGCTGTTTCTTGAGCTGCTCCAGCATGGCCTTGAATTCTTCCTCCTTCTGTGCCGCCTCTTCCATGGTGGCCTGGTTCTGCTCCTCATAAGCCATGGCTACCACAGCCAGGATCAGATTCACCAAGTAGAACGAACCCACAAAGATCACCAAGACAAAGAAGATCATGTAGGTCTTCCCTGCCGCCCTCAGGGTCTGTGAGGAGGCAGTGCATCAGAGGAAGGAGGGAGGGGAAGAGGGAAACAGAAGAGAGTCTCATGACATCTGATACACAACCTCAACCGCTGACTCAAGCTCAGTGTCAACCTCAACCGTTCAATCACGGACAGATATATGACCTCCACAACAAAAATCTTACTTGTTGTAAACATGCGTACATGTCCATCCGTCTATCCTAACTATGCCAGCCAGTGCATGGCCAAACAATGTCTTAGTCATTTTATGTTGAGCGGTACATAGATGTAGTTTTGTTCGCATACGTTAAAAAGGTTTTAAGCTTAATAGTGGGAGCCCTCATTTGACTTAAAATCTCCAGCCTCCTTTGGCAAACTATCGCAAAAACTAGAGGAAATCCTTCGACGGAGAAGTGAAATTCACTCACACATGAATTATGAATGCATGTATTGCTCTGAAGAGTACGCAACACAACAAGAACTGCGTAAGTTGATGATGAGGCCAAAACGTTGTATTTTCTTGTCTCGGTTGCTAAGCCTCGTGTCTGCTGTAACAGGCCGTGAGCAGGGACGGTATTTACTAATTTTACTGCACGTACAGCAGCAAATCGACACACGGCTATGAAATGATAGCTCACAATATACAGAAGACAACAGCAGTACAAGCCACGTGTAAAAATAGAGTGTGCTGGGATGCTCCCATCAGATCTCATCAGGTCTCATCTCTCTTATTGGCCGTACTGTGATCCTGAGCTGTTAATATTTCATGCTTCCTTCCTTCCGTCCTTCTTTACTTCCACTACGCCTCTGTATGCAGAGGCAGGAGCGTCTCCACCATTTCAGGGAGGCTCGGTGTGGAGCGGCCTGACAGAAAGACTGAAGGGCAGTGGCATCAGTATCCGATGAGATGACTGGGTGCAGGAAAAAAAAAAACCCACAGAGGTGTGGAGGAGCTGGAGCCAGAAGCATCCACCATTTTCTGTCTGACAGGTGGAGCCAAGGCGACGGATCATTGTCCATTTTGAAAACACTGTGGTTTGTGTAAGTTTCTTCAGGGGGTCAAAGTGTCACAGGATATCCTGCTTCTTTAACGAGCTTGGTATTGTGCTACAGCGTGCACCATGCCACAATATGATCTGGTTTTGACAAATCAATGTAATTTAGCCTCTTCAACAACACAAAATGATGAAAACTCTCAGTACATCTTTGAATTAGTCTATAACGTTCAAATTTTAAAATATAGTATACCTCACTGTGTTCCCTACATTTAATAAGCTAAATGAAGCCAGTTTTACTAAATAAATTATTGACAGTGACAGATTTTCTATTAATTGATGAGTTAATTAATCATTTCAGCTTCTTTCTGCATGTCTTCTATTCATACGCATCATCATATTTAGTGACTGATTTCTGGTCGTGTATCGAAAACAAGCCGAACTTGTTGACACATCTGCTTTACCAGCATGTAAAGGTTTTCCCAGAAGTCCTGTGTCATGAGTCGGAAGAGAGCCAGGAAGGCCCAGCCGAAGCTGTCAAAGCTGGTGTAGCCGTAGTTTGGATTCCTCCCAGCTTTCATGCATGTGTAGCCCTCTGGGCAGCGGCTGAGGGGGAGAGAGAGAGAGAGAGAGAACAGGGCATCCAGCCCGAAAGTGACTCATCACTATTTACTTGTAATGTAATCTGACTACAGGAGGAAAGGGGAGCCACAGCAGGTCTATGGTAGGAGCCGTAGCATTTGGAGGAGGTATCTCACCCAGAGTCGGAGCTGTTCCCACACAACAGAGCGTCCAACTGGCCAGGCAGGAAGTAAAAATTGGCTGAGGAAAAAAAAAAACAAGCCGCCATGATGAGTCATTTCCCACACATTCTGTCAAAATATTCTCCAAATCCACAATCCACAGTTTGCTCACGCATTTCCAATTCAACCCGGCTCATTATCGCTTTGTCATTCTAGGATATGGACCTCGCCTCTACTCACTGTCGTTCATGATGTACTCGTCGAAGCTGAAGCCCTTGCTGCCGTTGGCCAGGTAAGTCTCTGTGCTGTTGATTGGCCAGATCACACACTTCTGCCGCAGGTTGCCCATGAAGAGCTGGAGGCCGATGAGGGCGAAGACGCTCAAGCAGAAGACGGTCAGGATCATCACATCCGAGAGCTTCTTCACAGACTGGATCAGGGCGCCCACAATGGTCTTCAGGCCTGGGAGGGGGGGGCAGCCACAAACACACTCGTGTACACAACGCTTTGCAGGTGATGCAGGTGCTGCTAATGTCTCAGGGGATCTACTAATATATATAATATATATATATATCGTTATTCTTTATTTGCTGGCAAATATCCAGAAGCAAGATTTTGTAAAAGCAAAATTTGGGGTGAAGCAAGATTAAACTGGCTTCATACTGAATTTAAGATACAGATTACAGAAATGTTTTTGCATCAAATTTGTAAATCAGTAATGGAATAATAATATGTTTCTGATATTGTAATGAATTTAAATGAATAACATTTTATCTGGGTCAAATTCTAAATCTAATTCTACATATGGGTAGTAATACATTTTGGACAAATAATCTGACAGATTACATAATGTCTAGAACCAACAAACAGGAAATATTTAGGAGCCTTCCCACTCTTTTCAGGCTTATCCAGATAAATTAGTGTAGCACAGATCAAATCAAAATGGCTGGCTCTGCAACAGGAGAAATTTGCATGTTTCTTGCCAATGACGGATTAAGAGAAAACGAGGGGGAAGACTGTAGAAAAGTGAGGAAATCCATAAGGAATAGAGCACAGCAGCACAACGAGGGGCCATGAGAGGGGGGCACAGGCAAAGGGGGCTGGAAACCGCATGCAGGTCATTTAAACTCCAAGGCTGAACAGGAGCAATTCAATGCCAGTGCCAGTGTGGGCACTTTCTTGAACTGTCTTGTGTAAGGTGACATTAGGAAAGCACTGACTCCCCATACCGCGGACCCTGCAGTCTGTCTCATCCACTGTTTCACTAAAAACAAAATCAATCGCTTTACCTTCCGGACAGGCATCCTCTGGCAGCGTTCACATGGGTCCACGAGGAACACAAACATGGAAGCCGGATGACCCGCACCCCTTTTTACTGTTCAGCCTCTACAGGTACAGTGGACTTTACCAGCTGTACATATAACATATATTCTCATAAGATTACATTTTAGCTTGGGAGAGTCACTTGAGACAAAATAAAGAGTTATATAAAGTAAAATAATCTTTCTGATCTTGTAATGTGTGAGTAGATCCCACGGACAAATTCAAATTAGCAGTATATGAATTGCACTGTACTAAACTAATAATAAGTTCAATAATGCCTTTTAATAAAACAATCCTGCATTAAATTCAACTCCATGATCGTTTTAGAGGATGTAATCTGTGGTGCAGTTAAGCTTGACTGAGTCTCTGTTATTTAGTCTTAAAGGGAGTTGCCAAAATAATAGAAACACAAACCACAGCCTCAGAAATTAAAACTCAGCTCTCTCAAGTATAATAAACAAATGCTGAATATCATAATGTTGAAGCTCCGATTTAGTGCAGGACTGTTTTATCAGAATGGATTCATTTTCACTAATGTACCTAATGAAGTGGCAATAATTATGTATATATATTTAATATGAGCTACATGTTTATCACTCCAGAGCTGGGGATATGAAATATAGTTTGAGTATTTTGGGAAATTATACAGTTAGATGAGAAGATTACTACTTCCTGTCTTCTAAACTAACAGTTAGCTTAGCATAGAGAACGCTAAATAAAGAGAAACAGCTAGCCAGCTCCTGTCTAGCAGTAATGCAATCTGCCCTCTAGTATTTCTAAAGCTGACAAACTAACATAACTATGCACATTTTGTTTATACACTGTTTAGTGCACATTAAACAAACCAGATATAATGTGATAATTAGTGAGCTATATGAGCTAAACTAATCCCCAGATGTCAAATGATACAACTCGTAGTGCACTTTAATCTAAATATTACCCTCCTGAAATTGACTTCCTTATTCAAATTACACCGTGAACGTGCTATTTTTTTTTTTTTAAAGCCATCCGTGTAGTAGCTCTCTGTGGTAAATACGACATCTGTTCAACATTCTTTATCAATAGATGAACAGATGAGTGGTCAGTGTCACTCAGAGCGGTCAATAGGTCAATCAACCATCCCATCTGCGTCCCCATCCTCTATAATGTGAACACATTTTTCCTCTGTGTCATATATCATTCAAGTAGGTCGTAAAAAAAAAAAAAAAAAGAGAAAGAAAAATCAATACTCAAACTAAAAGACAAAAGAGGGCAAATCAAACTTTCAATGCCATTTGTCAGCCAAGCTCTTGTTAGGCTTATATTATAAAAGCAAGTGACCGAAAAGCATCATGCAGCATAAGAGATATGTTCACAAACTAGGCTTGGCAGTCTTCATGCATAAATAATGGATGTATTTTCAGTGGGATCTCTCTGAGAGCTATGTCATTTCTCGTATCCTACAACATAAGACCAGGATTGTGGAGTGTTTTTTGGATCCCAGTAACAGGAATCCTCTCTTTCCAAATCAGTCACTAGCTGTACATGTGCAACAAAACACATTTCTTTAACAATAGAACAAGTATGAGGATTCATGGCAAATTTGCAAGTTATTAACTATTTTTATCAAAAATAAATACTTCGTATAATCACCTGATTTTTGGCATTAAGATATTCTACAGATAAGAGTATTTACTTATTCTAAAAGCTAGTCAAAGGAGTAAACTAAAGCTATAAGGAGAAACACAGCTGGCTTTGAAACATGCCTCATAATGAGAGCGCTACTGGGGCAGAAGAGAGTGCAGACACTTTGGAGGGCCCTAGAGGAGACTGCAAAGCCTATCAAAAATGTATTAGTACCATTTTTGATAATTTTGGAGGAAAAATAAATCAAAAAATGGTTGTCTCCAATTCTTTTGTTGTTGCTTAAATCATAATTGTAATCATAATAATAGTGAGTAGAAAAGAAAGGGTGAGAGGATCAGCCTTAGTGTTTAAACTGAGTCTCACCTGGAATGACAGAGATAGTTTTCAATGCTCGGAGAACTCTGAATGTTCTCAGCGCAGATACATTGCCCAGGTCCACAAACTCTGTTATATATCTGAAATAGGGGAAGGATCACACACAGAACAAACACGATGACAAAAACCACACACGCCAAGAGCACAACACCACCGAACCAGGAGGAAATGACGCCACTCACAGAGCCTGTCCACTGAGGAGAAGGGTGGAAGGTAAAAGGAAAGAAAGACACATACACCTAACACCGACCCCGCCCCACCGTCCCCCGCCCCATCCTGTCTTACCTGGAATTACAGAAATAGTTTTCAATGCCCTCAACACCCTGAACGTGCGCAGAGCTGAGACATTGCCTAGGTTTACAAACTCTGTTATATACCTGCAGGATCAAACCACAGTTACAACAGCTTGTTATTTACACGCAGGTATGAGGTTGAAAGGTAAATTCACACAGAGATGGGAATTGTGGCAGCTCCACAAACAGTGAAACGTCGTATTTTACACGGTGCTGATCATTTTGGGGTATGTATTCGCTGGGAGCTATAAACTACTGGATGACTTATAGTCGACGAGGGAGATACTGGGCCTTAAATTGGATGTTGTAGACTCTGGAAGATTGAGAGAGAATAGGTGAATGTGACGGAGAGTTAGATGACAGGAGGGAGATAAATTGGATGAATGGGACTGAGGTGTCGGGTGTTGTGAGGGAGGCCGCAGAGTGTCGGATGGAGACCTTCAATTCCCAAAGAGAAAGACCAGAGAAGTCTCAGATCAATGGAGGAAACACGAAAGACGGGTTATCAGACAAGAAAAGAAGGAATAACATCACAAAAAAAAACCTCATCAGTTTCATTGCCCACCCTCTGCAATAAACTAACAGTATTTGCGCACAATTTCATTTCATCATCCACTGGCAGTTTGATCACAAGAAAAAAATACTTACGCCATTGAGATGACCATGAAATCCAGCCAGTTCCAAGGATCTCTTAGGAATGTAAACCCATCTATACAGAATCCTCGCGCTGTGATTTTTACAAGAGACTCAAACGTATAAATTCCTGTGAATGTGTACCTGAAAGACAAAAGTGTTGACAGAATCAGTTCACGGATCAAAGCCAGCTCACTTCTTACTTTATGCATCCTCATTAGCTGATAAAACGCCCAGGAAAGGCTAAAGTTAGCGTAGGACACAAGATAAATTTAGACTTGTACAATCAGATAAAACCGTTTTTACAGCAATACATTTGAGAACAACTTGTTTAGACCTTTAACACCTCTGTATACTAACAAGCTAAAAATATAAACAACAGTTAATATTAGCATGTTGACTTCATTAGGTTCTCCGTTTAAGTTTAGCGCCTCAGCATGCTACTAAGCTAGAAATTACAATGCTAACTAGTTGCTAATGTTAGCAGGTGTGTTAACCATCCAAGTTTGGTTCATCAGCATGCTAATAAGCCATAAATGACAATTCTAACAACTGCTCCTCTCAGCAGGTTTATTTTATTGTATCCACTGTCTAAGTTTAGCGCCTCAACGTATGCTAACAAGCTAGAAATTACAATGCTACCAACTGCTCGCGTTAGTTTCTGTTACTTTAATCCACATCTATATTTAGCTCCTCAGCTAACAACAACCGTTCTATCTGGCTTAGCAGGTTTGTTTTGCCGTGTACACAACTAAGTTTGGCAACTCAGCATGCTAATAGGCTAACACTAACAAAGCTAACGCCCTGCTAACGTTAGCAGCTTTTGACCTGATAATCTAATTTGATAAAAGAAAAGTTGCCTGTTACACATTGCTAATTTTTTTAATTGTTTTATTATCTTTTTTATTGTTTTCTATATTGTTCCTCTTCTTCCTGATCAAAGAAGGTAGCATCTGGAGAGACAGGTATCTTATCAAAATACAGGTTACCAATATGAAGAATTTTCAATGGATTTTGTATTGATAATTGTGCAGTAAACAATGCATATTTATCATTCAGATGGTCAGACGAGAGGTCAACAGCTAATATTAGGTGAGTTTTTCAAAAACAAACAGGTATATATTTTACATAAAAACTGTATGTGCTAGTTCTGCAGCTCAGATGTGATGTTAACATACAGTATAACTCTATAACTCTGGCATGCATTTATAAAACAGTGAGTATATAGAAAAAAATGTACTTACTCTACTTGTTTTGACCACTCAGGAGGATCACTA
Source organism: Planiliza haematocheilus (assembly GCA_005024645.1). Lineage (NCBI taxonomy): Eukaryota > Metazoa > Chordata > Actinopteri > Mugiliformes > Mugilidae > Planiliza > Planiliza haematocheilus. The sequence goes on from SRSE01000593.1 coordinate 13,269,326, forward strand.
AAGGTCATGAATATACAGTTGGTCAAAATAGTACACATAATGATCATGCTGAAAAGAGTGAAGAGCGGGTTAAGGAAAACATGGACTATAGAGGGGATTATGTGCATCATCAAACTTCAATGAAAAGGTAAAATAAAGCAATAAAAAAAAAGTACCTACAGTAATGAGATTTCTGGGGTCCAGTCAGCCTTAACAGCCTCTTAACATGTGAAGGGTTAATGCCATAAAGCAACTCCAAGCACTCAACGGAAGGTGGTTATGTGGGTCTACCACCACAAAGGCCATTATTTTACCCATTAAATATTTAAATGGTGTATATTTAGTGGAAATACAATGCATGATAAAAGTACAGTACATTTTAAAGCTTCAAAGCTTTCAGTTCAGAGAGGTCAACACTCAAAGGAAACCTCAGAATTAGCTAAAAAGGTCAGTAACAGCCATGGCTTGTGTCTTTATGGGAGGAAATGAGGGCATTTTTGTTTTGTTTCAGAGTTGGTAAGGTTAATATTCTCAGTGCTCTCGTGTTCTTCTCATGTATTGTTTAAAGGATCAGTGAGTAGGATTTACGAGGGGATCTAGTAGCAGCAAAAATTCATAACAGTATGTTTTCATTAGTGTAACCTTGAACTATCAGTCATGCTTTGGCTAGCTTAGAGACCTTCATACCTATACAGAGGGCATGTCCTCTTCCATGGAGCCCTCTATGTTGCCCTGCCATATTCATTCATACATCCATTCATTCATTCATTCATCTTCAGTAACCCTGTGAAGGTCGGGGGTCTGCTGGAGCCTATCCCAGCTGTCAAGAGGCGGGGTACACCCTGGACAGGTCTCCAGTCTATCGCAGGGCTAACACAGAGAGACAGACAACCATTCACTCTCACATGCACACCTACGGCCAATTTAGAATCACCAATTAACCTAATGAGCGTGTATATGGACGGTGGGAGGAAGCTGGAGTACGCAGAGAGAATCCACACAGACACAGAAACGCCCCAGTTGGCCTTTCTGCTGTGAGGCATCAGTGCGAACCTCCATGCCACTCACTGTGTCACCCAGTAGTCATGTATAGTTTCATGTTTTTGGGGCAGCCACCAGAGACTCTCTTTCCAGTTCATTAGGTACATTAGTGAAATCAAATCCATTCTTATATAACAGCTGTCCACTAAATCCTACTACATCCTCCAAGTTGATTATCCAGTTGAATTATCACCTTTCTGTTTCAGTATTAACTGAACATTAAAACACTCATCAAGCTAAGATTTAGTGCAGGACAATTATGTTGGAATGTATATGTTTTTTACCAGTGTACCTAATGAACCGGCAAGTAGGTGTCAGTTGGTTGCAACCTGCAATCACATCTCTAGATGCCACATAAATCACAAGCACTGATCCTTTAAATCACTCAATTAATCTCTCAGCTAGTTTGCTACTGTTAATATTCAGCAAAAAGTCTTGACAAAGTGGTAACAAGCCTAATGTGTGACTCTCGTAGGGATGAACCTGACCAAAGCTCGTAGTAGCAGTACTCTTTGGTGTGAAAGCTGCAGAGAGTCGACTTCAGCATCTGCAGCCAGGCTGAATGAGGTGGAGAACATACAGCTAAGGTAAGCCCTGAGAGTCAAACATGTATCAGCCATAATAAAGTGTGCTTATGTGGATAATACTTTGGGAACAGTGAACCAGATAAAAAGTACGATCAGGATAGAATAGCTTGTTCTTAAATCACAAACCTCAAATTCAACTGTTGGAGCTGTATTGTGGGTAATGTACTAGATTTTGACTTGATGCCTGAGCAACTGCTGACCATGAGTTGACTTGTTTCTCTGTAATGCAGCCTCTTGTGTGTTTAATCTGTAGATCAGATATGGTGAAATATCTACATAGTTTCCCGTATCCAATCAGGGATCCATTTCAATATCTTGTGGTCAATCAAATTGGCAGATTGTGGAAGTGCACGGCTCTTTGCCCCAAAAACAATTTCTCTTCAGCTCTTGAGTCATTGACAGCCCTCTAACTAGAGAGGGGTACAACCTTCAAGTGCTCGGGGTACTGAGATGGATGGCACAGATAATGGGCTTACTGAGAAGGTCTGGCTTGGTTTACTGTTAAGGATGACTCATCATTTGTGCCTCTCCCTTCAATGATAAAATGGCTACTGTCTTCTGACTGTAACCCACCAATCCTCTCCCGCAGCACCAGTCACAGGAAACATCAGTGGCAGTACGAGCAGAAAGACAGAACATGCCACCATGAATAATACACGGGAACAGGAAACCCCATTTGTCGCTGATGTTAAGACACCATTTCAAAGGATATGAATGTATCAAAATTTTAATAGCTATTCGCCTAACCAGATTAAAAGGACTTATGAAGTACAAGGCAGGTGTGGCACTAAAACGGAAGATTGTCTTCCCTTTATTTAACACTATAAACGTCTGTGGAGAGAACAGAAAGAGAGAGAGAGAGAGAAAGTCCATTAATTAGATGGAATATGCAGAGAACATTAGTATAAATCATTAAAAACATCCTGTTTATTGTATGTCCTCTGGATATACATCAGTATTCAAAACATACACATATGTGGAGGATATATAAAAGATGTATTTGTTTGTAAGGCATCATGCCATTCACTTTGTGTTGCACATTTAAGAACAGTAAAAAGAGCTGTCAGGATGTCTCTACTGTTTGTGTGTTATGTCCCAGTCTCTCAGTGCCGCCCCGGCCCACCGCGGCAGTTTTAAGCAAAAGGAAACGAGCAAAACCCGAGCGGAGCTGGCAAGCCATTTTCTGTGGATAACCCCATAATCGTTTAAATAAAACATAGGCGATTTGCATGAAACTTTAATGAAACTGTGCATTTGCACAAGTGATATGGGCCCTTGTGCTTTTAACAAGGCCTCCCTCACTACATTAAGCCCTGCAGAGCCACCGACAGCGGAGTCAAGGGAGGAGGAGGAGGAGGAGGAGGAGGAGGAGGAGGAGGAGAAGCAGGAAGGACGGGTGAGAAAAGGCACGGTAGAAGGCCTCATGGCGGTGTCACATGATTATGCATTTCCAAAATGAGGCGCACGTGTGAGATGTTGCCAACGAGAAACAGAAACAGCCCAAAGAAAAAAACAAAAAAAGTTTCCGCCCAGAGAACGGCACAGTTGACCTCACCGATGATAATTTGACTAAAACCAAGAGACAACTCAGATCCAGCCTGCGCAGTTTAACATGATTAGATCATCTTACTCTCTTGTTACTATTGTAGGTCAGCGTTAATACTCTCATATACACTGTAAACATCCCCAGTTCACACTATGGTCAGATATAATGACACACTTGGAAATGTCCTAGATACCAGTAGCCTGACATTTCTGTTAATTACGAGCATCACGCACATATGCATGACTGATACACACAAACACGCATTAAGTGACATTTGCTCACAAACCAGCATGCACTAAAATGAGTAAACAATACTGTCATCCACACACACACACACACACACACACATGCCAGCGCTGTATATGTAGGGAGTCGTTTTTTTCTTTTCTTTCCTTTGCAACGCATGACTACACTGCTGCAAAGCTACTGAAAATTTCATAATCCAGAGCTGAGCAAAGAGGAGAGCCGAGACAAGGAAAGGCGGAAAAACAGGGGAGATGGAGAGCAAGTGAAGCAGGCAGGCAACAACTGTAGCAGCAGCAGGCTGAGGAGAAGCAGGGCGGAGGGAGCCAGAGCGAGGGAGCTGGGCAGAAGACGGCGAAGAGGAGGGGAGGGGGGATGGGCGGGAGCCAGAGAGAGAGAGAGGGAGAGAGAGAGAGGGAAAGGGAGAAAGCGCCTTCGACACCGAAGCTGGAGGCAGCAGGCAGGGCTGCAGCATCTGCATCCATGAGGGCCGCAGCAGCCATTCAACGAGCACCCTTCTTTCAACCCCGTGTGGTAAATTGTAAATGGCCTGCATTTTATGGTGCCTTTACTGGTGCAGCCTCACAGTCACAGGCGCATCAGTAGAACAATGGCGCGGGGCTGAACTGCCGTGTTGCGTTGTAGATGCTAACCTGCTCACGTACTCCTCGCCTCGCTTGTTCCCTGCTACTGCCATTTTACATCCAAAAAAGAAAGTATGATTCTCTATAAATCTGGAGACATGCCGACGTGTTCCTCCACGTACCTAACATTGAGCTTTCTGTGATGTTTGAGATGATATCACTGTAAATATTCGTTCTTTAATTCCAGGACCAACAAGCAGATCGTGCCTTTGCTCTAATAACACACAGATGTGGTATTTATTCCACTAACAGGACTGATTTCAAGCTTCAAACTAAAATCTTGGAACATCTACAGAAGCTCGATAGTATTTAGAAGTATTCCCAGCACAACACGTTTCAGCGATTCTGGCTGCTGCAAGAAGGAGAGCAAGTGTGCTCATGCATCCTTGCACATGTCGTCCATTTCATCCCTGTCCTCACTTTATCTCTCCCTCCCTCCCTCCATCTCATTCTCTCGTTCCCCTGTCCTTCAAAATGATGCTTCACCGGCCATGTACGGTGACGTCGAGCTCGACCTGGCCTGGCCTGGTCTGGTCGGGCCCAGCGTGGCACGGCCCTGCTCCAGCCACTAGCCCGGCGGGGAGGGCTGGATGCTGCGTCATCGCCCGGCCAGCCTGCCAGCCCTCCGCCTCAGCTATGACCCAATCTAAAGGAGCCACAAATTAAGATTCGTCATGAAGAAGATGGACAGCCTTATTCCTCTACATCTTCCCCCCCTCCTTCCTGCGAGGATCGTATCCAGACCCAGAGACGGCCCCCACCGCTCACTTGACAAAGACATACAGAGCAATGTTGTCCCATCAAGGTCACCACCTGATCTGACGTCACGGCATGCTACACCCATATAGCAGCAGCATCAGTTCCCTTTGGTATTAGGAGGAGACTAGATTGAGGGCCATAATTAGATTTGCCCGAAGCCGAGAGCTGCTGGGGAAGGCAGGAGCAGAGTCAAGAAGCAAAAAAGGACAATGAGGTCTGCACTACTCGCATGCGTTTGTGCATTAACGCGTTGAACGTGGGGAAAAACGGAGGTGTGCATTAGCTAGTGGAAAATCAACAGTCCCACGTATTGCTGGACTTGTTTGCCACGTGTCATCCGAATCGTGCCTCCTCCTTGTGCGCCGGACTGGTGCATTACATAACAGTCAGCGTGCACTGTGTAAAAACAGGGAGGTATAAGACAGACACAGACGGGGAGGGAGAGGAGCCCACCTAAACACGCTCAGCTAACGGTGATGACTAAACCGATTATTACCACCTTGTTTTTGTTAGTTAGGAGTAGCTTGTTATATTATACAACGTCTTTAGCAAAAGTGCAGCAGGATTTCGATGACGGTGTGATTGGAGGAGACCGTTTTGAATCAAAACACCAATTTCGTTACATAATTCTTTGTTAAAAATAGACAACAAACGGCGTTACCATGGCAGAAGCTTTTAGCCTCGCCGCACAGTCCTGTTACAACCACGGCAGCCTTCAACTCGCCACAGCACACTTTACATCTCGGTGAATGTAAATGTGAAGCACAGCCATTTTATGATCAACTATTCTTGCCTTTTGACACAAGCGTTCACATTACAGCTCTCTGTCTGAAAACAGGAGCGCTGCAGGGCATTTCAGAGGCGAGATTTTCCTAAATTAATGCAAATCTCAGGGACGTTTCAACCTCTTTCCAGATCTGCAAGTAACGGTGTCAACATCTTGGTAAAACAAGAGCAAGAAAAAGACATGTGGAGCCAATGTAGCCTCCGTCAACAGTTGTGGTTGACAGGTGCACATGGTGGTGATGTTCAGATACCGTCAAGGTCACCTGGCTGTCCTCACACCGAGCGTCAGACATGACAGAAACCCCAGAGAGACACGTGTCTCCTCTAAGACATCCAGCCTCCTGCTGCTGCTGCCTGTCTCTCCTGCCTCAGATTAATTTTTCAACAATTAGGGAAGTCTGTCATGTGGAACAACACTCTTTCAACGGTAACTGCTTCTGACCTTTTCCCCAAAGCCCTGTGAGCACTTCAGAGGTACGGCAGCGACCAGCTCAACAGCTCGGGAGACCGACCTGCCCACTCCCCACAGGTCTTTGCAGACAAAAAACTAATTACATTCTGCAACCTAATTATAAAACGAAAAAACTGTAAACATAGCACACCTGGACCATCGCAAACCACGCAGCGTCTCTGCTCTGTCTGAGTAAAGTCCCACCATTATGCATGATCCACCTTACATCATGAAGCCTCTCATCTACTAACCAATGTGTTTTTTTGGTTTAGGGTAAACAACTAAACTGTCTCCTTAAAAAAAGGGCACGAGAGGTGTCATATTTTGATTTGCCAGGTTCAGTATTCATGTTTTTGGCAGGATATGTGTTTATAATTTGAGCTTTTGGAAGCCTGAGAGAGAGGGACAAACACTAATAAATGTGTTGGTTGTCAACACCTGCAGCAATAAGATTTATCCAATACTCAGTTTGTTAAAATGTTTTTTAGTTTCATTTACCAAAATCAATCTTAGAGAATACCAAGAAGTCTGAATAACATGACTGCGTGTGGATGGGTTCTTTGTAAACTCACTTTCTGAGTTTTCAGGTAGTATGGGTCGAGATCCTCCAGTGGTACCGCCACCATTCCCTTAGGGATGTCCCCATAGATGTAGGGCAGACTCTTCCCAGCCTCCAGGTCGCTGTTGGGTTTGGGCTTGTTCTCGTCATCGTCGTCTCGGTAGCTGCTGTCCTGCTTGGGTGGCTTCCTTTTCTTCTCCTCATTGATGCGCTGCTCAAGGACCACCAAAGATTCCAAAGTAAACTTCTTGAAGCTATCAGGTCCCGGCGGTGCAATAAGGGGTAGAGCCATGTTTTCATCCTGCAGCTACTTGGGCTTTAGGTTTGTACCATCCACAGTAGCAGCTCTGCAAGAGGCAGGAGAAAGGAGATTACTAAAAGGCAAGGAGTATTACAAAAAAATAATGATATAAAAAAACAGCCGCCTGAATCTTGCATCCTTGCCACATTATTTATTTACAACATTTCTTGTTGACAATCTGCAGATTCTTTTTACAACCGATGCAAAAAAGAAAACACTACAACCGTCTGAGAGCTGAGAACCAATGGGAGTTTTATCTTGTGCTACATATCTTATTTAGTGTACATTTTTACATGTTCTTGCACCTTTGCACTGTTCAGACAGGAACTAAAAAAGCTGCAGTTTCTATAATTTATGTCTCATTCGCATTAATAAAGAGACTACTTAAAAATATGATAATACTCATGTGAACGCCAAGATGCCAAAGATGATCAGATTTAGTATTTCATCTTTGGAGGTCTCACCCACTAAGCTCACAGCAGCATAGCTTGGTTTATTTGATCATTGGAAATTAAAAAATAACAAATATCTGATGTTCTGTGGTTCGTGATATCTGATATATTTACATCAAAAAATTCATCTTAAATCCAATTTATCTGAAGAAGCCATTTGGGTGAGTGGTGAAACGTCTTTAAGTAACCCAACAAGTCTGGCTACATTTATTTGAGCCTCGTTTTTTGGATGTAACATGACCTGGATGACGGAGAACATTCGTTAGGCTAAATATCTTTTATATTTGGTCACTTTCTGAGGATTTATATCTGAGGAGTTGTTAGAAGAGACTTGCAAAATAACGGTCTATGTATTCACCTGTTTTATATCAGAGTGAGCGCACAGACTACAAAATAAAGACAAAAATAAGCTCATTTACGTATTTAAGAGACATTTAAGTGACATCAACAGTAAAAACGATGCCACTAATGAGCTGTCATAAGTGGTGGAAAGAAAGCTCGACGTTAAAACCGAGACAGCGAAGACGACTAGCTAGCTGAGAGGAAACACAGCACAGTTAATGGCTGAAACACTCTCTCCAACAGCCTGGATGTAAAAGGGTCTGATGACAACTGTTTAAGCTGCAGGACATCATCAGGGTCAATGTACCACCAACGTGAGGCATGGGCTGAGAGGAGAGGAGAGCTCAGCCACACCTGAAAAGTTCATTTCTTTTTTCTTTTAAAAAAAAAATCACTACGTTAAATCGATTATTAGAGACATCAATCTCGTTTTAAAGCAGAGAGGGACGGGTGCAACTTAAACAGGACAATACGTGAACCACAAGGCCTGTCCCTTCCCTGCTTGCCCTCTTGCATAACACAGTCTAATTGCAAAAAAAAAATGTATTTCTGGTATCACGCAGGAAACACTCGGCTCTATCTGTCCTGAAAAACATGCAGCCCATGAGCCAAGGCGTCTGTTTTAAAATGGACCCCGGAACCTCGCAGTCGCTGAGCCTTCTGCTGCTCTGCTGGCGCTGTCCGCTTCAGCACCACACGAACGCGCACGCACACGTGCACGCGTGAATACATGCACACAGAGGGGGGGTGTTGGGGGGTCCTAACCGATCTGTCTGGATCGGAAAAAAATAAACATTTTGCTCTCCACCGGGCCTTCTCTGTGAGCCTGCAGTTTATCCTTCATTTCTCTCCGGTGTCATTAAAGTCATGATGACAGCCTCACTCTTGGCACCAGCACATTCTGGCATCTTCTCGTTCATTTCCACAGACGCAGCGGCAATCAGACACGTAAAGCCTTTAATTAAGAAGGAAGGCTTTCATTTTAATGCATCTTATTAAACTAAACTAAAAATAAAAACCTCTGCTAGGGAGCGGAGAGCCGGTGGGGGTTATACTGCGCAGAGACGTGGCCCGCTACGACCAAATTGGCCAGAGCAATATTGCTGCAGTGGGTGGTTTGTATGTTGAAAATGTCACGCTGAGGTAAACGCAACCGTGGATTCATCAAAGTCACGAACGCGATGTCGATGTATGACAATAAATCAGTGCAATACACGCTCAGCGCAAATGGACGCGGTTTAAATATATATATTTTTTCCTTCTGTGCGTTTTTTGCGCGTTGTCTTGAAGGATCTGCACCACACCCGTGGAGCCATGTCGACTGCCAGATCAATAAGGGCTCAATCTGTGCACAAGATAGCCCAGTGAATGAAGCTAAAAACAAGACACAGCCTCCGACGTGAGGCGAAACACAACAAATACGATGGTTATTGCGACCGGTCACGGTGATGCCACAGCGAAATCACCTGGAGGAATGTGAAAATAAAAAAAAAATGCCTTGGCTATTGATGATGGGAGGAAGATCGGGCTACTTACATAGCATCAGCCACTCTTTCGAAGACTTATGGTGATTCAAGAGCATCATCATGAAGTCCACAGGGTGAAAATATCAAAAATAAAAGCACAACTTCCAAAAATGATTCGATGTTTCCCAAAATAATTCGGTTTTTTTTTTTACGCTGGATCAGTCAGACGGCGCCCTCCCTACCTGAAGCCAAACCTATGAGCCATTTTCTCTCTCAAACGTCTTAATCAATGCCTCGGATGCTCGACAAAATGCTTAATCCGACCTGTTTCTTGCACTCGACGCCACCTGATTGATAAATACGTGTTTTCCCTGCTCTGGCTGAGCCGATAGACGCTCAGCAGGCGCAGACACCCGCTTCCAACCCGCTCCCCCCAAAAAAGATGCGGGGCTGTGTGCAGCTCTGCGACATTTAGGCTACGCAAGGATACCGACAGGGAGGACAATCCAGCCTCACCTACCAACATATGCACGCTTTCTCCAAACCATTATAAACGAAGCATACTCACGTTGTAGGCGTTACAGTGAATCCAGGGAGCCGTTGCAGGACTGCAGATGTGGAAAAGATTGGGGAGAAACTGCGGTTGTCGCCATATTGTTGCTGCTATCTTCCCCCTCAGTGCGAGCAGTTTCCCTGCATAATTGATGACTCTCAGCAGAATGTAAGGGAGTGTCGGCAAGTGCCGTTTCGTCAAATCGTAAAGGTCATTTAGGCCTGCAGCCTCTAAACCCCCGGCGTGTGCCTTTCACAGGGCAGCCTGGATGAGGTGGTGCACAAGCAGAAAACATGCACAAGGCTTTTTCTGACAAAAGCCATTGGCTCACAGTGCGGTGAGTTTGTAGTGCAGGAATTTATTGGCTGGAGGCAGGATGTTAGAGACAGCCTGAAGGCCACTGGATGTCTCAGACAGGAGGAAGAGAAAAAAAAAAAACATTTTAGATGTGTTTAAGTCACAGCCACGTGAGCACATCAATACAGGACGTACAGTTAATATAAATAAATGTTTTATTTCTCACACTCCTTTATAAATATATCAGAGTCTACATAATTTGGCTCAGCTAATGGATTTATACTCACATGCCAGTTCATTAGGTAAACCAGTGAAAATGTATGCTAATATAACAGTTTTTCATTAAATGTTAAGGTTTTCAGTTTATATTCTAAGTCAGAAATGTGGTAATTCAGATGTATATTCATTCTGGGGGATTAAATTCAACCTAGCCCACTGACTAAAATGGAGGTGGCCAAAATAATAGAAACAAGAAGTGTGTGTGACAAATGCTGGATGCTATAGCCCTCATTAATGTTTAGATAACGTTAATAGCTCGTATTAATATGGAAATAGGCAGCTCTTAATCTGGTAACCTGACCCCTGTCTTCTGTTGTTATGTAACGTCTGTGAGGATTAATATAAAACTAAAAATCTTAAAAATCATTAATCATTTATATGATTATATGACAACAATAGACTTTATTGTTTATTTATTTATTTATTTATTTCGGCGCAGCGCCAACGAGCTGAACGTGCACCTGACGTCACTGACCGGAAGGAATTGTTTTTGTTTGCGGTTAAAAAAATAAATAATAATAATAATGCGCGAGGAGCCAGAAAGTTAAATGGAGTCCAAGTCCCTCCTGCTGTTTGTCAGTGTGTTGTGTTTGACTGCGCTCAGCTCAGCACAGGACAGCGAGTACAGTGAGTTATATTTTCACAATTAACAAACCACCAAAGATATTTTCATGTAATCCTTATTTGGATGTTGTGGTCAGGGAGGATACTACACTGTATATTTTAACTTATTCCTTATTAATAATATTTAAACAGCCACTTAGCTGCATTTTAAAGAAACTACACATTGTTCAAGTGCTAATTAAATGTTAACTTACTTTAGCAGATGTTTGGCAGATGTAGAACGCTGGCCAAAACAGAAAAAAGATGTCACCACCTGGATTTAATTAACAAAATAAGCCCTCCTATTGGATAATTACTGCACTGGTGATTATATTTCAGCTGGTACAAGTTATTTGACCCCAACTGATGCAATGAGAAGCTTCTCATTTCTTAAACAACCATGTCTAAAGACACATCCGTGGTCGTGTAAAAGATGTTAGTCTGTTTGAGAAGGGTCAAGTCATTGGCATCAAGCTGAGAAAACTGGGTTAAGAACGGTCTAATGCATCATTAAAAACTGGAAGGATAGTGGGAAACCATCGTCTTTGAGGAAGAAATGTCGTCGGATAAAAATCCTGACTGATCGTGATGAGCGATCACGTCAATGTTTGATGAAATCAGATCGAAGAAAAACAACAGTAGAACTCAGGGCTATGTTTAATAGTGAAAGTAAGAGCAAGTCCAGATTTACCCTGTTCCAGAGTGATGGGGGCATCAGGGTAAGAAGAGAGGCAGATGAAGTGATGCACCCATCATGCCTAGTGTCTACTATACAACCTTTATGGCTCTCTACTAATGTTAATGTGATCCTGAGGGATTTAGCTGATGATCATTTTCAGTGTTAAGAAGTTAAATAAAATGTGCTGTTGTCTCGGTGCAGTTCCTCATTGAACATTTCTTGACTTCCTGGAACACCTGAAACACACTCCTGCAGTTTACTAAAATAAATGTATTTAGTCTCTGCTCCATCACCTCGTCCTCGTATCACTCATATTCATGTGAAACCTGTGCTCCTCTCTCTGTCGATGAGGTTGCGGGCAGCGGCCCCTGGTTGGCCCCCCGGGTGAGTCTCGGATAGTGGGCGGCAGCGAGGCTCCTGAGGGGGCGTGGCCCTGGCAGGTCAGCATCCAGATCCTGTCCGTTCATCACTGCGGCGGCACCATCCTCAACCACCTCTGGGTCCTCAGTGCCTCACACTGCTTCCACAACCACCTGTGAGTAACACCTACACACACCAGAATGACCTGCACGTACACGGCCACGTGTTACTCTGTGTTTGCATACAGGAAGTAGACAAAAGGGGACTGTCCTATGAAATATCTCAACAGTCCTGTTAAAGAGAAGCACGTAAGACCACCTGATCATCTTTAAGAACAGCAAAAGCTATGAAACAGCTGAGTTCAGACTGGGAAATGCTCCTGACTCCAAGTTATCAACCTCTGACCTGGCTTGTCCTGCAGACACAGAGTTTGGTAGTAGAGATGAGAGGAAATGACAAACACAGCTGCGAGTCAGACTTGATGTATTTGTTGTCTTTGTTTCCAGGTGGATCAACAGAAGACATTTTCGCGTGGTGGCAGGACTGCACGTGCTGTCGTCTCCGGGGGATGGCGCCCAGATCCGCTCCATCAGCAAAGTCAAAATGCACGAGGCCTTTGACGACGTGACGTACGACAGCGACGTGGCGCTGGTGCTGCTCAGCTCCCCGCTCAGATTCACCGACCACGTCCAGCCCGTCTGCGCGCCTCTCAACGTCACCCAGGAGATGGACCTCAACTTCAGCCACTGCTTCGTCACCGGATGGGGGAGCTCCTACTTCAGAGGTCAGTGTAGGAACTAATTGTGAAAGATGACCTGATGCTGAAGGGCCCTTTAATCTCTGCTGGCGACTCAGATTCACGAGGGAGAAGGTTCACTAAACCAGGAAGTCACGGAGGCCTGAGCTAAAAGGTTTAATAGCACATAAAGACATAAAAATGATTTAATATACGCTAAATTATTGATTTATGTTTGGCTATTTTACGCAGTTCATTGATGACAAGTTAAATATCAATTAAATGGGATCAGCGCAGCATCTGGTCCACACATCTTTTATTAATAAGTCAATAACATTTAAAGGCCTCAACCTTGATGGATGATTGTTAGAATGAAAACCTCCTTTTATTAATTCATAACCAGAGATCTCCATCACAGTGAGGCAAAGTTTTAACTGACAAATATGCTGAGTCATAGTGTGTTGTTTAGGACGTCAACTATATTTCCAGCGGCTCAGATGTTTATTCAGATGACTTTGCCTTTTAAATAACTTAAAAGATTATAGAGAATGATGCCAGATCTTTACAAGCTTCTGATTGGCCGATCTAAAACATTTTAGTCAAGTAAAACTGTACATTTAGACGTATCTTTAGATCTTCTTATTTCAAAAGACACACAGTTTAGTTATATTTACTATATTCATTCTATCAATTAACCATTAAAATGTTTATGTGCTGCTCGTGGACGACAAATAGACTCGTATACCTGCTTATCGCTGTAAAATATGAATGAATATCTGTTGATGGAGTCACTAGAGACCATTTAAACTGAAGTACTGTGTGTGCTGCAGGCCCTCTGTTGAACAGATTGCAGGAAGCTGAGGTGGAGCTCATTGACAGGAGGACGTGTAACCTGATCACCTGGTACGACGGCATCATCACTGACAACATGATCTGTGCTGGACTGGACAGCGGCGGCGCCGATGCCTGTCAGGTGAGGATCCCTGGGCGTTTTACTACGTGCTGCAGGTTTGGTATCAGTAACACTTTGCTGCTGTTTGTGTTCAGGGTGACAGCGGGGGTCCCCTGCAGTGCTACAGTGACACAGAGGAGAGGTTCTACGTGGTCGGGGTGACGAGCTTCGGCGAGCAGTGCGGGCTCCCTCACAGGCCCGGGGTGTACGCGCGAACCAGCAGGTTTTCAGGTTGGTTGAAGGCGAATCAGGAAGCAGCGTCTCCTGCTCGCCGGCTGAGCACAAGACTCGTCTCAGCTCTGCTCAGCTCTGCTCTGCTGCTGCTCTGAAACATCCAGTCAGTGAATGTCACTGCTAAACCACAGACAGCATTCAGTGTGTTTTATTTCTATTTACACATCTGGATCATTAGGAAATGAATGTACAAGATATATATAGTTCATTAGAGCTGGTTTAGAGGCTTGGTCAACCCACTGTCTAAATCAGATAGACACTCAATAGCCAAAACATTATGTACACTATCAAGGTTATGGTATTCAGATTAATGTAGTTTGTTACACAGATCCGGCATAACATTATGACCACCTTCCTAATATTGTGTCGGTCTCCCTTGTGCCTCCAAAACAGTTGTGACTCATCAGAGAATGGACATGGGTCTTCTGAGGGTGTCCTGTGGTGTCTGGTAACAGGATGTTGTTAGTGGGGGCCTGTGAGGGGAGGGGCCTCTGTGGATCATCCCACAGATACTTGATCAGTTTGGGATCTAGTGAATTTGGAGGCCAGGTCAACACCTTGTGCTGTTCTTCATGTTTTTCAGTTGTTCCTAAACTGTTTTTGTGTCTGTGTCAGGCTGCATCCTTTTCTGCTGCCATCAAGGAGTGTCATTGCTATGGGGTGGGGGTGCCTGGTCTGGTCTAGGTGGGTGCTACATGTCTAAGTAACATCCACATGAATGAATGAATGCCAGGTCCAAACGTCTCCCAGCAGAACACTGTACTGTCACAAGATGATCGATGTTATTTACTTCTCCTGTCAGTGGTTTTAATGTTGTGGCTGATCGGTGTATAGTATATACCATTTATAATGAGACCCACTTTGTAAAGTGGGAGGTTAATAATGAGAAAAACATCCACTCTGCCTCCACATTCACTATGAATAGCATCACAACTTATAGATTTTCCCCTTTTTCTCTAAATAATTTCTTACATCTACAGTCACACCTGTTTTTGTTCATACTATTGTTTATACTATTTTTTTTTAAATATTTTAAATATCTTTTAAGTAACTTTTACCTGCTAATTTTGCACAGTTGGTTTTGCAGCAGTCACACGTCACTGTTTCTGCAGCTGCACATTGCTGCAGGTGACAAATAAAAACCTTAAGAAGACTGAAAGTGGACTGTGACATTACAGCCTGACAGGAGGACGCTGCCATTTCACTTCAGCAGCTCAAACAGAAACGGGGACACCTGCTGGAGGAAGCCGACGTTTCCTCTCCGACAGATTCCCGAAGCTTCCAGAGAGACACAAAACGGAAACAAGACGCAGAAGTCTGACAAAGCATTTATTATTTATTTTTTTATTTGACATGAAACACATCCAATGACAGTGTGACAGTGTTTTTGTCAAGTAAGACATGTTTGTTAGAAGTTCTCGCACCATTAGACTAGACCAGAATGTCTCTGCTGCAGCTCGACGATGCATAGTGAACAGACAGTTGTTGAGGTATACATTGCGGGGCCCTTGAGTTTTTTATTTTTCCTCTGTATTTTTGTGTGAAAGATCCCAATTTCAGTTACCTCACGTGTACATTTTGTGCTTAGAATAACTTTGGAGGTTTCAAATGTTTCCTCACAGGACACAGCTTGAAAGTAAATACTGAGATGGGAACTGAGCGACCAGGTCAGGAGACTGCTCCATGAGTTTGTCATGGAGCAGAGAGAGAAATGAGATGATTGAATAAAAAAAAACAAGGACTTGTTTTCACAGAAACAAAGGGCGTCCAGGAGGAAACCTTATTTTGTAATGACATTGGAGGACACAAAAAAAATAATCTTTCCTTTGTTGAATAGCACCAATGTCTATTGAAAAGGCTTTGAAGGCCAACACGAAATTATAAAACTTTATTAAAAGCGACAAAGCATTTATTTATCACACAGCAGCTCAGAAGCTTCACTTTGTTTTTTTCAGGAGTAAATGAAAAGTGGTTTTTATTTTGTACTGCTCCTAAAATCAAACCAACCGTTTGCAAGAAGTTGTGCAGATCCAAATAAAAGATTGCATCAGGAACATATCGATGAAACCCCTTATAAAATATATTAAATTCCAATTCTGGATGGAAACAGTAAAAATACAGTGGAGGCGACATTTAAAAAAAAGAAAAAGATTTTGGGATAATTGTTTTTTTACAAAAAGACAAACCTTGTTGCACCATAAAAAGCCAAATATCACTAACACACTCACTCACACACACACACACACACACACACACACACTTCCTCATAGACGCACATAAAATGATACAGGAAAAGTGCACATTGTTCCTGCCCAAATAATCGGAAAACTTTTGTCTCTTTTTTTTGCGATGCGATGTCGTTTAAATGCAGAAAAAAAAAATGCTATCAAGTATGAAAGATCAGTCAAGTTTGTGTTTTTTTTCTTATCTACAGAAGTCATTTCAATGTACACATGAACACCAGTAATACAGTATTTGACCTCTAATACATTATACAGACATCTTCACCCTCATTTTTGTTACTTCACTTTTTTCTTTTAAAGGAGGATTCTGCTTTTTTTTTTTTCTTAAATCACAGGTTGCTTACGGGTTGTTGCTCATTTACTTATTTGTTATTTATTTTTTTCAGTGTTACAGACATTCAGAAAGAACTGGTTTAATTAAATAATGATGGCGATGTTGAAATCAGAAAGGCAAAAAAAAAAAAATAACAGACGAGACACCTCCCTCTTCCTCTAATAATACGTGATATGATTTTAAACCGGTTCCTCGTGTAAATTTGGTGGAAAACACAATAAAGGAAGTTCCACAGGTTTAGTAAGGCAACGTTCTCTCCTTTCATATTATTTTTTCTTTTTTTTAATTATTTTTTTTAAGAAATTCAATAGTCCATAATCAGAAATGTCACCGTGATAAAAAAGGCACTGAGTTGCCTTCCGATGATTTATCTTATCGAGATTGAGTGAACGATTGATTTCAGGTGAACAACTACACACCAGCAGCTCAGCTCAAGCCAGGAAGCAGTCAAAGAAAATCACCTCAAGGTCCGGTTACTTGCATCTTACAAGACGTTCAGCCGTTTTAATCAGCGGACGTTCAGCTCTGAAGTCATGCGGGGACTTGTTCAAATCAAGGGTGAACCTTAAATCTTGTCTATTACCGATACATTCAACACATTTTCTAGACAATAAAAACCCGGTAAAGCTCTGAATAATCCAGACGGTCATTGAACACAACACATACTGCTGCTCTGAGGGTATTTTCCAAAAACATAAAATGAAAACTAGTCAGCGCGCTGCAGAGCAAAGATTTTAAACTATTTCCAAGCTGGTAGACAGAGAATAAGTCCTTCTTTCTCCATCTTTGTATTTTAAATTCAACATGCTCATACTTCAAGGTGTCTGCTAATCTTAACGAAAAAAAATTCCCTTCATGCAGCAAACTGAGGATTAAACCACAGACAATTAGAAATACCTCAAGAACAGCAGTAAATGTTATTAAAGAACGTTCTTAATGTTTCAAATAACGTCAGGTATTTATTTCTTGGGGAAATAAACGTTGCTGAGAGCTGTGACGCTGAATTTAACTGGAGCCTAAATATTCAACACAGGCAAAACCAACCAACCCACCACTCTGACACTCCTTGGCTTGTTTTGTTTTTTTCCTGCACGTAGACATCGACTGCACTCCCAGTTAGCATGCACACCTAAACACCAGGTACAGCTCCAAAAAAAGACCTGCTCTGAAAATGGGTGCTTTAAAAAAAATAAAAAGATTATTAGTACTTATCACAATCATACGAACTATCTAACTCACCTACTCACACTGAAAATGAATTATCTGTTTCATCTCAACTATTCAGGTTTCTCAAGCGAGCCTTTCTTTTCCCACACCAATGATTCAAGTGTATTATTAGGAGTTTTTGTTTTGAATGCCGACGCCACGTCTGCTGTGATGCGATGGGAGGTGAGAGCCACGGAGCACCAGGCGGGAAGGTGGCGTGCCGCCGCCGCCGCTTGCTGGTGGCACTTTTTAATACTGATGCGGATTTGCTCTTCGGAAAGCAGCAGACACGAAGGGAGTCCCCCCTCCAGGCAGGTGAGACAGGAAGCGGACTCCGAGGGGCGAGGACGTAAAGTGCAAAGGGGGGAAGTTCCAGTCCCGCCTTCAAGAACAGACAATTTAAAAAATAAAAACAAGCACACGAGGATGTATGGATAAAACACGGGAATGGAATGAGGGAGGATTTCTTTCTTTGATGAAAGCATGTAACTAAAACGTCTTAAAAACATGAAGTGGATCGATGAGGGAGAAGAGGGATGCAGAGAGATCTGATTCCTTCCAGTTGACAGATGTGCCTACTGTGAAGAGGAGAGAAAAGTTGTCCTCTGTAGTAGAAACCAGTGAACCTGGACTGCAGCGATCAAACAGGTGGAAGCAAAGAAGGAACAGTTTCTGAGAGGGAAGCATGTTGTCGTTACAGTACTTGCGCTGTTCTGGCTTTCCCACATTGTTTGGTGTGTGTGTCTGAGGTCTAACACTGGGGCGACTACCGTTTCCCACCCCACGTCCTTCTCCCTTGCGTCTGTTCTCAGAGCCTGGCTCAGATTCCTGCACCGCTCGGCGGAGGACGTTCACATGTTGTAGGCCACGTAGATTGGGTCCAGTTGGTCGGCCAGGAAGGAGTCTCGCAGGTGCATCCTCTGCTTCTCTCCTCTGGAGTTGATGGGGATCACCCCGGGGTCCACGATCACCACCACCCCGACGATGAGGTGGTGCTCCTCCAGGACCACGTTGGTGACGAGGGGCACCAGGTCCAGAGCCTCCTGCTCCGAGCCACTCAGCTCGGCCACGACCACCAGCAGGTTGGTCCACGTGAAGACAGCGCTGCAGAGAGAGGCCAGGACTCTGTGTTATTAGTGTGATCAGCATCTTAGAACAAACCGCTCCACATTATGAACAGTACTGGGGACGTCTGGGGACGAAGACGGAGGGAGGAGCCTCACCTCTCTGCTATGCTGCGGTGGGCTCGGGACACGGACGTCTCGATGTCAATGGGGTGATAACGCAGACCCCTCAGCTCCAAGGTTTCATCAAGGGAACCCACCACAAACAAGGCATCATGGCGATCTGTGGGAAGGAAGGACGATGTCCAGTGAACCATTGTCAGCAGTACGGAAAATCACTGAACAAAACTGATCGTCTTTGACTTGAATAAGCAAAAATAAAACATTAATATATCACAGATTCTTTTACAGCGATCAGACTGATCATCTTGTGATCAAGGCTCCGGTCAGTGGAGAGGGGTTCTTTCAGGCAGCATGTTTACATTTTGAAAAGATTTGAGACTGGATCCAGATCTTGTGGTGTGTTCCCACAGAAAGCTCCTACAATGGACCACAGAACAATAGAAGAAGGATGGACTGGTGTTTGTGCACGGCTTATCTAGAGAACACATGGCGCCATGAGGCAAGGGTCACCTCCTTGCTGTTGTCATGGGGATGTGGTTGTTAGGTACCACCACGTAACAACAACCTTGTTGCAGAACAAAATAACATCCACACGCCTAGAACATTAATGAGATCTCCAGTGTTCTCCACTTCACAGGTTTTAATGTTGTGGCTGATAAAAATAGGATGTCATTCGTATTGTAAATCTTGAGACTAAAGGTTCCCAAACCAAGGCAGAAGAAAAGCAGAGTCACTGGACTAGTTCAGCTCTTCTAAAGCGCCCTCTCACCTCCGCTTGCATCCAGCAGCTCCGTCCTCTTGATGAAGCCCAGGTAGCCCGTCCTGGCCCACAGAGTCTGGGGCTCCCCAAAACTGAGTCTGGTGTTGAAATGATCCGCCTGCAGGCTCTCCTCCCCGTAGATGGTGTAGTAGCCGCTAGCGCTGTGAGGGCTGTTCACCCAGATCTGCACAAAACAGAAAAATAAAGGATTTAACCTCTGAAATAAGAAACAAACCCGCTTCCCTTTTAGGGAATAACATTAAAATATGTTAAAAACACTCGGCTAATTGTGTCCATTTGACTTTGCGCTGGTTGAAACCACTCAAAATGTGGTGGTAGAGGACAATAACCAATAATCATAAAGCGTCCACTTCCCATAATCCTCTCTGCCCACTCACCTCCCCAAGATGCGAGTCTCCCAGTGGGCCTCTGGTCTCAGGGTTCACGATGATGACCCTCACTCCTGGCAGGATCTAAGAGGAGACCAGAAGAGGAGAGGTTAGTTTTTAAGGACAACATAACCACTTCTATTTCCTCTCTGCTTCTGTGGCCACACGGAGCTCCACCCAAATGAGTTTCACCAGTGGATAATCAATACTAACCGTGCCCGACTCCATGAGTGGAAGACTCTGTGGCGCTCCTCGTTCCACTAGCCTCACCCTGGGGGACAACAGACGGCCTGTCAATCACTGTTCAGCAAAGCATTTTGTCCTCCAAAGTGGCGTCATGTGACTCCAGTCTTACCTGTCGTGACGCAGGGACTTCATGTCAACATAGACGGTGGAGGGGTCTGGTCCAGCAGTGCCCTGGTGATACAAGAGGAACATATCTTTCAGTAAAGCTAAACCACACCATGAAGAATAATGCTTTTGGTTAAATTAAAAAAGAAAACAGTTCATCCCTTGTGAAACCGACCTGCAGGCAGATGGCCAGGTTGACCCTGGAGCCGAAGGCGGTGCTGACGGCGCGCGGCGACAGGCCGAGGTCTTTGAAGAGCTTGGAGAAGGACTGCGTGAGAGCGAGGCGGGGACGCTCCTCGGCAATCACCACACAGCTGCGCACGCACGACAGATTCAGACCCCGCGTCTGCAGACACGCACGGCTGGAGGTTATTCACAACAGTCAAGGGTAGACGGGCAACATTTTACACAGATTTATGACTTAGAAGCTTCTATGTGCTGTAAAAACATCCATTTGAAATGGTCTACGTTTGTCCTTTGAGGCACCGGTCTGTTACATAAAGGTAAACTGACGTGTGTAGTTACTGCTCTGACTGAGTACACAATAATTTCACCTTTATAAAAAATTCACTCTAAATGATCAGACAGGTGTTTATTAGTCACCTCCTCAGCAGCCATTATTCCTGACAAACTAATTTATCACTGTGTTGTTATTAGAGTAATGAGAGAGATGACAGAGCAGAACCACGTGTGGCAGCTTGTGTGAGTGTGATTGTGACCTTCAGCATCTCCGTCTGCGTGCCCAGGCCCTTAGTGCAGAGCTCCATGACCGAGTACGAGCAGAACGTGTCTCTGATCTTGTACTGACTGAGCGTGCTCAGCCACACGGGCAGAGAGCTCTCCAGCTCCAGAGGAGGAATAAGGATGGACTGGTGACCTGAGTAAACGCTGGGAACAAACACAAACAGGCGTGATACAGTAACGACGCAACACAGAGGAGCTAAGTGTTTTAAGATGACACTGTGTGTTGGGGTTACCTGGAGAGGCACCACAGGACGAAGCCCAGGCCACAGTACGGGTCCAGGCAGATGGCTATTTGGCGAGAGGAGTAGAGCTCACACTGCAGCTTGATGGAGCGGCACAGAGTGCTGACTGCGGCGTGGGACATCTGAGGACAGAACGACAGTATCATAATGTCATTTCTGTTTTTCACCACCTTTAATATCGCTCACCAGACCTCTAGCTGGTTATCTGAGAGTTCTTTATTTTACCTTGACTCCTGTTAACATGCCTGTGGTGGACACACTGAAGTCCAGGTAGGCCAGCATCTCGGCTGTAGGAGGTTTATAGATGTGTGGAGGCCGCTTTCTGGGAAGATCATCTAGAAGGAGACGGAAGTGGAGTTATTTCAATCCTGGACAAAATACATCACTCATCCTCCCACTGTGTGACTGTCAGTGTCGCTGACTGAATCGGGAATGCGCTGCAACCTGGTAATTACTCAGTAGTTTTGCTGAGTGGGAGGACGGGATCACTTCAAACATGAATGTGCCGTTTCTATGTCAAACGGGTTAAAGAAAATGGACTTATTACATTTATATATTTAGCGACACCTATAATTCAAGAAGCACTAAAGGTATCCTAGGTAAATTATACCCTGTTATCACACTGCTGAATAAGAGCACGATATGTTATGGCAGGAGAAGCCAGGAAAGAGGATTGGAGGTTGTAATAGATTTGTTATTAACTATAACTAAAACTAAAATCAAAGATAGAGGCTGATCAAACATAAGCTTTGTTTAAAAGATCTGTTAAAAAGACTTGGGTTTAATCACCAGGAGAACATTTATATCTCTCTTTCTTGGACAAACAGCTGATGGATAAAGTAAAGATGATTCCTATCTCTGGCAGAGAGTCAGAAAACAGCATCGTTAAAAACTGGGCTCAGATTAACTGTCCCACTGATAGCTGCAAAAAGAAACTTAGCGTCTATGGCCTTTTATTACATTAATCTGACTTTAATCAGTGGATTTGAAAGAACCCGTTTGGTTCTTTTAAAAAGTTAAACAAAAAAGTGCCGTTTCTGTACAGATTATAAAAAGCTATGAATGTAGTTTTAACTCATTTGACCGACATCAGAAAGTAAATGAATATTTTTAGACTGTATGATCAAAGTTAGAAGCGCAAGTAGGACACCTAGTGGCCAAAAGGGGAACTTATTTTTTCACTCAATCTTTATGAATCCAGAGACGGTTTTACATTTTACATTTTAATGCCTCTGCTTTAGTTTGAACAGATCTTAACAGCACCTGTGTCAATGATCGTGGGCCACGTCTTGATGTTGACGCTGGCTGCCGCCTCCCTGGACCTGAGGGTCCTCATGAGAGGCTGAGTGGTGAGGATGCAGGCGGCTTTGCTCACCTGTGACACACAAATATCAACAGAGGCGTGTTCATTTAAGGACACCAACAAGGAGCTAGTGACATTTGAAAAATACAATAATAAATAAAACTCTATTCAAGGTGTTACTCAACAAAATCCATTTAATTATTGATACTTTATTGATCCCTGAGGTAAAGTTCAATTTTATTTGCTTCTCTCTGGGGAAATCAGTTACAGGGGTCAACAGCAGGAGTATTTCACCTTATTAGTGAAGAGCTGTTCGTTATTTATAATAAATCTCTCAAGTGGTGCAACAAAAGTAAAAGGTTCACATTCATATCAAAGTATCAGTGCTGTAATTTATAATGTCAGACAGAGAGAAATGTGACTGCACTAGAGAATAAGTGTGTTTTTAATATGCTCTGATCCTTTAAAGAGAGTCTGAGATTGAATAAACGCTTAGATAGTTTGTGTCCTGCTTAGTGTAACTGAGTACTTTTAATACTCACGTCGATGATCATGCGGACAGTGGGGAGCGTAGCAGCCAGGTTCTGAGGGTGTGGAGGCCTCACTGTAACAGGGATGACCCCCGCGTAGAGACAGCCGTAAAAGGCAGCTATCAGGTCAATACCTGCAGAGGAAAAAGACACAGACAAATAAACCAAAATGCTCAAGAGCAGCAGCTTTTCATTTTAGTACACTAATAAGGTGTGTTTGTGTGCTTACCAGGAGGATATAGCAGCACCACGTTGTCTCCTGTGTTGAGGCCTCCTCTCTCCATCAGAGTCGCTGTGATTTTCTCTGCTCTCTTGTGCAGCTGAGCACAAGTTGCCGTGCACACTGGTACCCCCTAGAGGAAGAACAGTGGAGGTACAGATAAACTCATGCAACAAAATGGATCACCATCAGCACTAAGGCATTATCAGTATGCTCCAACATTTTGTCTCTTACTCATTTTGACTGCACGTCTGTGTTTAACTTACCTTGGCATTGAGCAGCACATAGAGAACGTGGTCGGGGTCCGTTTGGGCTCTAAACTGCAGAGCTTCAGACAAGAACTGGTGCTGAAATGTCACAGAGAGGATTGCGTTAAACATCAAGGATGGATTAAATTTCAACAGTTGAATGTTTTATAGCACATTTAAATAACCCATAATGCTGCATCACTGGCAAATCATAGTGTATTTAAAAAGGGCTGACAGATAGAAACACACTTAGAAGCTGGCCTCAAAAAAGACATCAACACTGGACTCTTTGGAAACTCATGAAAACACAGTGTGTCCAGATGTTAATGTATCTGGCAAATTAGAGCCTTAACCTTCAAAAAAAAAAAAAAGGGGGCCATGGCAACTTCAGTAAACTTTCTGCTTTACTTAAATAAAGCAACACAGAGGGAACAATTCACCGGCTACTGACTGGCACCGTAGAATTGAGATTTATTATTTGTAAAGCTATACACCAAAGAGGTTTTTAATATAGATGTTTAGTAGTTTGTTTTGTTTAATAGGAGCAATACAGCTTTAGTTTCTTTACTTCTTTATTGTTATTTATTTTACACATTAATTAAGACTCTAAAAACCTAACCAGTTATTTTCTTCTTTTTAATGCTTCACAGAGCAGTCATTTTGAAGTTTACTGTACTTAAATTACAGTGACACAGAGCACATATTATTTAGGAGAATACAAGGAAGATACTAAAGCTATTAGAAAATCACCTTAGCCTGGAAACTAGCCCAAACATCCCACACCTATACATTTTTTGTGAGGGGAAAGCTGGTCTGGAACAACTCTGATTACGCCCTGGCTAAGATCTGCTGGGACAATCAAATGGTTTGGACTCTATGCGGTGATGGACAGAAGAGTAACAGCGGCGTAGTCATACTCCTCATCTGTCCAACTCCTTGCAGATCAGATTGCAATTGATGGTGAATAATATATGATCAGACCTGGGGCAAACAAAAACTTGGGACATCCCTAAAATAAAGTGTAATAAAAGCACTTGCTTGTTGTTTCCTTGTGTCATAAAGCCGAAGAACTGGCCAGCGTACAGGACAGAACAGGACAGGACGTCAAAGCAAAGAATTCTCTTAAAAGGCAGTGGACATTAGGCAGCACATAGAAAATAAAGGTGCTGCAGACACACAGACATAGTAATCAGCAGCGCCATATTAGAACCACTGGTCCGAGTCATCCATTGTGCCACTCTCTCGCTCTCTCTCAGTCAGAAGACACGTCGTGCTGTGGTCAACAGTGAATCAGGAGTTAAATCATGCAGACCAGCTGCCCCGACCACTCATCAAGCCATGCTACATGTGGGAGGATCACAGTGGACACAGCGAGCAGAGGTGCACACCAAAATTCTCCTAATTATAACAAGGTACACTATAAGACGCCACAGTATATAATTAAAAGGTCTATTTTGTTCATGTTTGTTAATAGTAACTGATTAAAGCTTCCACTCATTTATTGGATTATTGACTTTTTGGTTCGGCAAAGCTAGCAGGCTTCCTAAAATGTGACGGTAAAGAGTTATTTTAAAGGTTTTAAGGTCATTTTTAAGTTCATCTTTAACGTGTGGACCCCTGCTGGCCAAGGAGCCGGCCTGGACAGTCATCGTGTCAGACCAAGCTGTTGCTGGCGCTCGTCTGGCTATCAAAAAGCACATGTGACTGACAGAAGCAGCGAAAGCAGAGACGGGTGGGGGCCAGGCTAGAGCCTTACCATCATGGTGGGCCACATACAGAGCTAAAGCCCAACCAGAGCAAAGTAAAGGCAGAACAACAACAAAGGTTTAGGATAAGACATCAGCATCATCTGTTTACATGAGATACAGGGTCATCCTGAAGCTGTCAAACACATTTACTTCAGTCTGAGCAGATAATTATGAACATATTTAGTTTACAATAATGATAAATCAGGTATTTTTGTTTAATAAATGACATTTAGTTATTAAAATATTACTGATTAGTTTGCTTTTATATAAATGGTTGACTAATAGTCCCTCATAAAGAGTCATCCATTTTCCTGACACCATTGTAAACGGTGCTACATCCATTATAAGAGTCAGATACAGGGTGGCGACAGTGTGGTTTGTACTGTGTGTTGGTACCTTTCGAATGAGATCCTGGTCCTCCACCACACCCAGCTCTCTGCCTGTAGCCTGAGCGATCCGCTTCCCAGCCACCAAGTTACCGACCAGCATAGAAGCTGGACCGACGTCCACTGCGCAGATCAGAAACAATCATTTATATAGTTATTCTCTTCCCCTGCTGGAGCGTTAAACACTCATTACAGTACTATAAGTATGGGCTGATCGTCCCTGACTCGCCCTTACCTGGCTGTTTCTGCCGCGGCTTGGGCATGTTTGTAACACAGGTGTGTGGGCACATGAGGATATTGCAGGGGTGCAGGTTTCCTTCCAGAAAGTTCTGTTTGGTTTCACAGATGTGGATGCCTCCCAGCGGGGTCTTTGGGAGGGTGTTGGCTGGGACGAGCGCGAGGCAGTACAACCCAACCTGGTGGATACTGTCAATGGCCTGTAGAGGAAATACACATCAAGTAATGAAGTTAATGAATTTGAAAAAGCAGTTTATTGTCTTCCAGTTTGTGGATATGTTATTAACTGTGAATGCATTGAACACTTTTAAATGGAACTAAAGACATAAAAGGGAGAGATGATTGCAATTGTACCTAAATAAACATACATTATATTTATGTACACACCTACTGATTAATTTAGGGGTGACATAAGTGGATGTCTCTCTTTTAAGATTGTCAATCATCCAGGTCATGGTATATCTACAATAAAGCTACTGGACTTTACCCACCCTAAGACCCCAGATTAACCTTTCATGGAGGTGAAACCTTTGGGGGAGAGATGATTAGACGTGATTGTTGTAAATAAGCGGATCTACCTGCAGGACACGGCTCATCCACTGGAAGCTGTCTTCTTCACTGGCATCAGGCCTCTGCTCTGCCACGATCACTATCCTCTCATCATAAAACACCGTCACTGAAAACACAGCGATCCTGCAGAGACAACAACCAAACACTGAGCACAAACACACACTGTAGACTAACATAATAGGACAGGGCGAATGGTCCTAAAGAGGTATTTATTGCACTGGTTAGAACCTCACACACACACAGACCAGTCAGTGTCTCACCTCCCCCTGTAAACTGTTTTCACGGGCTCCACTGCCAGCGCGGTGGCCACCAGGTCATCTGCGTTGTGGCGTCGCCCACTCACCATCAGGAGCCCCTCATTCTTCCCCACAACAAACACCAGACTCCCCTGTAGAGCAGACGTGTATAACTCAGCAATATCATCGCCCTTATTTGACTTAATAGTCTCCACTGCAAATGTTTTATGCACACTTTGTTTACTTCCTATAACATTTCACAGCACTGTAATTAAGGTAATTGTGCATGCGTCCTCATACCGGTCCAACAAATCCAAGCAGACCAGTCCGAGTGAAGGAATTTCTCCAATGGGCGCTCCGGCTTGGTTGACAGGGATCACCTAGGAATTAGCAGAGAGATCAGAGGAACTGGATTCAGTAATCGACATGTACGTCATCAGATTCAGTTTTGCACGTACACCTGAGCAGATACTCTATGAATGAGAAGGATACGGAAATAGAGGCTTATGACGTCACCTTTAGTAAAATTATTGTATGAATTCTGTGGCTCCATCTAGTGGAAACCAATCATCCTTTCGCATTCACCCTATTTTTAAATTTCTTTCTCTTTGTGGTGAACTCTGCTCAGGCTGTTCCCTTTGGGGTTCAAGCCAACCTTTCAATCAATTATCACTAAATGTTAATATGCATAGCTAAGTCTCAACAAATCCAAATCAATCAGACTTTACGTTAATCAAGTGCCTCTCACAGACCTCAAATGTGTTCTTAGTGACACCAGGTAAGCCGTAGTACATGGTGCCACCAGCCCGAGAGTTGATCACAATCTCTCCGATCTCATCCGTCTTGCACAGCTGAGGAGGCCCGTCTGGTTTCACAATGCACATCAGAGCTGCAACACACAAACAGGTCACGGCATAAACATAAGAGCGGAGCAGATCAGAGAAAGTAGGTAGAAAGCAAATGAAATGGTGCAGCTGCTACACTTCTACACTGCCAGTAGAAGCGTGGTGGCTAACCTCCAGGCATGATGTGGCCCACATCCTGCACAGTGAGAGCAGAGTTCTTGTCTTCTGTGTTCACCCTGATCACACCGTGGCTCAGCCCACCCATGGACAGGATGGCCCTGGCCGGTAGAGGAGCTCCTCGAGCTCCAGGCCTGTAGAGAAGACACAACTTCATGCTCAGTTCTATATTGTGAACTTATTTGTGGTACTTTTTTGTTTTAACAACATTTAATTCATTTATAGATTATTGTACCTATATAGATGAGTTTGGCTTGAACTGGATAAAGTGAAGTGATATTATGAACATAGAAAAGACACACAGAAAGGCTACATAATGCTCAGGTCTGTAGATGGAAAGTCTCAAAATGTGTCATTGAACTGAAAAGAAAATGTTGATATTGTGGCTATTTTAAGAAAATAACAGATTAGAAGCAGAAGTCAAGCCAGTCGGTGAGAAAACTATAAAAAAAAATGCATCGCTGTTTGTTCCTCTTTGTCGCTCTTTTTCAGCCTTCCTGTTTTTACTGGGTAATCAGTCGCACAAAGAATAAAACTAATTTGATGAACTTACCAACCATGCTGGACTCAAAGCTAATTCAACCAACTTCAGTCATGATCAAGATGATTTAAGTGACTTATTCTTAAATCTAAAGCTACCCGTTTACAGACAAAACTACACTAGGACATGTTGATGTGGTACCTGCGTATGGCCACTGTCAGGGCCTCAGGGGAAGTGGCACATGGACAAATGACCTCTGGCTTCAGACCATGTGACTGGAACACGTTCAGGAAGGCATCGCATGACGACACAGACCCTGATATCAACAGAGGGATGAAAACATCACGTCACATCACAGCCAAAAGTATTAAAATAACCAAATGTAGGAGGTCTTTGTTACAAAGGGACAGTGTTTGTGGAGGAGGGGGGGACTCACATGGATTCGCTCCATCAGCCACTATAAGCATTCGTATAGAGGACAAGTTGGTGTCCTTCTGTTCCTTGTGGGCCATCATGGCCCAGTGGAGGTCACGGCACTTCACCAAGGCCACACGTGCTATGAGAGCATAAGAGGAACACGTTATATATAGTACAGTTAGGAAGTAGTCCGTTGCATCCCTTAAGTATACATTTTAGTTCTCTATCCACTTCCTCCTTGACCCATTTATAAGCCACTTACTAACCGTAATCATACAGCGGTTTATTGTACTTTAAATAGATATGAACTGGTAAAACTGCACAGATATGTAACATGAACGTTGACTGAACCTTTGTGAATGTGGACCCTCTGCACCCAGGACATGGGGCAGGCTTTCATGACAGCATATGGCACAGTGATGGTGTGAATTCTGTTCATGACACTCTGCAAGGAAAAGAAAACGCACATTGTCAATGTCATACTGTGCATCAAACCAAAGTCACACAGGGGACCTAGTCTGGGTGGTCTATGCATCACGGAGAAAGCCTCACCGTTAAGACGCCATGCCACATGCCCATGTCCTTCTTGCAGTCCAACACATTGACCAGTGTCTCCCCTAAGACAGGAAACATAAGCAAAGTATTTAGTTGTCTGATTGACGCTAGGTGCTTCTGTCTGTCTCTGTATGAGCAGAGCAGAGGGAAAATGAACAAAAAGACGTGCTACTACATAAAAACAGCAGGAGAGATGAGAAGCAATTAACACAAGTTACATGACGAGCTGAACTCTGACCTTCACAGTAGTTACAGGCTTGGGTCAGAGCCTGACAGTGTGTCAGCATGGAGATCTTGGACACAGCAACTCCCATCACTGTTCCCTCCTTACTGGCTTTGTACTATGGTGGAGGGGGAAAAAAAACACGAGCAAATGTCAGTGAGATTTATGAAGAGCACAGAGGCAACCTAGCCATAAATACATTTTATACAGAGATGAATTTAAAAAGATAGAAACAAGGAACTATAGAGAACATTCATGCAAAATGGCGGCATGCAGAAATGCTTTTTGGGGACAAACTCTACAAAACAGGCTCTAAACCAGTCTTAACTGCGCTACATCTTGCTTAACCTTGGACTCATTGAGAGGAAGTGATTTTGCAATAACGTGAAATACCTTGTGCAAGTTGTTTTTGTGTGTTTAGCTTTGTACTGAGGTGTTAGCACCACATTTTGGCTTCATGTTACGTGTACAACGACAATAATGATATTCTATTCATTTAACATATTAAGATAAAAAACAGAGTTTGCATGTTCTGCCTGTGCAAACGAGGCTTCTCTCCAGCTTCCTCAAACTGTCCTAACACATGCTCCATAGGTTAATTGGTGAATGTTTGTCTGTCTCTCTGTATTAGCCCTACGATAGACGATATGTGGCCTGTCCAGTGTGTTCCCTCGCCTCTTGCCCAATGACAGCTGGGATAGGCTCTAGACCCCCCACATATAAGATATTTAATAGATGAACCAGGAGCCAGAAATAACATGAATTTATTTAAGATTACTAAAATGAATAAAAATGAAATTCATTTAAGAGTACCTCTATGTAGGCGGTGTCCGTGTTGGCAGTGGGGATGTGAGGCTGCCAGTCTTTGGATGGTTTGGTCAGGTACTTGGTGTCCGTCACAACCCATTTCATCCGTGGCCATCCTGGAGACCACAAAAAAACGTAGGGCACACAAATATATTTTAGCTGACACAACGACAAAACAGAAATGTTACACTAATTAAAAGATGCACTAAATTGACAATATTCACCTCACAACCTCCTGCTTTCAAGGCCAAAGGTGAACAGTCAATACTACATGTAAACAGGGTGACGACATGCCCGCGCCTCATCCAGTCTATATTGAACATTATATTCTATATTCCCTATAATGAGCCCGTCTAATGGCTCCCAAAGAGACTGAGGCGGAGATGACTCCTGCTGAGCCAGCAGCGTTGGTAAAAGCAGTTTAGGTTTGCTGACCTTTGAACTGGATGATCTCTCCATTTGGTGTCTTTGGCAGCCCTTTGAGGCACACCTCACTGGTCAGCGCCAAACTCACACCACAGCTGCCCAATAGGAAGCCAATCTGCTGGCTGCCTGCGTCCTACGGAAAGAGACAAGGGTCAAGAGTCTTATGACATAATGAGAACGGTTACTGTGCTGAGCTATGACAGTTGAAAACCAAACATAAATCAGTCATATGATAAAAATGTTTGAGAAATATCAGAAATGATGGTGACCGTGTAACATATTTACCTGTCGTGACAGAGGTACCTCAATGGGCACAGGGATGACCTCAGCTAATAGACAGCCATAGAAAGCCACCCAGAACATGCCAGGGTCACTGTTTGGATACACCAACGCCACCTAAGAAGCGCAAAAACTTAATTTCCTTTGCATCCTTTATATTATTTACTTCAATGAGTGAAAGAATGAGAGAAACTCCTACTCGATCTCCAGGTTGTAGGACGGGCTCAGTCTTGGTGCCTAACTTATTCAGCAGTGTGTAGGCCAGCTTCAGACTGCGACTCCACAGTTTGCCTGTGGGGGAAGAACAAAAAATGTTAAATTATGATTTATTAATGTTGTATAACTGTTCCAGGACTGTTCAATTCTCCAACCCACTGAAGC
This sequence comes from Planiliza haematocheilus, assembly GCA_005024645.1. Classification (NCBI taxonomy): domain Eukaryota; kingdom Metazoa; phylum Chordata; class Actinopteri; order Mugiliformes; family Mugilidae; genus Planiliza; species Planiliza haematocheilus. The sequence goes on from SRSE01000593.1 coordinate 13,300,700, forward strand.
TTCAGAAGGAAATGTACTGTAGGTGTTCTCCTGCTCAGGCCAAAAAATATATCTTCATTTGATCCAGGAAATATAACTCACATTTACATAGGACACAGTGACATTCTGGGTCTTCATAAATAAAGGAGATAATGAACAAAGACTTCACTTTTTTCAACAATCCTGTGAGTCTGTGTATTGCTCACCATATGTGAGTGTGTAGAGCGGTTTGCCGGTGATATCCAGAGCAGTGAGGGCAGGGCTCTTGGCTTGTGTGGCCCCCCAGCGGGCGAGGGCGGCCTGCAGGGCAGGCGGCCAGTTACTGACCACTCCCAGGGGCTCCCCCTTCACCGGGATGATCTGACGCCCCTCAGGCTTCGGGGTGTTGGGGTCTGGCTGGGGAACTGGACATGAAAATTGGCACGAGCAGAGGAAGCAATGAATGAGGGCGTAGCTCTGCAATAACGCTGTCAGAAACATAACGGATGTGCTACAAGAATTTTTGGTGAACTGAAGAAAAACATCTGCGGGAAATAAATAAGCTTGTCATCTGCTATTTGACAGCCAAGATGATTTCTAAGCTGCATTAAATATTAACCAGTGTAGCTCTCGTGCCAGTGAAAACACAAGAGCAGCATCTCTCAGTTACGTTATGTACGTTCATACATGTTTAAATACATCTGGAAAATACAATAACGTCACTCATAATCAGTCTGAACGAGATATCACACCTGACAAACTGTGAGATAATGTTTAAAAGACTGTTTGGGATGGTGAACATGCTCCCTGTCTCACCTTCTACTATCTCCTCAGAGTCATCCAGGAAGAATTCGCTGAGCGGTGGTCTTTTGGGCCGTTTGAGAGTGTTCAACAGCTGCTGGATCTTAGTGGACACCCTGCTATTGACAGGCACACCTGGACAAACACCAAGAACAGCCACCGTCACAAACATATGCAAACAAACAAAAACACTCCCACACCCACTCATGCACTTCTATTCTAACACAAATCTCTACTTGGTCGCGCGCTCTCACACAGGCCTACGCACTAGCACAGTCAGGACCAGAATCGGCAGCAGGAAGGAGTCGAAAGGGAAATTTTGTAATTAAAGAGACACAGAGTGGACGATTTTTTTAGGGAAAAATCAAACACAGGAAGTTCTCTACTTCTAGACCAATGCCACGAGACAAAGACAGATAGACATCAGGCTGGAAAGCAAGCGGATTTGGGCCTCTTCAGCATCCCTCCCCTTCCCCAGATTCGATGTACGTATATTACCTTTTCTTTTTCCTTTTTTAATTGAAAGGCAAGACAGGGACAGGATTAATGGACCCAAAAGAAAGAACAAAAAGATCTGTCATTAGCAGCATCCACCACACAGTGAAATGAGGATGAAGGTGAAGGTGAATTAGGATGAATCTGGGTATATTCTTTAATGATTTGAACTGCAACGCTGTGAACGCTGAAAAACAGAAATATGTGATTGTATGTCACAGTTTAAACAGATGAACCTCCCGATCTGAGGAAAGAACCAGAGTTCCACATATTTATGGGAACAGACGATTCATTTTCTCCCCAAGGTGACGTAAACACACACCCTCACACACATTTGCACCCTCAAGAGACATGTCTACTCATCCTGTCATGTACCGTCTGCAGTATCCAGCATGCTGGAGCGGCTCTGTCCACGACTCATGCCCCTGACTGCCGGGGGAAGGTCCACCCTGGATCCTCTCTCCTGTGGAGTGGAGGATGTCACATCTGGGGGGACACTGTTCTCTGGTAGGGGAGAAAAAAAATAAGCCTCATGATTGGCGAATGTATTATTACTGGGCTATATCAGTTAATTTTGGCGCTTTCTGTCTGTAAAGTTTACCTATACGTGTGTGAGCCAGTACGTCGGCTAACAGGGACGCAGCAGGAGGCGGAGGCTGGGGCTGGGTCTTGGGCTCTCCATGGGAGAGGGTGGAGGACGCAGATGAGGACGTGGAAGAGCTTTGGACGGAGCGGTTTATCCAGTAATCGGGACTCTGCAGGGTCTGGGCTAGCACCGCACTGAGAGCTGCCTTTCTGCGCAGTGAGCCTTCATCCTCTGATGCAGAGGATGTGTCTGAAAGCAAAACATAAGAGTGTAGATTAAACTTCCATTCATCCTACATCCTTAATTCATTACAACCTCTTATTCTACCCCAAAGGATTTATAATTTTGCCCTGGACACAGTATCTTACACCAGGGTATTTCAGCAGTTCACTCATTGTTCTCGCAGGTCGCCTAATCATGCCTAACAACTTGCTCATTGAGTGTAAGTATCTAAGCTTACCTGGAGGTGTGCAGGTATCTATGGGAGACTGGACAAAGGCTGATCGTCTCTTGGTGGGCATGGGAAGCGCCATCTTCTCTTCTTTGTGTTTGGCCAGAGCTGCCTGCACGGCTTCTGTGTGAATGTCTAAATAAAACAAGAAGAAACAAAGTGAGACCTCCTGGGAAAAACAGCATCTCTGGACGGCGTGTTATTTTATGTCTCGTAGTCTGCGCACCTGATCTGTAGCGGTCATCCCTGGCCCCTCCACTGCGGTGTGCGCGATGGTGTCTGGAGGCTGAAGATGTGGAGGGGCCGGGGGCCTCAGGACTCGGGCTGGGGTCGGCACTGTGGCTTGGGGAAAGCTGCACATCTGGCAGAGATAGATCCGCATCTACAGAGCAGAATCACGCATGGGCACAGTCAACGCGAGCACGTGTGGGGCAGGATTAATAAAATAAAACAAACATTTAGGAAAGTCACGCACTCACATAATGCCACTACAGCACAACACAACAGCATCAATATTATATGATTCTCCCAAGAAGCTCTCTAAATTTAGCCTCAGTGCATGAGGAGAAATAAGGACGTTTAGTTGACCGATACAACTTATACTGTTAGCAGAGCACATGAAACTAGGTTAGATTCCAGCAAATATATTTTTAGTCAACTGTCTTCTCCTCCCAGAGGGCTGGGCACCAGTCCCTGTGGACGAGATGGATTTGAGGCATAAAGGAATTTAAGGAGATGTGTGCAGGAGCATGTGATCACCTTTGGGATTTCAGAGCTTCCCGTTACATTAAAAATAAGACAAAAAAGTAGAACCCACAACACAACTATGGAAATTTCATTCACGTATTAAATGTGGATACGATTTGCATAATCCCTTTAAATTTCCTTTTTTCACAAGCCAAGGTTAAACTAGCAGCAAAAGTTGTTTAGAATTGCTCTTTCCAATTATCTAACAGTGACGCATCAAGGAGGATTTTTTTCCATGCCGCTGCTAATGTGGTGCAATTTTTCCTGAGGAAACACCACACCCTTATGTGAGGCAGCTGAGAGGGGAAAAAAAAAAAAATCAGACAAATCAACTCTCCAATGAGCACAGAGGCGACTGACTCATGGTGATACACTCACTGTTACTTCCCTATGACGGAGAACCGATGCCGGTTTGCGAAAGCGGTGTCAAATTCATTGGAGACCCGTACATGACAGTACAACTTTCGCAATTCTGGGGATTTACTGGAGTAGTGAAGTTACTTGAGGAGACTGTTAAATGTTACCAAATACGCAGTTCACATTTTGACCACTAGAGTGCCACAGAAAACCATAAATCCCTCTTTGAACATCATGGACAAAGAGAATTACATTCACACTGAGGAGTCAGTGAAGTTACATTTTTACAAACAAATTGTTGTTTCAGTGCGTTTCTCCTTATACATGGAAAACAATCATCAGCTGCTCCTTCCAGAATCAGAGAAATCATGACTCTTCTGAGGCAACTGCTTGCGTTGCCGAGCGAATCACAACAACAATGCTGGTAGAGGATGTGACAATCACCCAAGAGTAGGAAGAAGGAGAGCCTGGACATGAAATGAGGAAGCACAAAGACCAGAAGACGAGTCGGTCTTACTTGGCAAATGGGGGATGTAGGAGGCCAGCAGCTTGGCTTTCTTCTTCTCATAGCCCTTCTGCGTGATGTCACCTAGGAGAGAGGACGAAAACACCACACCGTTATGTTAGTCACAATTACCACACAAACACCACCCAACTGTGTATACACATAAACCAGATAAAGTACACAACAACACTGCACTGACACACACACAAATTCTGCTTCAGCTAATACATTTGCAGGGGTTGAGTCATAATAATAATCCTCTTTAAACCAGATCTACTGAACCCCACATGTTGACAGCTAAGTCCATTTGCAACTACACAAAGCGATAACACCATTGTTTGGCCTTACATTAGCCTTAGTGAACAAACATGACGAGCACACAAAAGCCTCCTCCAGGGTATGAAACCCAAATATGACTCCAGTAACCAGCAGATAAGTGCCTTAAGCAGCAAAGAATGACTATACTGAAGGGTATTGGGATAAGTTGGGACGCTAAGCGGAGCAAAAAGAAAAAAAAGGGAGCCATGTGAGCCAGATTCACATGGGACTCTAACATTTATCCTCCCCACCACCCTTTTCCCACCGCACAACCCAGCACCACCCCTTCCTCGCTCGGCCTTGGACTGGCAGGACGCCCATCAGAGTTTGGTTCAGAGCGACGGAGCCATGACAAAGTCCACTTAACTGGGACCCCCCCCAAAACACGCAGTTTGTTTGTACAGCAAACATACATGCAAAACATGCCCCACTCAGTTAACGAACATGCGCACACACTCCCTTTATACACACAAACAATCCCAATGCCACAATCTCCCACACTCATTCTGTGGCCAGTGATACACTGTATGCTATGTCAAGTGCAACGAGCCAAAGGGCTGCTTAGCCTCAATCCCCTGACACCTACTTAACACTGATGGTGACGACAAGAAGACCTCCATCTAACATAATATAAAGGGAGGCAGAGAGTGGAGGGGGGTGATAAATATATGGTGCAGTGAAGAGAAAGGAAACGTAGTCTGGTGTGTGTATGAAGCAACAATGGAAACAAAACGAGTTTGAGCCAAAGTTCAACAGGCAGATCGGAGGGAGGTGGGCTGGATAAGGCGGCGCTGGGCGGGGAATCCCATGTGTAACTCAGATATTGTGTGTTGTGTCTTAAAGCTTTCTCACACTCTGGTCACTATCTAGTGGAGTGTGGGATTTGGCTGGATAAACACCAGAATCAGAAAGGAAGTTTCCCTTAGGATTGAGTATGTAGATTGCCAGTATGAATCTGAGTAATGCAGACTCTTGTTTCTGATCCCTCCCATGCAGAAAACTCTCGAGGTTTCACAACACTGAAATTATGTGAAACCGGGGGGAGGAGAGGGAGGAACGTCTGCAGAGACAAAACCAGCAAAAAAAAAAAGAAGACAGTTTTACAGTGAGAGGGAGTCTACGATTGAGCGCTTTGTCATTCTCTGTGTAAAACAGCTCCAACGAGGTGGCCGGCATTCAGCTCAGAGTTCATGCCTGGGTACACACGCTGGCCTGAAATTTGCTCAGGGCTGAAAAACACAGCAGCAAACGAGCATTTTCTTTTGTTTCTCTTAGGAATGCTACAAGCTTGTTTATGAAGAGGAAAACTCTCACAGACAGACATGCAAGCACAGTAATCAGCAGAAAATTGATTGTAGCAGACTGGAGTGTCATTGTTGTTGGAGACTGTTAATGCCAGGCCCAGTCCTGGTGCCCAATTGGTGCCGGGAGGCAGGAAGAGGGGAATGGAAAGATGGAGGGAGGATGGTCATTAACACAGACAGAAGAGAGTCTGTGTTGGTGTCGGGCATAACAACAGGCACGGACTGGCACGACCATGACTCTGTGGTTGGCAGTGGGCAGAAAGACACTGAGGAGCCTCGGGTTGAAAGACTGACTGTGACAGCTGGTACAAAACAGAGGAAAAGCTGTAAGTTTCAAGAGCAAGAATGTGGAGTTTGGAGTGTGAGCACAACAGTACAGTAACTGTGTGTGTGTAATCTGAGGTCAGGGGACAGGATATGAGCGTTACCCCACCCTGTGTGTGCACTGCCAAAATCGTCTCCCTGCGTCTGTCTAGAGAAAGAGGAATGTGCTGATTGGAAAACACCATGCAAAGTGAGAGGGCCAACTGGACAGGAGAGCGAGCTCAGTGGCCAAAAAGTCCCCTGAGGTGCAGGAAGCTAATGTATCTGAATGTGTGTGTGTATACACAGCTGGTGCAGGTTAAAGGGTGCTACAGTGCACACTGGAATGAATGCTGGTGGAGCCTGGAGCAGGGCGGCATTACCAAAAAGATGTGTGTCAGTATGTCAAACCTGGACGGTGGGTTTCGTCCAGACACAGCCAGAGTTTGCTCAACACACTGTAGTAGTGGCGCGGCATCAGAGTGTGTGTCAAATCTTATTTCTATGTAATCATCCTTCTGCTTGTCATCCAAGCTTGTGTTCATCACGCCGGTTGTGAAAACAGGCGCGGCACTCCTGGTTCATTCAGAGACAAGACGGCAGTGACCCATTGACCGATGCTTTGAACTGCTGCTGCAGACCTCTGACCTCAGGAAGAGTCAGACAGAGATCTGATCCCTTCACAGCTGACAGCACAAGGTCACAGAGGGGATAAACACACACAAACACACAGCCAGCACTACCAGTTACACCAGTAGTTACAGTGAGTCCACTCTGACAGATATTTAACAACTTGTTGAGTTTGTGAAGCTAAACTGTTATGCACCAGTTTTGCAAATCATCCCGTTACGGTTTACCTGCCAGTTTATTAGGTACACTAGATCTACACTAAATCTCATCTTCATGAAAGTTATGGTATTCAGTTTTTATTTAAAGTAGTAGAGAGCTGTTGATTCAACTGTGTTTTCATTGTGGAGGCTGTGATTTTTAGTACTATTGAATTGTGTTGTGTTGTACAGACACATATTAGTATTATTTTGACAACCATAATCATGTCAGAGGGCTAGGCTTAATAACAGAAACACAAACTACATCCTCCAAAATGATCATACTGTTTCAACATGTTTTAACAGCGATGAAGGGGCAGGACTGTTTTATTAGAGTGTATTTGTTTTCACTAGTGTTGATAAGAGTCATGGTGTGTCCTAACTAAACAACAAAACTTTTAAAAGCCATATAAAGTCAAAATGGTGCACTATATGTTAAATACCCAGTTTTAAACAGAGATCTGCAACAGCACGTGTGACTTTATGAACATCAGGAGGAATTATTGTTCCCCGTGACTACTTCTGACAATCTAATTAAAAATAAAAGCAGCCATATGATACCACAGGATTCATTCTAGATATTTGTTTGGATGGGTTTTTCCCAGCAACTAAACTGTTGAATCATCTGACTGAGTGAGTGACTGACTAGCCCTGATACACTGAAAGTTTATTTCTTTGGTTACTATAACGAATAGGCTAGCCTTAGGAGGAACAGTAACACCACATCAACAGCGAATAATTGATGAGTAATGAACAGTGGTATACAGCACGCAACCACAGCGGTCTGGGAAGGAAAGATTGAGGTGATGGATGTTCATAAGAGAATGCTGTATGGAAAAAACACAAATTAACTGGGACAATACCTCAGCGCCTGAAATCGCTGTGCAAGCCTGCAGGTCAGTCGACAGTGGGTGAAATTAATGTTGAAAGCAGTTTAATTCCAGCTGCCACTATCAACAAAGAGCACTTAGTATCAGACGATTACATAAATCTACAGCAACACAGCCAGTGTGCTCCCCAGCTATTCCTTCAATCAGACTAGCACCCGCTGCCAACTTCCAGACTTCCCTTCTTAACTGATCCTACTTTAAAAACACAGAGAGGCTTGGTAAACACTTTTATGTCTCGCGGTCACGGAGGACATTTTTAATCGTTCAACCTCTAACATGAACTAATGGCATCCAACAACCTGCGCCACATGCACATAAACAATCAGTTTAACATCGGCAGAGGACATTAGTGTTGACTGGCTTAGGAATCAGCTGATTAGTCTTCTGAGATTCACATGTTCAAGTTATATGAACAAAAGGCACCGAGTCAGTTGCACTACTTCTCAGTCGAGGGTGTTGCAACAATGCAATGTCTTCTCAGCACATGCGGTTTGTGTGGCTTTAGCTTGCGATAGCAAAACCAGTGTACAGATTACTAAGACCCTTCCCTACTTATACATATGTATTTATCCCCCCAACAGAGAGAGCTCTGTAATTACTGTGGGCAGATTAGCAAGTGACATGACTGACACCCATAATTTCCTCTTGCCTCACTCGGTCGCTTGGCAGGTTCCTTGCCAACACATAACTGTACACAAACATACACCTCATAGAAGGATATCTACCTTAATTACAAAGGTAGTGGTGCATAAAACATCCCTTTCACAGTGAAAATCATCCAGTGTTGGCATTACGGGCCTAGTCTGTAATCTGAGATTACATCCAACAGATTACTGTACATGTCCCAGTCTGAACATTTGTGTGGTTTTGTTAAAAGCGTGAACTGATGCTAGCCTCTAGCCCTACCCTCTTAAGTCATGGCCAGGCTTCCAGCCAACGGTACTGGTTTGATCTGCACAAAGATGTCTTTATTTATCAGTGTTCTGCAATCTGTGACAAGCATGGCGCTAACATACAACTATTATATCACAAGAAACTGATACCGACTCAAAAACCTACCCTCGTCAAGGGTCTTTTTGGAAATGACAGCGAGAGGACACGCAACCCAACCACACGAAAAAAGAAAATTCCCACACAAACAGTCACAGTACGCACATTGACATGTAAATACACACATAAACACAGAGGCTGAGAGAGGAGGAACTAACGTCACCCACAAGAGCTTATTTATAGAGACACTGAGCAGAAACACAAAAACAATGGGCAGACTGTGCTGAGAACACGGGTAAATAGCACTTGGCAGGAAATGCAAATGAATGAGTGTGACACCGAGGCCATTTAATGGCACCTGGTCATTAGTTAAAGTCGATGTAAGGAGCTTATAGTGAATGCTCCAAAATGGAAGCTGTTACACAAGAACAAACATTACACTAGTCTGCTTTTTAACAGTATGAGATTCATTTTTTAATTTAGTGCCATCTATTAACTGATGAGTCAACAGATGGAAAAATAAGACACAAACACTTATAACTGGCAAATTAAGTTATTTAAAGAATCCAGCTTAGAAACAGAGAGGATGTGTTTCTTCTCATTACTTTGAATTATGTTACATTAAATGTGTGTGTGGAGTATGAAAGACTGCATAAAATCAGCTATGTTGGACCTTGTGAAATCATAATGGACATTTTATTTATGTGCATACAGAAGCTGGTTAAAGTATTTGAGGGGATCTGAGCGGAGGACTGCGTAAACTTCTGTGCATGAATCACAGCTTTTACGTATCAGCAACCATCACTTCTCACTCAGGGGGTATTCTGTTTATATCTGGGTAGTCATTCAAACATTTGTACATAAACCTCTCATCCCCAGGACCGATGATTTCCACTCCAAAACCAGGCCTACAATTCCCCCGGGACCCCGCAAGGCCATGTGGGGGTTTTCAGGCCGACAGGGAGGATGAAGCGGCCCCTGGATAGCGGGAGAAGTCTGCCGGCCAGCTGAGACAAAAGCTGGGGGAGTGTAATTTCTCTTGGCAGAATCTCCGTTGGAGACTGGATCCGGTTTATGTTTGGTTGCTTGGAGGATGAAACCAGCAGGTCTTGACAGCTAACTGCCTTGTCCAGTCATGGCTGAATCATGACTGAGTAAGAGTGGCTAAAATGTGACTAGCTATCATTCATAATGATTCATTTTTCTGAACATAATTCCTGCGACGAATGATAAAGAAAATATAACAGCAGCACTTTGTCGGTCTGCTGCATTAGCCCGATTTAGTTTAGCTAAGCATGACTAACAAACCGGTAAACAGAGTGTATATAAAGAAAGGCAGGAGATGTTTAAATGAAGCGTTGCAGCACACAGTTTGCCTCTGGGCATGTTAGAGATGAGGAGATTAACAATGCAAACTACAGCAAGGGTAAGAATATTCAAAGAATGATGGGAACAGTTCTTGATGACGTAATTTCACTATTCAGCTAGACAGGATGTCAACAAGACAACCCGTCATAGACTGCAGCATACAGTGATTAAAATGTTTTTGTTTTGCTACGTATTACACTGTGGACAATGATATTTTACACAGTTCTTTTTGCTGTGCAGCCATTTTCTCCTGTGGCTTGAGGTCACACGGGTTATTACTCTCTGCAAAATCTCAATGAGAAGTTTTCAAGTGAAGAGGAAGCTGACTGAGCTATGCATGTAAGCACAAACATCTTCAAATGAAAGGTCCCATTCTGTTTTTTACAGCTTACAGTCAAAGATGCGTAACACCTGCATTTGCCAATATAGTATATGATGGGTGATAACCGTAGAGTCTCAAAGGGCACGAGTGGCACAGAGGATGTGACAGACGGCCTTAGTGGCACTGAAAACTAGAAGTGAAACCATGTGCAAGGCATTACAGGAAACTACAGAAAGAGCTACACAAGACAAAGACACGGCAGCTCACAATGCAAATACGCATATACATCAAAGCCATCGTGTTAACTTACCAAATGTGAGGCATTCATTCACTCCATCATCTTTAAAAGCTTTCAAACACAACACTTAAGAAAAGAATGTATATTCAAGCCTGCATGAGTCAAGCATCTAATCGTTTTCATGAAATCAGACCTTCCTGTACGGGATAGAAACACTTCAGTTCAATTGTGCCATCCCTGCCAAGATAAAAAATAAGATTAGGCCTCATATGAAGTGTAAGAAACTATCCTTCTTACTTGACAGTCTACCAGATAAATCAAACTAATGTTCTGTCCAAGCTTTAAAAGCATTTGCATTCGGTTTGAGTGCAGAGGGACTGCTGCCCTGCTTCCTCCATTACTTCTATTACATTGTGCATTTTACACTCCCAGACTTAAGTTTAATCTATATCAACATTCAACTGATTTCTGCTAGTTAGTATATTTTAACATACTGAGTTGAGAGAGTGTGCTGCCCTGAAGGCAGTAACATGCAGCGTGTACAATCCTGGCAGTGGCAAGTTGTTGTAAAGATAAATTCACATCTCATTACGTGCGTAATAAGAAGAACTGAGAAAGAGTTTACTGCAGTGTAACAAAACTGACGTCAGACAAGCACAAAGTGGTTGTGTGTTAGTAAGCAAAACAGGTTACTGTTGTGTGTCCCTGCGTGAGTCTGCCCTAAAGCACAATACGACTGTAACAGGCTTTTAGCCAACAGTCTCTGGCATTAGATGCACAGATGAATGAGACCACATGAGGCAAGAGGCCAAATCTCAGATAGATATCTGGTCAGATTATTTTATTAACCTGCCATGAACTGTGTCCTCTGCTGCAGGGATTATCTGTCACCTAGAGCTAACGGACAACTAGATTATTATTCAGTGCCATTAAATCAGGGATATCACACCGAATTCACTATTTTTCACATCAGGCACTTGGACTTATCACAGTATTTAGTGCAAAGGACAAAACACAACACAAAACTTTTTTTATAGTGCTGCTGTGGCTGCTTTTAGTACTGACCTAAACAACTAAACTAAGCACATTATTCTTAGTTGACATAACACATGCAGATCATGAGATATCATCGGAGAGATGACAACAAGTGTTGAGGGCAGACTGCACAGATGACTGCAAATATTAAAAGTCTTGACTCCAGCATATATATATATATATATAGTATACAGTATGTTTTTTCGAGCCTCAGTGACATGGACATTGTCGTGGACCCTATAGAGGTCTATAGTCGCCTCTAAAAAGTGCTACAGAGAGAGGAAGTCCCGCCACTTATCACTTTGGAAAACACGATATTTAGGGGCAGAAATAATTTTCTCAATCCTGTTTTAAATTGTACGTACTGATGTAGAACTTTTAAAGTATTAGACTATAATTTAAAAACTGTGACGTTAACCAAGTGGTTATGCAGAGCCACTGGATATCTAGATAAATAAATCGAGTGACAACCCAGCTAAGACTTTTCTTGACTTGCAAAGTTGTTCTGTTTAAACTGATAAAAGTTGCTGCACTTCGAGGCACAATTCAACATGGATCAAAGAACAATTTGTTTCTGTACCGTACATATTTCTTATATATACGAAATAAGGTCCCACAATGATCCTCTGACAGGGACAGGAATTCCCCCCTCTATCATGTCTTAAACAAAAATACTTACATGTTTCCTTTAATGCTGTTAGTACTATGATAAGTTAAAACATTTGCCATTAAAAAGACCAGCTCAGGATTATAAACTGATCCGACCTAATTCAGCACACTATTTATATAAAAAACCTAGTGAAAGCGCATTTAGACAGAAGCAAGCCGCACGCTGCATGACAAACGGGTGCTTCAGCATTGCTGGGTAACCACAGTGTATTGACCAGTGAGAGTGAACGAGAGGTATCAGGTTTCACTGCGGTAGTGCTGTAGTTAAGAGATACTGGGGTCAGAAGTGTGGGATGGAGCTGACCTTAGGTTCACTGAACCCTGTACTACGTATTACCCCAACACACATATTCAGTAAGAGATAATCCAAGATGAAACATGTGTCACACACTGAGTTTAGCAATATACAGCTCTGTTCATGCTGCATCTCCTTCTGGATGACATATGCACAAATGATGGTCCTTGACTGTGCTTAGTTGCTCAGAGGTTAAAGGAGGACATTAATGTAGAAGGAGGAATGTTAACCAGGCAGCTGACTCATTAAATCAATATGATAAGCTCATAACAAGGCATGAGAGGCCTTTGAGAAACACTTAGATTCTGGGTGTTGAGTGTTCGGCTGACACTGAAAACCACAGACCTTATTGCCTACGTTCCAGTCTCTGGACAGCTCATGGTCCTGACCTCATACCACCCACTGCTCATTAAACAGCCTGTCATCAAGATGGGGATCTATTGCTGCTCTGCAAGTGACGGCAGTGAACCCACGGAGACACTCGACAAGGTGAAACACTAGAGGAGCGCGTAAGTGAAATGCGCTGTGGTGAAATGCAGGTTGTATAAACGCCCGTCAAGCTTTGACATACACAAACAATTCAAGCAAAACATTTCACTTCATGCGGAAAGGAAGAGGTGGCGTCGTAGGGGAGTGGTTGTTAAGAGACATCTGCAACTAGCAGGCAGGTGCAGGATTAGATCAAAGTGTAGTGTCTGATGGAAAGAACGGCAATTGAAACTTGTTTTACACCGATACAAACTAATGACGCTGCCAGAGTGCAGCTGTCAAAAACAGATTCGCAAGGTGGTTACCTACATGGTTCAGGCATAACATTATGACCACCTTCCTAATACAGCTGTGATTCATCAGAGAAAGGACATGGCCTTCTTAGAGTGGGGTGAATACGACTTGTTTCAGTTCATCCCACAGATATTTAATGAGTTCAGGATCCAGTGAATTTACACACCAGGTCAACACCTTGTGCTGTTTTTCATGTTTTTTTAATGCTAATGTTGCCAAAAATTACTGCTTTAAGGGTCTGGAGTCTATTATATCTGAGAGATCTTTGGCATGTTCGTGTGTTTGACTTCACCAAACGGTCACAACATTTCAACTTGTACATTAGTGTGGACCTAAAGCCAGACATGACGTTTATACTTAATGACAAACATCTGGGAAAAGCGTGATGTCTACCTCAGGTGTCTCGGGATCCTTACGTGTGCACACAGTCTGACTCACAGCGAGCAGTTTTATTGGATATTCTCAAGATGCAACTTTAACTTCGCTGACTGTTTCACCGCAATCACAGCCAAGAGATTTCGGTATCATCCAGACAACTGTCATCAGTGTCTTGTCATTGCCTGTGGGAGTATGTAACACACGACACAAAGCTTCTTTACAGCGAGGCCCTCCTACAGGTTGAACATTTTATTCTCAAATTAGGCAACAGCTCGGCAAGTGGACGGACCTGGGAGGTTTTGGCAAGGGCTAAATTGTGATGGATAGATGACTGGGTCAGAGCATCTCAAAAACTTTAGCTCTACTGGGGTGCTTCCTGGTCTGTAGTGGTCAGCACCTATCACAGAGGTGAACCAGCGTCAAGGGAAGAAGATGGATTTTACTTTTATACGTACAAGCTAAACATTGTTACATATTACGTACACACTTTCATGGAAACGGTGTTCCCTGACGGCAGAAAATGTACCACACCACAAAGCAAAAATGGTTGGGGAAAGGTTTGGGGAACACAACAAAGCATCAAAGGTGTTGACTTTGCTTCCAGATTTACCGGATCCATGGGTTAGGGACATGCTGGACAAAAGTGCAATTCCATTGAGGCCGAAACACCACAACTTGCAGGATTTAAAAGGATCTACTGCTAACATCTTGGTGCCTGACACCACAACACACCTTCAGAGGATTTAGAGGAGTCCAGGCCTCAAGAGATCAGGGCTGGATTAATAGCAGAGACACGGCATACACAATATTACACTACGTTCCGGCTGATTGGTGCAAGTACTGACACTATAAGCAGTCACTTGTGCAGTAACTTCCCTTTATACAACATCTATATATAACATTATAAAAAGGTAGTCCAAAAATGGTTCGATCACAGCAACAAAGATCATGTTTACAGACAAACAACCAATTTTAGCTCATCTCCAGGAAATGACTAAGAGCAGCGTTGCCAGAAATGAAGCTGAATCTTCCGAGTGTCAAACATAAAAAAATAACGTAATGCTTCTATTCAAGACATGCACTACAGAGACTTGTACAAAGACCAGTGCTATTGACAGGCAGGGATTAAGACGCTGGAGCCACACCCACTCTATGTGTTTTCAAGGCCTTTGTTTCAGCTCTTTCTCTGGAGATTTGAATTAAAGGGGTCCATGACTACAAGCCAAGCTCCAGCACAATGTGTTCTGAGGGGCCGAGAGGGGAGATACACATCAGCTTGTTGAAGGGGTTTCCTGAGGACTTCTAACTCACTGAGGATTTCAGATAACCCTTTGGCACCGAATGAGAATGAGGAAGGAGACCGTTCAAGTGCAAAGCACAAGACCGCAAGACAAAGATTAAAAAAAAAATAAAACAACAGAACAAATGAAATAACCCAATGAGCGCATCGCAGAACGCAGCTGACCTTTTGGAAGCTTTCATTGTACATTAACAGCAGGGCCGCTTCACCCCTGATCTCTAGTTTCCCATGAGCGCTTCCTGTGACGCAGGGCTGAGGTTTCAGATTTAGAAACTGACCAGCAGCTGACAAAATACTTGGTGTTCCTCACACCCACGTCGGAGGTTGTTTAATTGATCAGCTGAAGTGTCGATGACTGCCACAGAGCAGAGGACGATAACAGAATTTACAGCAGAGTCAGAGCTGTGGTCACGCTCCATCTTTTTTTTTGCAGTCAACATTAACTTGTGACCAAATACCACATTGTATGAATAACATTAGTCTGTTGCTCACAATAATCATCTTTTAAGGTATATCCTAAACCCCTCCCTTCAGCCTTTAAGCCTCAGAAGATGACAGAAAACCACTTAAACACCATGACCTACAATGACCCGTCTTGACTATTGCTGCCTTAATGTTGTGTTTACTGTTTTCTCGAGTGAACTACTTGGTATTCACAACCCTTGACACTTCACACGTTGGGATGTGTTTGCTGACGTTTTCATAAATGGCAGAAGCGGATGGTAATCTAATGTTTGGTAACTTTGTCACATGTCTGAGGGAAGTATTGGTCCACCTCTTTTCTTTATGCCTTTACATTTCCAACGTAACGTTAGCTGTTCATTAGCTCGGTGGCTTCTAGACACCAGCAGTTGTTGCCTAGCAAGAGGTGTTCTCACAACTGATGGCTGATGTTACAGCTGTTTTGTGTACATGACTTCCCAGATCATAAACCATGTGCTGACAAGCTCCAAATGAAGGCGGCTAATTACAGATGCATTTTTTAATCAACTTTTTCTGAGAAGCAACTAAACCTGCTACCTAACCTGCAAGATGATATCAGTTGCGCAGTTTTTTTGTAATGCATATTGCCTCGTATTTGGAAAGCTATGGTTCAGTGTGGTTCACAGTCTATGTACTTTTATGCTGACAGTTTTTCTACTGGTGAATTACAGGGTAAATATAGTTTAAAATTGCAAAGTTCTCATTATCCATTACAGTAGACTGACTGTTTTTTTTTATGACGTGTTCAAGGAAGCTCTGACATGTGATGTGTTCAAGTCAGGTGCCAAAACCTAACCTATGAGGTTGCTGTCTGCCTCTAAAGAAACTCATGCTATCATGCTAAAACATTTTAAACCACCGGTCTGAAGCTTTAACAATTAGCACACATATAAAAACTTTCTCATGGGGTCAGACGGCAGGCCGACTGACCTAAGAAGGGCAGTTCCAAACAGCCTGAGGTATTTCACACACAACCCATGGGCGTAACACTGACCCACATGTAGCAGCCAACCGGCCAGTTAGTGTGCGGTGGATGTGTTTTACCGCTGGCTGCTGCGGCCTACCTAAAAGACGCACACACACAATTAGAACTGACTCTTTAGGACTTTGGAGAGGGTGGCCTCCACTGCAATAATGGTGGAGCCTTTGTGTCAAAGAGATGCTTGTTTTCTCCTCCTCGGGCATGAAAGCGAATTTGTCTTGCCAGCCAGGTCTATTTATATTCACAAGAGCATTCTTGAGCATTAGCACAGTCACGTGGTGCGGCGGGCAGTGGATATATACTAGCAATAGATTGGAGGGGCTCCGCATCAACTCCCATACTGACAATAACAAAATAACAACACATGATTACTGCGCTAAGCTCATTGTTTAACCTATGAGATACACACTTATTGCCGGTTCATTAGGTACACTAGTGAATGAACGAATACATTCTGATATAATAGCCTGGAACTAAATCTTAGCCTAATTAAGTCATTGTATTCGGCATTAGTTTAAAATAACAGAGAGATGTTGATGCAACTGTGCTTTCATTTTGAAGGCTGTGGTTTGTAGGATTATTGAAGCGCATTATGTGACACATGTTTCTTTTATTTTGATAACCCAGCATTAGTCAGAGGGCTAGACTAAACAACACAAACACTTCTAATTCAATTCAGTTTAACAGCACCACAAACTACATCCTCCAACACGATCATACTGTTTAATCACCACCTTTCTGACACAGCTGCAACATGAACTCAACAGTACAACAAGACTGTTATATATTGTTTTCACTAGTGTACCTAGTATTTTAGCAGATCAGTAAACATTGTCTGGTGTGTCACAGCCTCAGCATAAATGACTAAGTGACTTCGAGGACAGAGTGTGCATCGTCACAGAGGTGTCTGACTATCACCCTGAGACCAGGTGAGACGACGGCTTGGTCATGTGGTGAAAGAGGGTGGAACAGCTCTGCTTACAACCGATGCCAGGTTTAAGGTGGGTGTTATGCAGACTCTGAGACAGGGTCTGATACCATAAAATCCCCATTCATTCTTCTCTTATGATGAGTCACAGTTTGCATCACGCCTTCAAACTCTGAAACTGAGGCTGAAACTGGTTTTCTCACTTTGTGGTGGGTGGATGTGCCCTGGAGAAGAGAACACACCTTACTGCACTGACTCACAGATCCACGACAAGTCAGGGTACAGGCCTGCCCAAGTCTGTAAACATGTCCTATTTCTAATCACTACTTACTTTTACTGGAGATACATAAACAAGCCACATATCACATCAGTGAGTGGAAGTCAATTTAATGTGAACCTTTAGTCATATACCGTCGACCGTGTCTTGTTCTGCGTCAGACAAGTGGCTTTCAGACACAGGTGCTTCAACCAGTGTACTTAATGGCACTCTGCACACACTATTCAACCTTTCCATGGCTTTTATGTGTCCTCTTAGACTTCCACACCTGAGCCCTAACAGTGGGGTTTGGCAAACACTCAGTATGACCCCACAAGATGGACAGAAATTGTTGTGTTGTATATAACGGTATCTAATTTCTTACAGATTCTGGGCATATTAGAGCTTTATGTTCAAACTTGTAGCTGATACTAACTTAGTTGATTTCTGCCACATTAACTCATCTGACATCACATGTGTGCTCACTCAACAAGTTAAGCATCTTTCACTCTAAAAAGGGAGTTTTGCACACCAGATACAAGCAAGTGATGAGTGGGATGTCAGAATAGCTCCTGGCACAAATTCAAATAAGTCAGGTTGTTTTCTTTTATTGCATGCCTCAACTTGTACCTGGGGAACTTAAGAAGTCACGCTCACTCACCACACACACCAACACACCCACCCACGCCTCTCTGTGAGGGTGTCCTGGTATTTAATGAGAGCATGTGAATAATTCAGCCTACTACAGGCCCGGAGGAGGGAAAATGACAACAGCCATCATTAACTATTCACAGAAAACAGTATTATGTCGAATGTGCACGCGCAAACATACTGTATACACACAAACACACATAATGAAACCTTTGCCAAGAGTTCCCGGCCATCTGCCGGCCCTGGCTCTGAAGGCTACAAAGAAGCAGATTTGTGCTTTTTGCATTTTGACCTATTGGGTGCTTTGCATAAACCTAACGTTTGCAACAAACCACTGCGACATCCATTTAAACTCTGTGGACTGCTCAAATATGATTTTAACGAGCAAGTGGAAAAAAATGGGGAAAAGTTCCAACGATGTCCTGCAAGCAAGGCTGTGCAATAAATCATGTTTAATGTTTACCATTCCTCCTTATAATCACATTGTTTTAAAATGCTCATGTTGGTGCATTATAGTTCACAGCTGCTACGTCTGAACAAGAAAATAACTGAAGTTTGGCCAAAATATGCCGCAGACAATCTGCAAATGAGCTCTAAGAACATACATTTTTTGCAAATTATAGCTTTGCGTTACATAAAAAACACTCGAAACCCATTTGACTCAATGGGATAAACATGAGTTTCACTTTTTAAAATTCCTCCTGCATTTCTGTAAATAGAGTTGAGCGAGGTAGTCCAGTGATCTGTAATTACAATGTTCCCAGTTAGCTTCAGCTGGGGACATTTGTTGCATATCATTACTGACTCCCTCTCTGCCCTTGTTTCATGTTTCTCTAGACAGACAACCGCACAATAAACGCAAAAATACCATATAATAGTGCTGTGACTACATGTAAATGTCACCATATAAAGAGATAATGCTGCGACGATTATAACAAATCACTGTTACATCACTTCCCACGGCTATTTCCAAGAAATGTGTGCTAACATTAGTAAATATACTGGTAGTAAGAGTCTTGATTCCCAGTCCTGAGTCAAAAAGTGTTTACCAGGGTAAAGAGTTCAACCTTTTAAGAGGCCTTATTCCTCTTTTTGTTCCACCACAGACCTCCGCCTCGATAACAAGAGTGTGGTACATGTGTTCAGGAGTCTGAGGAAGTGTTTATCACATGTCAGGAATCTGACTCAAAATAACTCTTTCTAACAAAAACAACTGTTGGCCCTACAATACACTGATAATAATACAGCTACATGAGATGTTTTCACGGATCAAAGAGTCATCTTCGAGGATCCATCCGGCTTTAGTCCTACACGCCGACAATGATGACTGGGGTCAGAAAAATGGATGGCTAATGCAGTCCATATTAGAGCCGTCATCCTCTGTTGAGCACCATCTCCCTTAATACACAAATGAACACAGCCTACTGCTGCTGCATCTGAATGATTGACCTAGAAAAGAAGCCACTGGCAGTCATCTGGACTCTCAGTCTCCACGTACTGATCAGAGAAGCAAACAGAGAGTAACTCCACATACATAATAAATAAGCATGGGCACTCCACACACAAGAAACTGACTGACTTTAAGACGTTAGAGGCAGGAAATGCCAATCATTTTAAGTTCTATTATGATATATAAATAGCATCTTGGCCTGAAACCACAAGCTGCTGACACACAGATGAAAAACTCATCCGTGCAGAACTTTGCTTGTGTCAGCAACATTTGAGTTTTTTCCCCAACACACCTAGCAGATGGTGCAGGTGTCAACCAGGTAGACTGGTTGCAGGGAAGAAGAACCAGACATGACCCCTTATCCCCTGGTCCCTGCAGACGTACACAATACATGTCATCTTCACGGGTATGACCAATCACCGGGCCCTCCCGTCTCTTCATATGGAGGCAGCTCATTCCAACACGCACACAAAGACTGGGTTCATTTGAATGGCCTAAATGGCAGCAGAGCTCCTGGCCACGGCGGCTCAGACCAGCTGAATGGTCCTCATTGTGTCCCCATGGTCACAGGGGGCTAGCAGAACTGAGTTGTTTTTTAAGAGGCCATTTGGCAGGCTTGTGTTCTTATCCGAGCAACGCAGGGACAGGCATTTCCACTTGGTTCAGATGACGGCTTGTTGTGGACTCAAGAAAAATAGCCTATAAAGGTAGTGACATGAGGCATGTAGCCTTAAACATAGAAGAAACTCAAATTCTGCGTAGCTGGTTGGGACGATATTCATTCCTTCTTTTTCCACATTTATTTCTTCCAATCTAAGAAGTGACGCACTCACAAGCCATGTAGTCAGATAACCAAGCATTGAAGATTGGCAAGGAGCAAACATAAACAACAACAGCAGCTTCCTCTGGTCTCACGTTTATCACAATTTTCTAAACGCAAGAAGAAACTAGTCTTAAAACTAGTTCCTGTCCACAGCAACACCACTGTACGTCACTGGCCAAAAATAAAGGCGGCATGTTTTACACCGGAAAGAATCACCACAAGCAAGTTTCATGAGTCTATAAAGCTCTCTCTCAAATAGTGTGAAACATCAGTATCAAGCCGTAGTTTCACAGTGAAAAGACAGAGGTGGACAAATTATAATACGCCTTTGTTGTCGGTTTGAATTATAATACACCACAATCACGTATACTGGTAACAGATTTATTGAAAACTGTTAAAAACTCGTGTTACTGTACAAAACAACCAGACATTAAAGATGCAGATCATTTAAAATCTACTATTTGCAGCAAAACATATCTGATCATTGATTTATAACACTGCCCATAACACACCCTGCAGTACTTAAGGAGTAGTTTACACTGTATAAACTAATCTCCTATGACTTAATGTAAGCATATCCTGTTTGCGATTAATAGGCTAAACCATTCAAGGTTTAGTAGGTCAGGTCATCCTACTACAGACATTAAGAAAAGAGGTCAGTCATCTTTTAAAACAGACTGATATTAGCAAACATCCATAACTGACTGATGATACTGGTGTAATAAGTAGTAATATATTTGATCAATTATATTCTCAGCTCTAAAAGTAATGGGCTACTGAAGACGTAATTGTATTTTTATTACACTAGGTCAAATAATTAAACTGTCAAATAACGAAGTGAGTAGTTTTATAGTGCCACGGCCCCTTTTAAGGCTTAAATATTGGAAAAAGATAAGATAAGACGTATCTTTATTGATCTCCCCCTCAGTGTGGTTAAGTGACGTGGTATGGTCGCTGCTTTCTCAGACAGGCCAGATTAGTTTGAGCAGATAAAAGAAAAATACTAACTCAAATATCATCTTGTTAAGTCTGAAGGATGCAGACGATCATCTGTGAACATACAACAGGTCTAACCTTTAAGAAGATGGGCCACGGCAGCAGAAGACTAAGAATACAAAACTGAGGATTGAACCGATGGTTTAAATGCCACACCGACCATGTCCATCCCTTTATGACCGCGGTGCATCCATCTTCTGACGGCTACTTCCAGCAGGATAACATCTCAGACTGGTTTCTTGAACATGACAATGAGATCACTGTACTCGGACGGCCACCACCACAGCCACTAGATCACAATCCGACAGATCACATTTGGGATGTGGTGGAACGGGAGATTGTCATCGCGGATGCACAGCCGATAAATCTGCAGCAACTGCGTGATGCTATCATGTATCACGCAGCTCTCAAGACAAAAGAGGTGTCCAAGCAAGTAGCTAATAAAGTGGCCTGTGAGCGTATGTGCAAGAAGCACAACAAATAGGGCCATGTGCAATCTGCATACTACATAAACGGTAACGTGTACAACGGCCGTGGAAGGACAGCTGAAATGAGAGCTTAAAATACATTGTCACTGACTGGATTCAGCTGTATGCATGTAGCCTAGGTGCCATGTAAAAGGGGAAAGGGGGGGGTGTAACTGTCAGAGATGTGTGACGGTGTGTGTTATTGGTTGTGTAGCGGGGCTAACAGCTGCTCTGGGGGAGGGGTCGATTTGGACTATGCTTTTCATGAATGAATGGTAAAATACAACCATCAGTCACCTCCATGATCATACACCTAAACCTGACAAAGAGCCCACATAATTAGATGACAGTAAGACCTGGGGTAGTGGAATAAGCCATGAGGAGCACAGGCAGGTGAACCTATGATTCCAGTAATGGCAGGTGTATACGGGTCTGAGCACCTTTTGTTGATGCAGCTTGTACGAGGGAACCCACATATAGGAGATGCTCAAGATTTGTTTTTGTTTTTTGTCGTCGTCACGGTCCCGGTTTCTCTGTAAAGTGTCTTGAGCCAATCTGGATTGTATTGACGCTGCATAAGTGAATGTCACTGAGGTCATAACATAATTAATGATACTCATTCCTAACAGATTGTGTCTTCATATGACAGCAGAGCCGATGATGACTGTAGGCCTGGTCATTACATTTCAACACCACTCACAATGACTCACAGTTTTACAGCAATAATAAAAAAATGAAAAAAAAAATGTATTTGCAACCTGAAACCTAGAGACAGACACCATGTCAGCGGCTTGGAAGGTGTCCAACGGGGAAGCCATGTGTTAAAGCTAATACACGTAGAAGTACAGATGACAGGGGAAGGAAGGGGTCAAGCCATGATGTCCAGACCTTGCCTGAGGCCACCCCCTAGTCTGTCAGACCGGCTTTGACTTTCAAACACACGCATTAGTGAGGAGGCAAAGACAAAGAAACACACCTTTAAATGAACACTGGGATTAAAAAAAATGAGCTAGGACAAAGAGGAGAAGCCTGGAGGAAGCCTTTCTCTTTCTCCTGCACAAGGCTGCTTGTCATGCACTGCTAGCTCCTGAGCACACATCCTGTGTTAGCACAGACTAAGCTAGGTGGTTCAGCCTGGCGTGTGCTCCCCGTTCAATGTATTATCAAAGAAAAGTGGGAGAATTAAAACTACTCTTTTAATCGGCTAACCCAGACAGCCCACACACACACACACAGCTAGCTTAAAAATATATATACATATCTGCTCTAGCATCCCCACCAACGACCACCTCATGAGTCCCCTCCCCTCCTTTTACCTTCAGACAGCTCCAGATCCAACTCCGCCAACTGGTCTCTAACCTCTTTTGGCAGGGCGGACAAATCCACGCCGCGGTCTGCCATGACTCCGCCGATAAACACGAGTGCAGTCTGGTTGAAAAGAAACCAGGCTGTGGCTGGGAAGTGTAAAAAAAATATATGAAAATAAAATTAAAAAAACACAACCCCTCCCTCAAGACACAAAACAAGCATCGGAGTGGGAGAGACGGTCCATCCGCACGGCTGGCCCTTCCGCCATAATGGGAAAAACTCACCAACGGCAACGAGCCGCTGTCACGTGACCGTCGTTACCTCGCCTGCCTGTGCGTTGATTCACCGCATCCGAGCCGGCGACGCTGGCGCTGCCGCTGCTCCCTCTAGTGGCCGAAAACGAGCACACCACCCCGCTAGTCGCTGAGGTTGGGGGGGGGAGTTAACACACTATTGCACCGTGTAATTTCCCAACAACACGTCTACCCCAAACGAAGTCAGTTTTGTGTCTTTTAGCGAGACCGTGTACATTTCAAATATATTATTTGGTGAGATTGATGTGTTTGTTTCACTCACCTGCACACCCCGATTTAGTAGAAAGCAAGGGCGGAGAATATGCCAGGATGACAGCTCCTGTGGGGTAATTTGATTAATTGCACACGTCTTAGTAAATCTAAGCTTACACAAGTGGTTATACAAACAAACACAACTCAATAAAACTGGAGTTACTGAAGTTATTTCTGTCAAAATATAACAAAACTAGTGTATGTTGACTGCAGTGACACAACCACAGACTATTTTCATCAGCAGTTCCTCTAATAATTACTTCCTTAATTAATATTTTAGTATATACAGACTTTTATTTTAACAGTAATATATGGAGGAAAAACTAATCATTTGAGAAGACAGAACTAGGGAACAGGTGAAGTAAATAACGTTGACCATCTTGTTCTGTTCTGCTGGGAAACTTTGGGACCTGGCATTCAGGTGGATGTTACTTAGACATGTAGCACCCACCTAGACCAGACTAGGCACCCTCACCCCAATTGCAGTTACACTCCTTGATGGCAGCAGACATGAACATGAACAGGAACAAGTAAAAACAAAACAAAAATAAGAAAAAGTAGCACAAGGTCTTGACCTGGCCTCCAAATTCACTAGATCCCAAACTGATTAAGTATCTGAGGGATGATCCATAGAGGACCCATAGGACCCAAAGGCCCCCACTAATAACATCCTGTTCCCAGACACCACAGGACACCCTCAGGAGGCCCATATCCATCCTCTGATGAATCACAACCATTTTGTAATTTGTCTTTGCAGATCGACACAATTTTAGGTCATAATGTTATAACTGATCAGTTATGAAGAGTAATAAATAGTTTCCTGCAGCAACAAGCCACCTAAGTTTTGTCCATTACTTGTTAATCCAGAAAAATATATGCAAATATTTTTGCTGAAAACTGAGTTGTGTTCCTTCAACAGGCCACATATGCGGCATCCTCACTGTAGTTATATTATAAAAATAAATACGCACTTCCAGCCACTCCCTGTGCAATTAAAGAGCTACTTATAAAAAAAAAGTTATGATCGTGTTTTAGACATTGTCTTTCAAGGAAAACAAGCTTCAAAGCAAACTGAACATAGCGTAATTGTAGGCTGCTCTCACGTATTGCACTTCCAAAATTGCTGGACTTTTGGACAGAAAGACATGAACCTAAAAGCCGCATCATAGCAATAATTTTCAAGTCCAAGTCCTACAACACAACCCTGCAATCCGGAGAATATGATTTACTAGTCTCAAGATGTTTATTTTACACGCTGCCTGGCCAAAAAAAAAGTCGCCACCAAAAACAAAGGTCACACACTTATATTCGTCGGACCACCTTTACCGTTGATAATAGCTTCTGCAAGAAGCTTCTGCAATGTTCCAAGATTTATTTCCATCCAGTGTTGAATTCGTTTTTTCGCCAAGATCTTGTATTGATGATGGGAGAGTCTGATCACTATGTTAAGCCTTCTCTAGCACATCCCAAAGATTCTCAGTGGGGTTAAGGAGGTCTGGATCCATGTGGCCAATCCATGTGTGAACCAGATCATAGCACTGCCCCATAGCACAGTCTTGTACAGTAGACACTGGGCATGATGGCTGCATCACTTCATCTGCTGCTCGTCTTACCCTGATGCCCCCATCACGCTGGAACAGGGTAAATCTGGACTCATCAGACCACATCTTTATGCTCCCTAGCAAACTGAAGCAGTTTTTCCAGTTAGCCTCACTGATTAGTGGTTTTCTTAGAGGCTACACAGCTGTTCAGTCCCAATCCCTTGAGTTCCCTTCACACTGAACATGTGGAAATGTTCTTACTTTCACTATTAAACATAGTCCTGAGTTCTACTGTTGTTTTTCTTAGATGTGTTTTCATTCAAGCGATCACATTTCTTCCCCACTATCCTTCCATTTTTTAATAATGTGTTGCATAGTTCTTAACCCAGTTTTAGTAGTTTATTCAGTCTCTTTAGATGTTTTCTCTGCTTGATACATGCCAATGATTTGACCCCTCAGACTAACATTTTTACATGACCATGGAATACATCTTTAGATATGGTTGTTTAAGAAATGAGAAGCTACTCATTGCATCAGTTGCCAAAAGATAATCACCCATGCAGTAATTATCCAATAGGAGGCTCTTACCTAATTGCTTAGTTAAACCCAGGTGGTGCCTTTTTGCAGACTCTCACAGTCTGCTTTACAGATCTCTTACTGACCAAACTCTCTTAACTGAAGTCTTATTGCTTCACATTAAGTGAAGCTACAGGCGCACACTGAAAGAGCTACCGAACACAAACACAACAGAATAATATTCTTTAAGATGTAGTTTCTTTAATTAAAACTGCAGCACTGTAAGTGTTCATGGTATTCCACTTGGACATGCATGGAAAAGTAAATATATTCATATAGTACAGATATGTACAGTACAAGGACAATTTTTAAAATCATCAGTCCAACAATGGGAGTGTGAAAAAACCATCAATACACTATGTGCAACTTTGACATTGTTGCATTTCTCATTTAATTTCTCTTCCATAGCAAAGTGACATTACTAGGCCAAAGGCTTTAATGAATATTGTTATTTGACCAAATTAAAAAAATAATAATAAGTTAGACAGGGAGTCAAAAGACGTGACCAAATTCATCTTAGAAAATAAGGGGGATAAAATTTCTTTTGACTACATTATTCTGTAGAGAACAAGCAACAAAAAAAAACCTTTGTGTTAAAGAAATTAGTCTCTATATTCATCAGTACAATCAGAAGCGTTATGACAAAGTTTGTGTGGCGCTGAAAACAGCACACAACAGAAAACAAGAAGTGACAGAAAAGGTGCCGACGACACGAATAACACAAACGCTAAATACAGTTTGAAGTTTCATTCCATATGAACAATCGTCTACAAGGGACTGCCGGCCAAATATAGCGCCGGCAAGTACGACAAAATGCCGGGGTCGCCATTGGGACTGTAGGGTAAGAGGTTCAGTCAAAGGTAAAATGTATTAAAGTTGCTGAGCAAATTCCCATTCATGAGTACAGTACAGATACAGAGGAAAAACCATTATTTAAAAAAAAAAAAAAAGTTCTGATGTCTCAGAAAAAGAGGACAAGAGAACTGAAAGAATTACAAAGCGACAATAATTACTTTAGTGCATAAAGACACGTCCTTATGTTAATGGACAGATATCCTGTTCTTGAAATATCACACATCTTGCAAATATATGATCCTATTAGACAAAAGAGGGACAAAAGTACACAATAAAAATAAAAGCAAACCACGTTTTTTCTGTTTATGTAAAAATATATTGATATCTGGGTAAAATATCTTTCTAAAGAGCCTTTAAGAAACAGTCACAAGATGTCTTTCACTGTCCCTGAAGCTTTCACCACGGAAAATGTCTTTGCTGCGTTTCTCCACCAGATGACAGACGTGTACTCTATCATTTCAACACATAACCCATCACTGAAAAGAGACTCCTGATTTAATTAAACATCACCGTTAAAGGCTCTGAGGAATCTTCCCCAGATCGTTTGGTTGTTTTTCATTCGTTAAAAATGAACAAATGAAGACGAATATACTTCTGAAAGGCTCCGTCCTTTTTCACATCATCAAATCTGTGTGTATTTAAAGTGGGAATATCAGAGGCACCAATGTGATAGTAAGGCAAAACTCATCAGACGTCATGTGTGAGACTGTGTGTAAGTGCAAGAAACTAGCAGGGATATATAACGTAGATTGTGACCCGTGACCTCTGAATCGTAAAATAACAGTCAGGCTATTTATTTCCTGCCCCAGAACAAGTACCAGGCGTTCTTTGGAGATCCGGACATGCGTTCTGACGTTAGTATGGCTTAATTTGGGTTTGGTAAAGAGCAGAGAGACTAAAGGGGTTCATCGCACTTCCAACGAGCAGCAAGGATGTGCAACCATCCTGAGAAGTGTGAAAGTAACAGTTACAGTAAGTCCAGGGCCCACACAGAGAAACACAGTCACGAGAATAGTTTCATATAAAAATAATTTAAAAAAAACTCCAATTAACAGCTGAACGGAATTATTATATTTTTTTACAGAAACATGTGAAGAATTTAAGAGAACTTCCCTTCAGGACAGATTGAACATTTTCTCAAGGATTTAAATCACAATCTAACATATGTCGTTCTATGGGTTAATCTGGGAGCCAATTAGTTAAAAAAAAAGATATAGCTGCACATACCGTATCGATAACATAACACCCTATTAGAAAAAGTCACATGCTAACAATCTATCTAATATTGTATCAGATCAGGGGTAGCCAAACTGCTATGTTCTGATGTACATAAATATACAACCACACACACAGTTAATACATCTTATTATAAAGGGGTGTACATGAGGTAAGGTCTCTGGGTCCATACTAAGCTCACCTGGAGGTGGAAGCATTTGCAAAAGGTCTGGGTGGATAACTGAGATCTAGACATCTGCTGTCCGTCTTTGGATGTGCAGGGCTGTATGCTGTGATGGCGTTTGAGGGCGTGAGCATGGCTAGAAAGTCGAGGAGGCACTATTCCCTGTTGAAAACGGTGTGAAGCCCTGTGTGTTGTTTAGGGACTGGTTTGATCAAGAAGGTTTATGCAACACCTGTGTGTTTGAAACGGTGCACGCTCGGTAAGTTCATTAGGGCAGTATACTTGATGCAGTCCTACAGTCCAGTGAAGAGTCCATTTGACTGAAGGCGAGGAGGGATGAGCAGGGAGGCACGGGGGCAAACAGGGGGAGGGGGTTATTGGAGTCCAGCCCCTGTAGTCTATGGCAAAGTGAACAGGAAGCTCCATCAAAAGTCTCAGTCCATTCCCAGAAGGCTGCTGCTGAGCTCCAGGCCACAGCATGATGGCTCCACAGGAGGGTCAGAAAGAGCAGAGGGGGAAGGAGAAGATGGGAAATTCAGACTTTAAGATTGGGGAAGGTGGGCGTCTTTTCTACCCCCTGGGTGACGAGCCACGTCTGGGCCATGGAAGCATCGCTCATCATCTGGCAGCCGATTGAGACTGTGCAGCCATGATAATGTGAGAGGATCCGCTCTCAACCCTCTGCTGCTGGCCCATTCCTGCCAGCACAGACATAGCCATGGCCTCTGCTGCTGCCCTTGAACTCAGGCCATTCTGCCCTGCAGAGGGGCTGGGCGCCAAAGAACTGTGCTGAATCACCGGGGCAGGGGAACCTGTAGGCTCTGAGGCGTCTTTCATGCTCTCTTCTACAGCTATATATAGAGAAAGAGAAAGAGGGAGCAGTGCAGATTAACAAATGCATTTAACTTTTAACTTTAATTACACTCTATATTCACCTAAATCATTGTTAGACATTTATTTTTACACAGTTAAAATGTGGCTACATCTTTACCAACTTTTTCTTTCAGATTATTTACGATATTGCTCTGCAAATCCCTCTCTACTCTAGCTATAATCCTAGATGTAATCTCTAAAGTCTATTGGCTTCGACGTTGTTCATGGTTTTCTGTCGTACTGTCATCACACATATCTGAGCTAGTCACAACCCCTCCCCTCATAGACTTGTCACTTCTGTCAAGCTGTGATGTTTAGCTTACAATATATTGTCGAGGAAATGTTCTTGAATTGTTGCAGGGATTTCAAATGAGGTTTATTTATTTTGGCTAAAACCCAAATGCTCCACTTTTGCTCTCTGTGCAAAAGTGGAGCACAGTACATGACTCGTATTCCCGCTTAGACAGATATGTAAGAAATGCAAGTATAAATTAAGTTTCCTGTGAGATTAAATACCACCATGTGGGTAACAAGGCATAACTGTGCAGAGCTTACCCAAGTAGGCAGTCTTCTTTTGTAAGGTGGTCACAGGACAGTCCTTGTGGGCCAGCAGCAGCTGCTTCAAATGGGCCACCTCGTTCCGCAAGAGAGACACTTCATTCTGACAGAATGGAAATCAAGCAGATCAATACCTCACGTCACAGTTATGTTCATCCATTTGTTACTTAAAACACTCTCAAACTCACTTGTATTATCTTGATTCTATCTCTCAAACTTCAGCAACTAGTTGGAAGCTTGTCAACTGTGCACAGTCGGCCTGGCCTTGCGCAGACTAAAACCACATCTCATCCACGTCCACCCACTCTGAGACCACTCACCGACAGCGAGACGTTCATAGAGCTGAGCTCCTCCGCCTTCTTCTCTAGGGAATTAACCCACAGTTTGCGTTTCTGTCTGCAGCGCGATGCCGCCGCGCGATTCCTCTCGAGGAAACGCTGCCTTCGCTCATCCGGGTCATCATCTGTCGTCCGCCGCCGACGCCCACCTGTAGGCTGTGCTGGGGATACCTGTAGGGACAAGAAGGGCGTGAAAGGTCAAAAGGAAATAGACAAACAACAGGCGGGGACAATGGAAGAAAGACGATAAAGAAAAAGGAAGTCTGAGTCATAGTTTCATTATTATTATAGTCAGCACACATCACAGTCATCTCAACAGAAGAAGTACAACATTTCTGTTACTGATATATAATACAAGACACTGGTACTGAAAGCCAAGTAACAGTCAAGCTCTAGACAGACTATACTTTATTTAGAGTACCTGAGGTTGTGCAGGTGATGGAGCATCTGGCTGTTGGACAAGCAGCTGGCTCTGTTCTGCCTTCTGAGGTACCATGGGGCTGCTACCCATGGCCATGACCCCCATACTATGTCCTGATGGGCTCTGCTGGGACAGGGCAGCCTTCAGACGCTATAAAAGATGAATTATATATAATATCAATAACAAGTCCATGATCAAGCACAGACAGACCCCACTAACAGTATGAACAATGCAGTCAATTTATAACTGCTTCTTCACTGTAGAAAAGAAACAAAGACAGTAGGTCAAAACCAATAGCATGCTGATACTAATATAACAGCTCCATGTTAGCCTCCCAACTTATTAACAGCTTCAGAAAAGTCTTAACTTTAGTTATTATTGTTCAATACAGCCTAAAGTAAGACTTCCACACACCACAAGACGAGTTGTGTGATCAAAGTGAGTATATTTTTAGTAGAAAACCTCTGAGGACTGAATCTATAAAGGTACTCTAACTCTGCAGAGACCCTCACCCATGGTGACCTGACGCTGTCAAGCTCCACCTTGTTTTCAGCAGGATCATTCATGTGACACCCTGCTGTAACTCTGGAGGCTTTGCATGTTCCTGGGACACTTTTCAGGTGGCGTTGCTTTGAGATGATGTGTTAGCCAGATGTGAATAATGATTTGATAACAACTGACTGTGGCCCTGAAGGCTCACAGCAGGTCAAAAGCACATGAATGCCTACAGAAGCCTTCTGTGATCACCAAGAGAATCATGAGTGTGCATGTGCCCACAGCAAGCCTTCCACTGATCTTCCACTTAGGACTGCAGGAGTAAGTAGTTTGTGTGTAAATTACAGGATCTACAAAAGCAGATACTTATGTATGCTTACTATAAATATATGAAACCGAGCGTGCAGCTTCCGTCAAAACACAGATGAAAGGATCGTTGCATAGAGATGGGGTTTAAGACAAACTGCAGTAAAAAGTCATATGATGAACAAACTAAGCCAGTGCTGTGGAAGGCTGGAGGGTGAAGATTGAGACAAAAAGAACAGATAAAGAGATAAAAATAGAAAGCTAATCTAGTGCTGACCATCTTGGCCTCTGAGTGAATGCTGTAGCCAGAGGGGGAGTTAGAGCCACTGCTGCTGCCTCCCAGAGGAGGACCAGGGATCCCAGGAATGTTGGGTACCATGCACATGGGTCGGGCCAGCTGGAGACGAAGACATGATACACAAATATAAACGGATTAAAACCTAAGCAACTTCTTAACGATAAAGTTGAGATGCAACCGCTTTAGACTGCCTTACGTTGATGACAGAGGGCACGTGTCCGGGACCAGGGAGCACAGGTACTGCCTGACCGGAGGGAAGCATCATCATGGGGTAATGGCTGGTTGGAGAACTAGACAAGGGATTCAGTCATGGTTGTAGAAATGAATAAACGAACACTTCTCAGATATAAAACATGATTTTTAGGGATGCAACAAATAAACAAACGCGTTTCAACTTTTGCAGCTACAAAAAATATCATGGTGTAGGGTTAAAGAGGTTGGCAGAGGTCGGCAGAATAACCCTCAGCCTTACTCACCCCAAAGTACGATTTGAAGGTGGTGCTTGTGTGATGACAGATGTAGGTGAAGGCATGGTGGGCTGCAGAGCATCAAAGCCCAAGTGTAGTGGGAGTGAACCTGGACGCACAATAGTCGGGGTAGGGGCTGAATTCCTGGGTGGTGTGTCCTAGCGAACATAAAGCATAAAGCAATAAATTAAGCCTCTATACAAGATGCTATTTGACATACTCAGATAGCTGGTAATACTGCGGTCATCATGAGACTTACTCTTACTACATCATGCAAAGTTACACCATTCTTCCATTTACACTTATGCAATCTTGTCCTGTTTCTGTCCTACCTTTCCTTTAACTACAGGCTCTCTCTGGCAGTCTGAACTCCCAGAGATAGACTCGGGGCTGTCCGGTGGCGAGGAGTCAACCTCCACCGGTGCCTCTTCTTTCACCTTCACGTCTGATGGTGTCTGCAGAGTCATGTCCAAGGCCACAGAGTTGGCAGCAGGGAGCTGATAAGTGACAAGTGAACAAGAAAATAAGTTCACACTACTCAGTGTCTACAGTACGTAGAAAAGGGAAGTGGGTATTTATCACACAAACTAAACAGGCACAGCAAAGTACTAGTTCAAAGTGCAATAAAACACTGAACCATTTGAATACAACTGTCTAACTGAGATGTGGCAATAGGTGAAATCACACTGACACATGAGTAATGCACGCGATGAGTGCAAGTTTTCAAACTATAGCCGTAGCTATCACTACATTAGCACTTGAGGTAAAAAAAAAAAAAAAAAAAAAGAAGAAGGAAGTAAAATGTAATCAGTCACTTCATAGGAGTCTATGCAGAAAAATTCCCTTAGTTTCTGTACACACATGCCGATAAAATTAACCCGAAGCCTTTCTTACAGAGTTCTTGGCCCTCTTGTCATCCTCTTCTTGTTCAAAGGAGCTGGCCAGCTCATTAAACAGACCAACCTCCTCACAGTTCTTTAGGAAACGGGTGGGAGTAGGTGTCTGGTCTGGGAAAGGCAATGAACAAATATAATTATTCAACGTTATCACACTTAGTTCTCACTAAGTATTTAATATAGAAACCTATGACATATATAGTGTTGGAACACGCTGACACTGAGAAGACATTTGACAAGAGAAGCTGAGCATTTGTCTCGCAGAGAAACAGTACCTGCAATAATAACAGAGTCCGTCCTAGCTGGTCCAAATTTCAGTGTCATCTCGTGCTTGTGTTTGTGTACCGCCAAGTGGTCCTCATTGGTAAACCTCTGCAACAAGAGAAGAAGAAGAAAGCAGGGAGGATAAGAACATTGTATGAATCGACATGCCTACAGGTTAAATGTAACTGTGTCCTGGTGACCTGAGGAGACAGCCTATATTGTTACCTTAGCCCAGATATCGTATTGCAATAACCACAGACAGACAATCCTTTGGAGATAAAGCCCAACGCATGCGGCCTGTAGAGTTAACATTATGTGACAAAGAAAATCTGTGTGTGGTGTACAATTCCTTATGTCTTTAAAGACCTGCACAGGCCCAGTATAGCCACAGGATATGGGCTCATATATCCTTGCACCAACTAAAAGTTTGTGAAAAATGACTGTGTGGAAGAGGGCGGGGATTTAAACAGCACAGAAATGTCAGGAATGAGCAGTGGATGTCAATGACTTGATGAGGAAGTGGAAAAATTACCAGCAGGGAACACACATCAGTAAGTTAGCAGATGGCACATCACAACAAATAAAGTAAACGCAATCTAACTTACTGCTAGCAAACCAGTTAATGTTATGATTATACTCTGTAACTTCCTTTCCGGTATCTGCTGCTTCATGAGGTCTGTCTTTAAGACAATCAGACATGCAGAGCGCTAGCAGCCATCCTCTGAGACATGGAGCTACTTCTTTTAAGAAGTGGCGAGGTGATTCAGTCAGAGACGTAGGAGGAATAATCTTGGCTCTGGCGCTGGCCTATTCACCATTCACTGGAGCCTATTTTAGGGCACCGCGTTGCAGTTGCGAGTTTAGTCGCGAGAGTGAAGTGGAAACACAGTCAAGTGTCAGGAGCCTTATTTTTAGCCTCTACCAGGCAGCATCACCGATACAACTGCATGTCTCATCTATCTCTTTCCTCTGGACAAGGCGGCGAGGTCTTGTGGTCTTGTGGAGGAAACTATCTCTAACTAATCTCCCTCTATCAGATAATGGCAGCTAGGATTACCCCTCCCCACCCAATAAATACTCTGCATCGTGTACTGTGGGTGGGTGGGGCAGGGTGGGGTGTGGAGGTGGAGGTGGGGGCTGCTGTTGTTGTTTTTGTTGTTGTTGGTGTCGTTAACTTGGTAGAAGGAAAACCCTGAGCCAAGCCAGGAGTCAATCATCCTCGTTCTATTACGGGCATGATTCAGACTTTCCTGGTAGACAACTGTTGCTTGTAAAGGGCAGCAGTAAAACAGCACACCAACATAATGGCTGTACCATATCTTAAATGTACATGACTAAATATCATGTAGAGGATATTAATAGTCCAGTAAGACGATGATAAATGGCAGCGCTACAAGTCGACACTTGAAAACAATTTGTTTAAGTAATGATGAAACCAGCAAATGTGAGGAGAGGGGGCTGAAAAGAAATATTTCTGGTGCAACAAAGTTATTTAAATGTAGCAAATTAATTATCTGCTTATTTCTGAAGTTATGTTTAATTATTCTTTAATCAGATAGCGCCTAATTTAATTTTAAAACAAGCTTTCTAGCAACCTGTCCAACATATTTACATTAGTCATGGATCAATAACTTTGTCATATGAAAAGCAACAAACCCAAGAGGAACTGAAATACATACTTTACATCAATGAGGAGCTTTCCCTTGTTTCCTGTTAAGAAACCCCATTTCCAACACCATAGGATGAAAACATTTGAAATATATATCCCTTACCTGCCTAGTAAGGCACGCTAATTTAGCCTCTACTGCTAATTTATTAACACGGTGGATTAATTATAAGCGGCAGAGAGCGATACTTCCCTCAGGAGTTGGCGTAGACTAAAACAGAGCCAAGATCAAGAAATATTAGACGTAAGTTTGATGTTTCCGGCCGTGACAACTTCACACAGCGATAATGTTTAAATTCAGCTGCCTTCTAAACACAAATGAATTCATGCGATTGTATCGAAAGACTTCGTCAATAAATGTGTTTATGTTCCTCAAAGTAAGGTGGTGTTGCAACACTGGAAACACACCCAAACATCTAGCACCCTACTACAATCCCAGACATGTTTATACAACAGTTTGACACTCACACAACGCTGGCAAGAGCGCCACAGCTGTGGAGCCACACTGTCATCAACCTCACTTTGCCTTGAAAAGCGTCCACATAATTCTGTAGCTTTAACTGTCAACTGAATTAATAATGGTATCCACAAATGAGATACGCAGAGTGTTTACATCACAGAGACATAGCAATGGACCATAATGTTCTGAAAATAACCAAATGAATCATTGTTTATTTATCCAACATGTGTGTTTGACTGCTTTACACGACTGCTGTTCAAATAGCAACATGTACAACAGATCACTTCTGATCAGGGAATAGAGAGTCTTATGAATCCCAAATGTAACCACATAAACACTTTCTTCCTCCAGAAATAATCAATTTCTAGCTCTGAGGCTATCACACACACAGCTGAACACGACATCAGACGGCCAAATGAGCACAACATCAAACATGATAATTCCTGTGTTAAACAACCATGAGTCCTACAACGGACTTATTTTAATTTCTGCATCCTAATTTCTGTGATATCAAGCCAAGCCCGACAATACAGCATGTAGCTGGCATGTGCGTGCACTACAGCACTCAGCTGAGTCACAGTCGTGGCTCAAACCTGTGTCTGCAGGCGCTAGAAGTCAGCATTGACAGGTTGAAACAATAACTGTGCTCTCATTACTCACTGGAGCCTCCACTGAGTCACTGCTAAGGGAGACATTGTTGTCTCACAAGACAGCATGCTAGCTAAAATGTTATCGTTGTGGTGTCCAGTGTGAGCATGGCTTCGATCAAAATCTTAAACCTTTAAATGAGAGGTCGTGTGTTGGCAGGTCAGAAGCCTTTTTCAACTAATATGCACTCAATTGCCAAAACATTAGGTACACCAGTGTAACCGAATACATTCTACTTTAACAGCCCTGCACTAAATCTGAGCTTCATGACAGTTATAATAGTCAGATGAGGTTGAAACTGAGTCAAAAAGTCAGTAATTCAGCTGTATGATTATTTTAGAGGATTTAGTTTGTGGTGATGTTAATCTGGACTGAATTAAGTTATTGAAGTTATTTAGCCTCTAACGCACCGACTAAAATGGGGTTAGGATGCATTTGTTTTTCACTGGTGTACCTAATGAACTGTCTGACTATATATATTCACTTTTTAGTTTTTCTTTAAGAAGTAAAATACTAGTAGTGACAGTCTACCATTAGCCGGCATTCACAAGAAGACAAAAAAAACAAACATCCCATACCACACACGCATGCACACACCTTAAACGAAGGATCAGGAGAATGAGGACTTACCTGTCCACAGCCAGGAGCGTTGCACACAAAAGGTCGGTCGTCCCCCATTTTTGCAAAGAGCTTGCAATAAAACTGCGGGAGAGGAGAAGAGGAGAACATTGCTGGCAAATCCTGAAAACAACAAAACGGGGATGCTGTGGCTTGTAGTCTTTAGTCTGAGCAGGAAGCCGAATGCTATTTAAAAATAACCCTGGCAAGGAGGAAAACACGCACAGAGGCAGAGAGAAGAAGTTTCCCTGGTGATACTTCCTTCACACAGGGGGCTCCTAGTTGGCCAATGAGGAGCTGCTTACAGAAGAGGACGATAGCTACCATTTACACAAAGACGTCTCCCTCTCCTTCTGTCTCATTTTTCGCTCACTTCCAAACCCTCCCTCTCTCATTACCACTCCCTCTACTCAACTCTCCAGCACCTTGCAACCTTTCCCCCGCTTGTACTCCTCCTTCAGAGTCTCTCTGATTCAGCTGTCTGTGTCTGCGTTCAGTCACCTCCTCATTTACTTTTTCAAGACGGTCATGCACACTCACTGACTAGTTCATTAGGTTCATTAGGTACACTGGTGAAAATGGATGCAATCTAATTTATCAGTCCTGCTCTAAATTTTATCTTCAGGAAGGTTATTATACTCAGGACTTGTTTCACATAACTGCGACTGCTTTTGATTCAGCTGCGTTTTCATTTTGGAAGCTGTGGTTTGTAGTACTATTGTACAAACACATGTTTCTATTATTTTGTCAGTCCCATTTTAGTCGGTGTTTATTCCAGTTTAACAAAACCACAAATTACAACCTCCAAAATGATCATACAGTTGAATTACCACCTTTCATTGTAACAGTCATGAAAGGGGCATTTACTGCAGGCTGTCGTTTTCCATAGTGTACCTAATGAAATGGCAAGTGAGAGTAAATTAACAGCAGAAATATCTTGCACTGAGCACATTCACTCTGATTTGATTTCTGTATGAAGACAAAAGTGACTGATAGAGAACTACTGGCAAAATCTAACATGCTTTACGCAGTCTGTGAATGGGATTCATTTTATGAAACTTTCAGTTTGAGTAAGACGGGGTGACATTGCTTCTGAGGAGCAAAAATTAGGTGAGGTGATCTGACTCAGATGTAACGGCCAAACACATTTAGAAAACGGTGTTTGAACCCAGGAAAAGACAACTGTATTTCACTGATATCACTTTCACATTATATACTCATGGCATAAATATTATTTAAGTATACATCTACTATCTACCTTCTTGGATTCACGGTGAGAGAGCAGCACATAAAGCATTGCTGCTGCTCTACTCACAGGGATATGTCACATGTTCCTGGGAAATGATCCAGTTCAGTGAAAATTATCTTAATTTTTAAATACACTGCTTCCTTCGTTCACTTGTGATCTGTTTTTACCAATTTTTAGAACGTGATGGATTATGTTAGCGTGACATTAACACAGAATGACAATGGGGGCATTTAAGGATAGCAATGCAGAACACAGGAATCCACTGGAAACTCCTCCAAAGCTTTGAACAAAACTCTAAACAGTTCATCCCTCTCATTATGTTTAAATGCCATTGTTAAGAGTTAAACACGCACATGCTTCTGCTGGGTCTCTACACCTGAAACTGAAGCTAAAGCTGTGCAAGGTTTACGGCTTCTATCACAACCCCTCAACCCCATCCCCTACGCCGCCAAACCAGCCCACCGTGCACCAGCTCTGTACGACCATGTGGAGACAAAGCGGGAAGTTTAGGAAAATAACTCATTAAATTTAAATCAGGGAATTTGTAGGGAGGAGGCGTGGGGGTTGTGGAGGCTGGGAACGGGGACGATGGGTATTAATGTTTTAGCACTCTCAGCCAGCCCAAAGTGACGTCTGGCAGCTATTACACAACACAGTCCCACTGAGAGTGCAGCAACTACCAACACGCATCAAGGACAGTGTTATGTATACAATAGGCGCCATGCAATGTACAATATGTATATGCCATGCCAACTAGTATATATACGCTCTAAGTATTATAGTCTGCTCATTCACAAACATTAAAGCGACTAAACTGATTTAATGCCAGACCTCCAAAATGTCACTTGATTTATTTGGTGATTCGCCTCCTGAAACTTTGTGCTGTTGTAACTCTTCAACTTCTTTTAAAGCTTCACACAAACACACAGCTATGTCACAAAGTGGAAGCATAAGTTAAAATGTTAAGTATTCATATTAGTTACTGTCCACACTAACCTCTTTTGCACCTACTACACGGGTTGAGCATGTCGCCTAACGTTATTGAGTGGGACGGATTATTCATTATTTTGGCGAGGCATAAATGTCTGAAAGTTTTCCCAAAGTTGAAGTCAGACTATTTTCCTCCTTCCTCCCTCCATCTCTCCCTCTGCAGCGCTGAGGACAGCTGCCCTTGAGCCAACACATGATTACTGAAGCCTCGCGCTGGAATATGACGCTCTCCCATGACGCCGAGTCTGTAACAGGCCTGACTGTTGTGTCTCTCAGCCCGATGTCTTTAAGAGGAAAGGAGTTTGCTGCATCACATTTGTAAGTACAAGCTGTCCCTCGGTGCACAGATCAAAAAGTCCACGAAGCTGAGCAGTTTGATTTCTTGCAGACCTCTCATGCTCTGGAGAAAGGCAACAGGTCAGTGCCAGGGCCCTCACAGAGTACTTCCAATCCACTGAGTCTATTTGGGCAGAGATGTGTCTGCAAACGAAATACTCCATCTAGCTCGTTATAGCAAGGGTGTGGACTGTGTGGGGGAAATGGACACATCTGGCGTGAGGAGTGGGAACAGATTTCGGAGTTTACATCTTACTAAAGACATGCTAGACATTAACTTGGCTGGCTGGCACCAACATGAAATGTGGGATTTGATTTTGTGGAAAGTCCACCATAAATTCCAGACGTCAGGGGTGGAAAATACCGTTTGTTTTCATAGCTGCCCCAACCAATATCTAAACCTGATTAAAACAGATGTGTTAAGGTCTTGGCTTTGTGGTGAGATAGTTTATCTTAAAAGCAATCTTCAAAAACTGCAGTGCTATCTGTCATCTCCTGCTAGTGTCATTTGTATACAGAAAGAAACGGTGAAGTTAATGAACTACTTCCACTGTCAGATGAATGAGTGTAAACTCAGAGAATAAATAAAGAGTTGACCATGAAGTTTCAATGCATCTTGTAAAGTATCTATTTTATGCAAAAATCAAAACTATGACAGACAAAAGTCAGACAGCTGGTTACATCAGTGATGATGCACAGCACTCATATTCATTACAGACCTTGATATCAGGTCCACTTATTTTTGCCTCCTTTCACCCAAGGTGACATGGAAGCACTCAAAGTACCCTAATTCCTGTCCCTCTCATTGAGCTGCTGCCAAAGTCCCAACGTTAACTTGGATTTCTTCGACTCAGCAGGTGTAGGGGAACAAGTCCCGGCTATAATCAGCCACAGCCATCCAGTGTTTGATGCAGCCTGCTAGGAAACTGACTAAACAAACTGTATTAATAGCTCGCGCTGCAGCCATGACTCTGGAATCTGAGGCTTAAATTGCCAGAGGGTAGGGAGACCCCACAAAAAGAAAAGGAGGAGACGCAGAAAGAGAGAGAGACAGAGAGACACCGACAGAGAGAGAGAATGTGAAATAGTGGAAGAAAGAAAGAAAAGTGCAGTCAGTCGCTGGTAACTTTAGCATCATGAATATTTGCAGGATCAAAGGTGAGATCTGTGAGCGATTCAGAGTGGAGAGCTATGTTGTTGCTGGGTGTGTGCAGCATGTATTTATGTAAGCAAAGTGAACACAAGATTTATTAAATGGAACAAATGAAATCCTATATCCACGTCTGCATAACTAACAAGGCCCAAAAGATAAATCCTTTGCAGAGCTAGCACACAATGCAGGACAACACAGGATGGACACATGCCAGTTTTCTAATATTAAATAACCTCGCTGAGTAGTGCACGTTTTGATTATATAACTTCAAATTAGATTTTTTTTTTTCATTAAACATAGCCTCTGGTGATATCGATAACAATTTAAACCCACCAGGCCTATAAGAAATGAATAAATCGAAAAAATCAAATGTCTGTTCCTGCAGACCTAGATGAAAATGTACACCTAAAATCACACCTGTATTACATACATTTCTAAAAATCAGAACATGTATTAACCAGCGAAGGGCATTTCGATTCGGTGTCATTTTTAAGCGTGGGTTAGTGTGTTTGGCTGTACAAAACATCCTGAAGTCTCCTCTGGTGTTACACTTCTCACTGGAATGATGTACAACTCCGCCAAAAACATGACCTACATTCCTAGTGAAGGTGTTGACATGCGTGGGGATACTGATCGTGGGGTGTTCAGCAGTTCAAGTTGCAAAACTTGATGGATATCATTATGCTACTTGAGACTTTTGAGATATTCTGGGGCTCTTCTTGCAGACCTTCAGTCTTGCAACAGAGATTAAAGCATGTTAAAACAAGAAAAAGGTCAATGTCAAAGTGAGTTCCCAAACTTAAGTTCCTTCTTCCAGACAACGCTGACAGGCTTTGAAAAAAAAAAAAAAAAAAAGGTTTGTCTCTTTTAGCCTCCATTACCTCCTGGCTGCGCACGGACACATTTAGCCCTGCCTTTTCCCGTAACAAGACCGCCTATTCTCTGCAGCAATAGGCCAGAAGCGCAGTCAGTCAGCGACATTAAGCGCACACAAAGCTTTGGAGCCTGCCAATAACAC
The DNA here is from genome assembly GCA_005024645.1 of Planiliza haematocheilus. Classification (NCBI taxonomy): domain Eukaryota; kingdom Metazoa; phylum Chordata; class Actinopteri; order Mugiliformes; family Mugilidae; genus Planiliza; species Planiliza haematocheilus. The sequence continues at coordinate 13,341,955 of SRSE01000593.1, forward strand.
CAGCTAGCTGAATCTCATTGGCTAAAACCCAGAGATCAACTTTTTCTTTTTTTTTGCATCCACGCAAAACTAATGGCTAGCTAGCTACCGTGGCTAGCATTAACAACAGGCCGAAGGCACATTCAAAGTGTGTAATAACAACGCTGCTAACGCTTCCTGTGGTGACAACAAACGCACATTAGCGCTCATTTGACTACGTCCAAACTGAGCGGGTGTATTTTGAAGCCGGCGCGTACAGTCAAAATGACAAAAAGCAGGAAAAAAGCTAGCAGTTTGTCAGTTGGTTAGCGGACTGACACTTGAGTGGGTCCGAATGAAGCGTTTTAGCTGCCACCAACAGTTTTGACAATTACACAGACGTGGACTTTTAACAGCAACAAACGCTAAAAAACTGCCGCAACTTTGTAATAGTTTAGCGTAGTCGACGTATCTTTGATGAAATTAAAGGTTAATAAAGTGTTTACAAACTCACCCTTGCGCCCCTCTCTCTGACTCCCCTCTCCTCTCCTCTCTCTTGGAATTTGACACTCCCCTCGACGTCGAGTTATCGCGAGATTTCGTATGAGGTCTCGTAGTCAGACTTTGAGGACTAAACTCTCTTGATGAAAACAAAATGCATTTTAAAATATCAGTTCTGCTCTAAATCTTAGCTTCATGACTGTTAATAATTGCCATTTTACAATAAACTTTTGAACTTTACTAATATTCAGTATGCAGCGTCAGAAAGGTGTTAATTCTGTATGATCATTTTTGGAGAATATAGTTTGTAGTTATGTTAAACTGGATTGAATAAAACACGGGCTCAAATGGTTTTGACAAAATAAAAGAAGCATGTATTGCTGCTAAAACCTCTAAAATGAACACACAGCTCGATTGAAATACCATAACCTTCATGAAGCTAAAATTTAGTGCAGGACTGGTCTATCATAATGCATTAGTTTTAATTAATGTACCTAATGAACTGGCAAATGAGTGTATATCCAGACCACCAAGACAAGAATCTATTTTATTGTTTTCCTTTCTCCAGTAATACTTTAACTAATGTCCTAATGTTTGTGTCAAAATTACATTTCTAATGTTATTTTCATATTCCCAGCCTTTCTTATATAAATATTATTGAGGCACTCTATCATCCAGCATAAATAAGTTGTGTTTAAGGCAGTGACTTACCGTAAAATAAGAAACAAGATGTTTCATATTATAATGTATTAGTAGATGCTTTTTAGTAAGAGCATCTCACACTATATACAAATGTTATTGCTTGTATGTTTGACTATCAAATAATCCTTCTCATAATAGTAAAATGTTCAACACAGTCACGCCTGCTGTCCATTGTATAAACATAAAAAGCAATGAGATCAGTTTGAAACGGATGGATGGACAATATTTTCAATAACAAAAGTGGTTTAATGCAAGTAGCATTAAAATGTCTGCTTTAGATTTTGTTGATCAATATGTTTGAACATAAGAATCTGAGATTAACACGGTATTTCACCTTTGTTTAGATGTTGGAAAGCATGTTAAGTATCAAAGATGAACCAGCTGATGTAATCCACAGCCTTTGTTACTTAACCTTACCATTTTTTTTTCTTGATAAACAAGTGACACTGACTATTTATAAGCACGTTTATGAGCCTGATGTCAATTTATAGACAAGAGAGACCCCTGATGGATGACTTGTGAATTGAACATGAAAGGGATCCTCTGAATTCCTGTAAAGACACAAAAAGAAACACATTCTACATTTGCTAGTGCATATATAAATAAGTGTCATGAAGGTTATAATGTGCAGTTTATGTCAGCTTATGAACCGATCATTGTGACGGATGTAGTTAATGAAGCTGTTCCAAAGTGCTTCTGTTATTTTGCCCCACCCACTGACTACAATGGGGTTGTCAAAATATTAGAAACCTGGGTTGGCACAACACAATACAATTCAATAGTAATACAAATCTCGGCCTCCAAAATGAAAACACAGTTGAATCAACAGCTCTCTCCGTTATTTTAAACAAATGCTCAGCACCACAACCTTGACGAATATAAGATTTAGTGCAGGGCTATTGTATTGGAATGCATTAGCTTTCACCGGTGTGCCTAATGAATTGGAAAAAGAGCGTGTAATCTGTATTTCTTTTATGTGAGTTTCTCTCAATTTCAGTCTCATTAATAAAACTGTAACGACGAGGCACTGTATTTAATTCTAGTCACGAATGAGAAGATCACAATCAAATATAGCATTTTTCTCCACAAAGTTATGGTTATTATTGTTGTATATTTTGTATATGTCACAAAGTATTGATCTTTAAAAAAAACTAGACCCAATTCCTGTGTAATAAAGATGCAGGTGTTGATTTTAGCCTAGTGCACAGGTGTCTGCTGCGTACACAGTAAATAGGGTCTGGTCAATATAACGGATGCGTTTCACCAAAGTTTCATAGCTTTCTACAACTGATATTTAAACCGGCGCCTACTTGTGATGTGTTGAAAGAGTTAAGACTTTCAGTTTGAACAATAAAATCATGTTTTTTAGAAGAACAGCAGAAAGAAACAGTGGACTGGAGTACAAAGTCATTTACTTGCAGTACATTTACAAAGAAAAAAAAGCACTTCTCCAGGTGTGCACTAGACATGATCTAAGGGGTTAATTTTTTTACACATCTGCAGAACAAGCAAACAAAGTCAAGCACAGAAAATGGTCAGATTCAAGACAGATGCGTTAACAAATTTACACTTTGCATTTAGTGAATCTTTCAAGGACAAAACGTAGTAATCATGCCATTCCACAGTTCTAACATTTAAACATCTAAAATAAAGTCACTGTCAAACATATCCTGCAAAGATTTGGACCTGTGAGCACCCTTGAAAACCTAAACCTTTGTAAGTTAAGACTGAAAACATCCATTGTTATAAAAACAAACTACACACTTTATTCCTCCTTGGCAACTGGAACGGCACATATCACTAAAATAAAACCAAAATAAATACTGAATCATATATGACAGCAGACGTTTTCTTAGAAGACTAGAAGGAGGCATGGTTAGTGTGCCTGGCACAGTTTGTGAAAGAAATCTGTGAAACCAATAATATTCATTTTGCTGCATCTACATAAACAAAACGGTTCCCATCTGACACAACCATTTCTGTTCTATTCAACAGTGTTTTTCTTTAAAGTTTCCCCGTAGGTATTTCAAAAACAACTGCATGGCGAGTTCTCTGGGACATGACTGCGAGGAAAATGGCTACTCCAACTATTACACACCCTGCCTTCACACATTTGTTCCTCAGCACTACTTCAGGATCAGCATCATCTGACAGTTTGCATCACCGGATATTAGCCCTCATTTACAAACCTTATCTTTCAGTCTTATGTTTAAACTTTAGCTTTTCCTCATCCTCTTTGACAAACTTATAAAGCATAATCTTTTTTTTTATTATGTTTTTAAAAGCAATATCCAAACTTAGCATAAATTTAACAAACAACAAAAATAAATAATACACTTGCTTAAAATGTATAATTTAGAACAGTGGGAGGACTGAACACCATCTGGATGATGAAGCCTAACAGTTTCTTTCGGTACTAACAAATTTAGCTTTAAAGACGTTATGTAACAAAATGAGGATCATTAATATCAAACTGATCAAACTGGCCAATCGAATTAATTAATGAATGCTCATTGTGCAATTATTAAATAATGAAGGGAAATGTAGAGTTTTGTTTGTTTTTGTCTCCCAGCACATAGGTTGGATAAATGAGGGCCTGTCAGGCAATATCCTAAAATTCAAAAGTGACGCTTCCTTGCTAATAAATGCAGTGTTATGAGTTGTCTACTAATCAGCCACTAAGGTCTGAGAATGCCCAGATGGATTCAGCATCAGTCCCTCAACAGTAGATAGTCTTTGATGGTCTCTGGTAAAGGAAGCTCTTTTACAGCAGTGGGGAGGAACTGCACTCCGAGACTCTGACGTACGGCACAGCGTGCCAGAGAGCGAAGGGTGGGAGCTTGAGCCACCATGTTGGTCAGCCTTGCCAGCAGCTGAGGATCTTTACTCAGCTCCCTGGGAAGGGTGCCGTCAGCCCGCCGGATCTCAAACCGCCCCGCTGCTCGACACAGGAGCTCCAAGCACTCTTCCTCCTGTTCAGTGCCCAGGCCCCGGGCCAACAAGGCCACTAGACGGGAGATAGGGGTCTGGCCCTTCAGATTGGTCACATGGACCTGTGCTCCGTAGTCTAATAGCACTTTGACACTCTCCAGGTTGCCCTTCATGGCTGCCCAGCTCAAAGGTGTGTCACTGTTGTAGTCCGAGGCATTGGGACAAGCCCCACTCTCCAACAGAGCCCTCACACATTCTGGGTTATCTTTGAAGGCAGCCCAGTGAAGTGGAGTGTCCTTGTTTCCATCCAGGGCATTTGCCATAGCCCCATATTCCAGCAGTAGCTCCACGCAGTTCTCATCCTTCTCTGCTGCATAATGGAGAGCTGTGCGGTTATAGCCATCCAAAGCATTCACCTGTTGATGAAATTCAACAAACGCAGTGCGAGGTTAATGGGTCAAATTTTAACTGTGCTTATATTATATTACACGCAATAGTGCATAACGCTTGCATCTCCACGTACATATGGTACGTGGAGATTAATAAAAACATCACTGTATGCTTAAAACTACTAAAACGAACATAACGGTTCATGTAAAAAACTGCTCACAGTGATTAAATACACAGAAAATAAATAGAGCCACTATTTCTGGAAAGACATGGAGCTTTTGCATCTTTTACTTTATTTCTGAATCGTGTGAGCCTGACAAACAACATTAAATTCAATCAACCTGGATATGAGAAAATGTTATTTTAATCTAACCCAGATTGCTTGGCTTTACTTTGTCCCTCTAATACTACCAGTCATTTAACATACCTCTGCCCCCTTCTCCAACAGCAGCTCCACACAGTCAGCATCAGCGACCATACAGGCACAGTGCAGGGGTTTGAGTGTGCCATGCATGCGGTTGACATCAGCTCCCTAAGGCATACAAAGAACATATCAATATAACTGATGAGAGTGATTCATTTCTAGTTTGACTGGAAGACCAGCACACTCACCTTTCGAATAAGATCCTCCACATTGTCATGTGGGAATGAGCGGATGGCTGCAATGGTGCGGATGAGCCGCTCAGACAGGGAGTATTTGCTCTGAATGCTTTGCATGATGTACCACATAGTAGAGCTCATGTGTAACAGAGGACCATTGCACCCAGGCTGGGGTGACACTGCAGCGCACTGAAACACATTTTGCAGGAAGTGAATAGAAAATCTCAACAAACCTACTGGACAAAACAAGCAATTAATTTAAAGCAGAAGCATTCAAAAATAGATGGCATTATCACATGATGGTTGTCACACAAAAATAGATTCTTTACATCATTTACATCAAGAAACGTATTTATTTCCATGTAGATTAACAATGTTGTCCTAAACGATATCAAAAACAATTTTTATTTGGGACCTTGTTATAAAAATAAAAATAAATATTATTGGTCTCATATGAAAAGGCCCAAGACTAAAGACTTTGACAAGCAACTTACTTGTTGCTCTCAAGATGGAAAGTTCATGCAACAATGTTAAAGACACCTATTCATTAGTTTTATTAACAAAGCGTATATCACACCAATAAACCAGCTTCGTAGGTCCTGGATTATAATAATATTGTGGTAAATAAATACTGATAAGACACCATAGGTTCGTTAGTATCTTTGCAATTGGTGTGTGTTGTGCTGTAATAGCTATAGCTAACATTATTCTGCAGTTGATACTTAATTATCGGACTAACAACAACATTTTCGGCCGTGCAAATAACTAAAATGATTGACACTGACAGCTAGCGCTAGCTCACTCGGTAAAAACTAAAATTAACGAGAAATACTTGTGCTTTACACGAAGTCAAACGCTTTGACGTTAATATACAGATCACGGAAGATACTTAGCCAAAAGGCAGTGGCTGACGATCAGGTTTGACGATCAAAATAAAAACGAAAGGTCCCCGTCTGTTTTCTACGTTAGCTTCAGTTTGCTAGCTGCTAGCTAATGTTAGCGTCGCGAAAACCACAGTCGAAAACGGGAGAAAAGACGAATGACATTAACTAATACATTTGTGAAGGAGCCTTTTAATGCCTCCTTGCATTGACCGTAGAGAAACTACCGACGCTTGTTGAGAAAAACGTACCTTTTCTGGTCCACTGTTTAAAGGTCTGACAGGTTCCCGAATAGATTGTTAGGTGCTTCACATAAACACGGAACGTCACGAAACGGCCACGCCTTCCCGTCGCGAGCCTCGGTATTTAAAAATGCCTGGCGAACGTCAACGGCAGGTTTTAGTGCGTATCGGAGGATTAAAACACTATTTTCTTTAAACTACCGCCGTTATTTAGGTCTGCCCGGAAGGTACGCCCTTGCCAAGTTGACTTTCTTTCCCAATATAGTCATGTATGGCGGCACATGCCATGAATGCCTTGTCCATGTTAAGGAGTAGACCAGCAGAGAAACCAGTCTAACGGTTGAACGTAAAATCCACGTAATGTATTCACCAAAAAAGTAAAAGTATGAAAAATAAATAAATAAATAAATAAATAAATAAAGCCACTTATGCCAGGTGTGTATTTTGTAAGCGTTTGGCATCAACATTTTCACTGGTTCACCATATATCTACAACAACAACACACAATAATAATAAATTAGACACAAATAGGCCTACTACAAATTTCCATGCATCCATCCATTTCGGTTCTATTTAGTGTGTCACAACTATTCCAGTCAGTCAGTATGCACAATATCACGGAGCTGACCCAACTAAATGGAACAGGCCCATAATCAGTGTCATCAGTCCCACCTGTATTTACCCTGCATGTTAAAACCATCAACTGTGTGGTCAAAATGGCTGCTGCCAAATACCTGCCTAAAAGGTTTCTACATCACATCTTCCTGCTCTAGCTTGGTTCATGTTTCGTGGTTTTGCTGTTTTATTCTTGCACGGCTGCGTGTTTAGACTAGTGCTCAGGTATTTGGCGCTGGAAATAGGAGTTGGTGTTGGATAAATGAAAGCAACATGTCTAGTAAGCTTCTAATGTATATATTGTCGGGTCCAAAGCTTTCCTGGCAGAACATTGCATTGTCACAAGATGGTCAATGTTATGTTATGTGCATTGCGGCAACAACCATGTTGTAACATGATATATGACGAGGAAACAAGGTGTTTTAACACAGACAAGGCCCGGTTCTCAGATCATTAAATTCACAAAGCTAAAACCAAAGCAGTGCATCTTCATGAAGCTTTTAATGATTAGTTTGAGTAAAGGTAAACCAGAGAGCAGCTGAATGAACTGTGTGAACAAAATGATGCATTATACAGGAGGCATTTAGAGCTGTAAGTGCACCCTTGCAGGCGCTGCTGTTTTGTCTGCACCCTTGTTGCTACTGTGAGTCATACGCCGTGTCTTAGATTGCCTGTTGCTCTGTTCTGTTCTCCCTCCCTGCCTGCAGAGAGTGCTGTTATCTTTCTGTCTTCCCGATTGCCAGGCAAGGGAGGAGTGAGAAGCCAGTTTTGTTTCCTCATGTTTGCTCCTCTGTTGCAGCCGAGGAGTTGAGTCGAAGTGTGTTTTATTTTCCTTTTTTATTTGGAAGTCAAGCAGGGTAGTAGTTTTGCTGATTGTCTGTGGCTGTGGTCATCCCAAAGACCATGTTTTAAAACTAAATTTAATGTATTTTGGACTTGCTTGGGAGCAGGAGTCTTTCTGACCGACAGCAAACTCTCGGAAGGTGCCCCTTATCTGCTCTTGACGAAGTGCTGATCAAGATTATATTTAAACCAAAACCTTATAGGTATACATACTAATATTAAGACAGTATGTCCCTTACCTCCAGTCAGAAGCCGATTCATTAGAGGGTTTAGTGTAAACAGTTAAGACAAATTCAGATTTTAATCCTATACATGAACATGTACTTAACAGATTAAAAAACAAACTAAAAATTAGACAAGGACTAATTTTGCAGACTGATGGTTTTTACCCACATGCCATGAAATCTAACATTTGATATACACACAACTGAACTATATTTTATTAACCTTAAGTTATTAATTTTACTCCACAGCTATGCAATATTTTTGCATCTTGTGCAATACACTTTTTAAAATGAGTTCTTGACACTATAACTGTATATTTCTGATACTTAAAGACCGTTCCAGGTGGCGCACATGAATTAATGTCACACTGCCGAGGTCTTCAGATTGATCATAGTGTTCCAGAAGTCACATATATAAATGAATAAAGGGGGGAAAAAAACAATAAACAGTACAGCCTCACATATATAAAACCCTGCACTGCATTCACCTGTGTGTGTGTGTGTGTGTAGGCACAAAACAACCATAAGAAATGTGAGACTGAAAGCCAAATCAAAATAATTTATTTTTGGTGACATTTCATACAGTTCTAAGATTGTGTCTCAAACACTTGGTTGATCCATTTCTACGTTTCCTTTTTGCCACCCCAAACCCAAATTAACAGAAAAGAACGCAAACATATGGAGAGCAATTCCTGTAGGTATTTGCAAAGCCTGTCAACATCAACCATATGCTTCTAAAATGATTTCACATTACTCATGAGTAAGATCCTTTTTAAAAACAAGTTAGTGCATTTATTTAATTATACTAAATCACTAGCTGCTCATACTCATTAATGAAAAAAACAAAATAAAATAAACAGCCCCAGTGATTTGATACTCGTTTACTGCATTACTAAACCCAATGCATCAAGTATTTTCTCTCAGCTGACACCTCGATCAGTGTATAAATGTCATATGCGTGATTTTATTTTGCCAATGCGATTTCACACAACTTTGGGGAAACCAGCCTACCAAGATTGGGAGAAAAAAGCGTTGCGCATTAGAATTAAAATAAATAAATTTTTTAAAAAGCAATACATACAGTGAGTCAAAATTCAAATTCTAAGTCAACCTGTTTGTTTTTCAAAAGTTAAAAAAAAAGGAGAGAAAACAAAAAAAACAAAAAGGAAAATAAAAATCAGCAAACTCACCCTAAACGCACAAAAACAACCTGGCGGATACCTGCTGTTGAAAGCCTCCCTCCGTTAATTCAGGACTAGAACAATTACATTCTCCCGCACACGTTTCTAGTGAAGGGTTATTACAATATAGCATAGGCAACTACACCTCTACAGCTTCTTCAAAAATCCAGTTTTACTGGGCCGAAAGTTTCCCCCAAGACTACGTTATTTAGCATACCTCTTCAATAAAAATAAAAATCCTAGCAGGCTATGATCGTAGGCAGCTGGCACATAGCACGTGAAAATGTTCCAATTTTATTTATACCCACGACTTGGCTGCCAGATATCACATCGCTATCATCCTTAGCTAACGGCACCACTCACTATTTGCGTATGCCTTTTGTTTAGAACAATTCACAGATATAAGCTTAACCTGGATATCCTGTGATGATGTAGAAAAAGCCAAACCTCACCTAAACCACCAGGCGAACTGAACAGTCAAATCTTAGCATTAACCTAACCACTCTTTATTATTATTTTTTTTAATTCCTCATGAAAAGAAAAGAAAAAAAACAAAAACAACCCTACTACCCAAACAAACATGTAAACAAAAAACCTGACTGATTATCAACGTGATAATGCTCTGAATCCATTGGAGTGGGCAGACCCAAAACACTTCAGATAGACAGAGATAAAACTCAACATGAAAAACTTTGGACCAGGCTAGCAGGTTCACCGATGGCCGGTGAGCACCCCCCCAAAGCGTATTCTCGGCTTCAAACAAAACCACACATCTGACTGCGGCGTACATCAACAGCTTTCTGATATCTGATCGCGTTTAAGCCGATCACGAACCAGGGTCAAAATACCACCATAGAACACATTTGATTAATATACATTAGAAGATCGCACTGTCCAGTTTTGGGACAATGATTCTGAATCTCTGATGTAAAAATCATCCTTTTTCATTACAACAGTGCAACAGCACTCTGGAGCACTTCAATCATTTTGCTTAACAATCAATGCATACATAGACATCAGTCAACCCTTCAGTCATACTTGCAAACCTAAGCACACAAGAAAAAAAAAAACTGATGTCTCGTTGCGTGTTAGTGATATCTTTGTATATGTACATGACATATATGCATGTTCTTTTCTTCTTAGTGCATATTGTTCTTGCAGACCAACATCTATTCTTTAAAATCAAACAAAAAAAAAAAAAAAGGTAGAGGGCCCGGTACGCGGCCCAGCATCCCACCTCTCCCTAGCAGAGCGTAAATGAATGGCCTCCAGAGAAATCGCACTTAAATTCTTTTAAGCATAATGCCGGAGGCCAGAACAAGATTTTTTTTTTCTTTCCTTTTTCAAATCACTCGTCAAAGTTCTTCAGTTTTCATTTTGTCCTCGAGTCCTGGTTGTCACAGTCTCATTGTCATTTTAAAAGCTTTTCTTTGGACAAGTTCCAGGGGGGGAAGGCGGCTACCATAATGTTGTTGCTTTTATGTTATTCATTTTTATATAATTATATATATCCATGTATATATTCATACATCTTTTTTTTCTATTCATATCAAGTTTTTCTTTTTTTCTTTTTTTTTTTTACTTTGGCGATACTGGTGGGATATTCTGCTCTTTGCCAGTGTGCCTGTAGCCTCCCTGGGGGGAGCTGCGTCGGGCTGGGGGAGGGCGCCTCTGGTCCCGGAACTTGAGGCCCCCAGTGCCCCTGGGGCCGTTGCTGCGGTAGTAGCCTTGAGAGTCACGTTCACGTGGCGGCCGGCTCTCCTTCAATTCCCACGCCCCCTCCCTGTCGTGGCCCTTCTCCTGCTTGTCTCCGGGACTACTGCCGGAGCCCGGCTCCTCGCCCTTGTTCACGCGCAGCTCACGCAGCGGCTGGCCTGACGCGGGGCCAGAGGAAGCTGGGGCAGGGGCTGCAGGGGCTGGAGGGGGAGGGTCCTTGGGTGGCCGTTGGCACACTTCGGCGTAGCTGAGTTTACGGGGCTCCTGAGCCATGGAAGGAAGACCAAATTACATTGTTTTAAAACGATATCACAATTTTGAGTTTATATATTCGTGTTTCCTGTTGTCAAACCCTCAGATCTCATAATCTCAACGCTCATTGGGGTAGGAGTGAACATCCTGGACTTTGTGGGATAGAGCAGATAAAGAGAGAAAGGAGGGATGAGCATAAAAGAGGAGAGACAGAGAAAAGAGAGAACCAAAGCCCAGTCAGTCCACTACCTCACTTCCCTCTATGCGCAAAAGATCTCATCATCAGGACGACTAACTGTGCTCAGACATGACAAAGGAGCAGAGTCTCACCTGTGCAGGGGTGGGGATAGTGGCTGTAGCAGGGGCAGGCGTGCTGGGTGCCGCAGGTGTGGAAGCAGCAGGGGGCTGAGGCCTGGAGCTAGGCACCGGCTGTGTGGAGGGGGAGGAGGAGTTGACGGTGGTTGGAACAGGTGTGCGTGGAGTTGCCTTAGGAGCCGGGGGCTCTGGCCGTTCGACCCTCTTCTCCTGACGAGGGATTCTGTCGCAGCGATGGTTGTAGACGTTCAAATTAGTATTTTATTTTTAACAAAATAAATAATAAAATTTACGAACTGAAGATGATCATACCCAGCGGTTGAAGGTCCGAGTGGTTGAGGAGCAGGTTTCACCGGTGCCGGGGCAGGACTTGAGACGGCCACAGCTTCCTCTGTGGCTGGGGCTTGGGCTGGGCCTGAACCTGTGCTCACAGTGGCTTCTTTATTGGCTTGTTCTGTCTGAAAAACCCAAGAAGAAGGCATTCCCATTAAACATCTGAGACTCAAGCCTCTCAATGCGGTTTAATCAGAGAGATTCAAACTCTTACCTTGTCCCTGTACAAACCACGTACGACATCTGACATTCGGTTTTCTAGCACCGGCTCCCCCTGTGTGCTGACAACACAGCCAGGAAGAGGGGGGAAATTGGTGGCAGCCAAGTCAAACTTGGGTTGAGAAACCTTGACCTCTAACGGAACAGGCCTCTGTGAAGGGAAATTGAAGCAGAGCCAACAAACAGATGGATCACAAGACGGTTCACGCTTTAAATACAACGCATGACAACAAGGAAGCGGCATTTACCGTAATCCTATCATCTTCTCGCCTCCTTCGCGTTCCTCTGTAGTTTGTGCTTCGTCTGAAATACACAGAAATGATTCGTCAACAGTGACTCAGCATCAGTCCAGTGTCAGTCAGCACATTTATGTACACTCGTCCGATTTATTTTGGAAGGACTCTAGGAAGTGACTTTAACTGTGCAGCGATTGAAAATGCTGCTTCCTGACTTTTTTCCCCCCGTCTGACAGTGTTAGAAGTCAAAGTGACTGATTTTAAGCAGCGGAAATTAATGTTTTCGACTTCTACAGAGCAGTTTGTGTTATTTTCAGCTGAAGGACACACAACTTCCACACAATTTCTCCTTTCCTCCACTCTGTCATACGTTTGGAAAAAAACACTTATGAGTTTGAACTGCAGATGATTCAACGTCAATTATGGAAACCAGGTTTACCTTCCTCGCCCTGCAACGCCGCCGTCATCACTGGGGTCCAAAGAGGAGGAAGATGAGGAGAGGTGTGAGAACGCCGAGCTCAGGTCAGCGGTGGTCTGGACCGGGTTAGCGGTGGTCGCCGCAGCAACCGCCGCAGGAGGCTGCGGGCTGCGCAGGCCAGTCAGACTCTCCAACGGGACAGGCGTTATGGACGCCGAGGTGACCTCGCCCGTCCTCACCTGGGGCTTCACGTGGTTTCTGACGCAGCGAACGGAAAGAAGTCGAAAGGTCAACAATCGTGTGAAATCTGAAAACACGCTGGCAACCAGTGCTTCCTGTTGAACTTAAGAATAAGCTTCACAGGGCGTTACGCTGGCCGTATGGTTTTTCTGTTTAAGTCAATTTATGGCTTCCAACTGTTTGCGTAAATGTTCGGCAGCCTCTACAAAAGTGTTAAAATTACACTGTAAATTGTAAAGTGTGTTTGTCGAGGGTCCACGAGCAGATGTGACGGAGGCTGTGACAACTAAACGAGTTCAAAGGAAACACTGGGGACACCAAACTAAACCTGACAGTTCGCTGGAGGACTAAGACAGCATGCTGTGTCTTCTCAGTAAACGCAGACATGCAGATGATTTTCCAACTACACTTTGTGCTCATGATTGGTTGAAGCGCCGCATCGCCTGTGCGGCAACCTGTCGACGTCCAATCATAAAGTCACTGAGCAGAGCTGACAACGCCAACGCGCGGCCCGACAAGGCTAAGAATAACTTGACGTAGCGCAAGTAAAACTTTTTAGATCAAAACCCCATCAGCATGATTGACACAAATTGTCGGTTTTTTTGACCCTCAGATCTCATAATCTGAACGCTCATCGGGATGCGAGTGAAGCACTTGACTTTGAGAGGAGAAGATAGAGAGAGAAAATGAAAAGATGGAAGAAAGAGAGAAGCAAAGCCAGTTACTTCACCCGCTGGCTTCCCTCTATGCGCATCATGATCTCATCATCAGGTCTGACTTATTTCTTTTCAAGCCTCCTTGTAAGAAGTTGTCATCTCTTTCACAAAAGGTTTAAAGCGTTCACATGACGGTTAAGATGACCTCTGCAGAACTGTCAGCATGTCTTTGTTATTGCATGTTAACACCGCATGGCGTATGGTAATGCAATCACTGATGAAGGCAGCGGATAAAAAATAAAAATAAAACATGAACTGAATGGTTAGTTGAGATGGAGAGAAACGATCACATGTAATAATGTAAATGCAAAGACGATGTTTTGGAGCCGGTGCTGGAAAAAGCCAATCAAATTAGCAGCCGACATTTCATCAAATGACAGGATGAATCCAGGACGCTCATCACAATCGCAATGAAAAGGATTCTGGCCGCGTCCAGTTATGGATTTAGTCATTTGGCTGCTGCAGTATGGTGAGAGATGAGGGTAGCGATGAAGCTTAGAGTATAACACTGGTACCTGAAGGCATTTATTACATTCTTTCTTGAATAGAGGGGCACACTGTGGGGACAGCAAGAAGACAGGGAGTGAAGAGCAGTTCCCCCGGTGGGCTGACGTTATCTTTAGACAAACTGTACTACAGAAGGTCTGATGTTCACTGCTTAACTTCATGCAAACGAGCAAATGGTACAACTTCCCAGTTACCACATGTTTATACAAATAAACCGAGAAAGAAAAAGAGCTACTCACCGGTTTCTGTTGAACGGGCGAGTGATATTGAGAGAAGTGGAGTTGGTTTTGTAGTGTCCAGCCGAGCCAAATCCATTCACAAAGCTGCTGTTGGGAAACGGTGCCTGCTCAGGGGAAGAGGAAAAAAAAGAGGAACTTTTACTAATCCTACTTCATTTCAGTGCATTTATTTACTCTGCAGCTATCAGAGCCTAAACAGATAAATGTTACTGGGTCTGAAGGAGAGAGCTGCTTTAGAAGAAGAAAAAAAAAAACAGGGAATGACTCGTTGTTATGCAAAACAGTGTTTATGTCACAGTGAATTCAAATGGTAAGAAGCGAACGTCTCATTTGCATTCGCTCCATGTGTTTCTCTTCAGACCCTTTAACAAATAAACTGGACAAGTGACGCAGCCGTCTGGTTTTAAAAGTTACTTTACTGCATCACAGGTAGCAGTGGATAGTAGTAGTAGTCAGTTAATTACTACGTTTCTAATGATACAATCAATTAAATTTCGCTTTACAGACAGCTGTGGACATGAAACCCTTTTTTTAACGAATACTGCAAGAGAACATTTTCTTAGTAAATTGGTCAATAAAGTCTTCAACAGTTGTCAGTATTTATGATATATTGTTTTTTTCTAATCTTATTCTTTTTCTGTTTTTTATCCAACTTCAATCAATAACGTTTGAGTCTTAAATTACGACTCCTCAAGGCTCTGAGCGTAGGTGCCCCGTAGAGCCGGCGGACTCACCAGAGGAGTTTCAAAATACGGTGTGGGCGACGGTGTCCAGGTGGGCGGTACGATGCCGTAGACCGGGTACTGCTGCTGGGGGTAGACGTGCTGCATGTAGAGGGGAGAGCTGTACTGCGACTGGCTCTGCGACTGCTGAGTGTACAGGCTGCTGTCCATGCTACGGTAGCCGTTCTTTGCAAAAAACGTGTTGATGGCCTTTATCCTGGCCTGTCGGGAGTAAACGAGGGGGGAGACGTGTAAGGAGGTGACAAGGAGTTTATAAAAGGGGATTTTTTTTTTTTTTTTTTTTAAATAAGACAGATGTTTCAGTATAACTCACCATGATGGGTTTTCCCTGAAATGTTTTTACTTCCTCTCTCAAGTACTTGTAAGCCTAGAGGGGGGGACGAGGTAAAAAAGAGTTAGCTGGAAATTCATGGTGCTGCATTTCAACTGAGCAGTGATAAAAAGTGGAGGCCAGTACCTGTTGAGCATCCGTGTCAGATTGGAATGTGATGTACCAGTTGTTGTTGTGTGCGAACTCAACACTTATCACCTTCGGACAGTTGTCATTTTTGAACAGTGACTCTACCTCCTGTAAATTTAGACACAAGAGAACCACCTCACTCACCACAATGCCACACTTCCAATAACCAGTTTTTGGGTTTTTTTGACGTGCACGACTCAAGACTGACCTCAACAGGTGTGGTTTCAGGGACCTCTCTCAAAATGATAATGCACCGCTTGTGATTGGGACGCACTTTCTCTCCCTTCTCGTCCACTTGTACCATAGGAGATGCTGGCGGGACAAATTTAATATTTAAAGAAGGACGCATGGGTTTATTTTTAACACGCATTATCTTTAACTTTTCACTTACATCTCAACACATCCAGGATGAGATCCATGTCCGTGGTGAGGACCTTGATACCTTCCATACTGGCTATAGTCCAAATAGGGACAAACTGGTCGCTGTCCATCTGGGACATCAGGTACAAATCCTTTGAGAGGTTCTCTCTGGATCACAAAACGACAAATACATGAAGATTAGCCGTCTCGTGACGAATAATCAGTCTGCTTAAAATGACAGCGTATGCAAACGGTGGTTTCCGCTTACCTTGAGAAATAAAACTCCAGCTCCTTCTTCAGAGACTCTCGGAGATTCTCAGAGGAGATCGGCTGTTCTTCGGTTTTGGAATCCACTGGGAATCAAAAATAATAAAATATGAGCGATAAGAAAAGTGAAACAAGCATATGATGGCACATGTCTGCAGCAGGGATAGGGTTTAATTCATCAGTCTCAGTATATCCACAAAAACAAAAGCTGAAACTATAAGGCAGCCAGACTTGTTTTCAGTTTTGTAGAAGATATTCTGCCACTCATCTTAGTCATAACTAGGGTCTCCAGTCATTTGAGTTTCAGGTGGGCAGCACCCACAGATGCTGCTAATAAGATCCCAAACTCCCCACGCTGTCACTTAGAGCCGTAGAAGCTACTTGGATGAGTGGTGAAACACCTTCAAGAAACTCCAGTCACCTTTGTTTACGAACGACCCAGCTCCTGACCTTGCACCTCTAAGCGGCCGGAGATAACTCTCCCTCACTCTGCCTCCTACACTTCATCACCATTTTCTAGGTAACATTTATTAGCTCCAACTTGAGTCACTCAGTTTGAAGTACAGAGAAACTCAACACCCTGATTACCGTTTTAGTGGCATAATTACAGATCCATGCAGTCACATGTAGGTAAGGAGGCACACGTTGTTTAATGACCATTTATCTCATGTTTGTTTAGCTGTTTTTTGCAGTACTACTTTCTATACATTTGCTAAATGCTACTGATCATATTCTTGTGAACTTAAAATAAAACAGAACATTGTCATTTCTGCGAGCATTTGCCAATAACGTAGTTAAAATGGGGAGAAAGGTGAATTATTGCATGTCAGTTTAAGGTGTTCCCCTAAATGTACCCCGTTCCAGTGCACATCTCAAACGGCGCAGCTCATTTTTTATTTTTTAAATTTATTTTTAAAGAGGGACATTATGGAAGTCACAGTGGTGTCGTATTGGACATGTGCGCACGTGAGAAAGACACAACGGAAGAACACATGTATTAAACAAATATTTACGCATTCCCAGCATTGTCTGAGCTATATAAACGTTTTGAACGAGCAGACATGCAAGGCTTGTGTTCTTCATTCCAAAGTTGAAACAGGTGTGGTGCAGCATTATGTGCTACCTTTCACCTGGCTGAAACACAGACCTAAGCTGAAACACAGATGTGATCAGCTGATATATGTGAACGTAAAAACATGGAAAGCATATTTGTGAGGCAACACATGTCGGTTCCTTAAGTACACTAGAGGAAAAAAATATATTCTTCAGTGTGATCCTGCACTAAATCTTGGCTCTTGTAAGCCATGGCACTTGTTTCAGCTGTGTTTTCATTTTTGGAGGCTGTGGTTTGCAGAACTATTGAACTGCACTAACACATGTTTCTATTGACAAACCCATTTTAGTCATTGGGCAGAAACACTTTAGCGGTTAATTCAATCCAGTTTAACACCACCACAAACTACATCCTCCAAAATGTTCATCCATTCGAGTCACCACGTTTATGGCACAGTTTCAACATGAACTGAACAGACATGAAGGCGGCTTTAATGCATCGTCAAAAGGTTTACCTGTGAGACTGTTTATGGTATTAGACAAAACAGTGTGTTATCTCAGTGCATGTGTTTTATTTGCCGTCCAAATCTTTATCATTTTCACATGTAGTGGAAACAGAGTAATCCTCAGCTGCAGGCACGTTCAACGCGTGGAGACGACTGCATGTGATGTGTGGTGACTGACCTGAGGTCCCAGTCGTGGACTCAGCGGGGGAAAAGCCCAACTCTGGAGGGTCCATTCCATTTACTGCTATCTCAGCTGTTGCTGTGGAGCTGCCGTCATCCAGGGCCGTGAATCCCACAGTGTACTGTTTGCACCCAGCAGACGAAGGCTCAGAATAACCTGTGAACAAGAGTTTATTTCAGAAACAACTACGGAGAGTCTAAATTTTTAGGCTAGCAAAAGTCCCCACATCTCACTGGGTTTAGTTTTATATGTCAAAGGTTTTGCATTAACAGACATTGATATGGTGTCCACAAAGAAAAAAAATAAGCTTTCAAATATTACAATCCAGATAAACTGTCACATATCAGTCACATGTGATGAGATGGGTATTTCATTGTGGTGGTGAAAGTGCATCTCACCCTCACTGATGTCTGAGGGAGGCCAATGAGGACTGCTGGTGACAGCTTCGCTGGGGGCCACAGGCATCTCCTGCCACACCTTGGCATTTGGGTTCAAACCAGCACCCTTAGAGGTGACCTTCAAAACAGAAGCAGCAGGATGAGCCGAGTTCAGCACACACTCAGGGATGAAAAACAATGCAGACAGTATCTTGTGTGAGAAGCAAGTTGGTTATCTAAATGAGACTGCGGCCAATTTGCAGCTTATTAAAATTTAAACAGATCAGAAAATGCCTCATCTATAACTGAGACATACTCTGTGCTGACTACTCTGTATTTAATCTTCTTGCTGCTTCATGAAAGACGTGTCAATTTATCTTTGCTTGCTGCACACCAACTGGTATGAAGTACAAGACAAATCCAAATGATTCAGTGTTGACTAGAAATGTGGAAACGTTTAGTTTTGCATGCTAATAATATTCCAAACGTTTATGTTCCCTCAAAGTACTTCATGTTTTTCAGATGTTTACAAGAACAAGGTAAAAAAAACTGCAGTATGTAACTGAAGCGTCCAAAAGTATACCTTACAGGAAGAGAGTATATAGGTCATAAGCAACCACCATTACATCTGCTTTTTATGGATAACTTTAGCCTCATATTTAAATAACTGGCACTGTTTTGCAAAGGTAGGAACACGCGATTACCATTGAGCAGCTACTGTATATTATTGGGAACCAGAAAAATACAATAAAATCGTTGTGTTGTCAAGATATCAGCTGTTATAAACCGGTTGATAAAACTAAAGTTAACAACTAATGACTTTCACATCATGGTACATCTAAAACAACCCCGTGACTGTTTTTAGACCCAAGTCTGGATGATTATGTTTTAAATATAAAGTGTATTTTTAAATGGCGTTATCTAAGGATAAGCTCCCTCCATATTAAACTAGCTCTGGTATGGGAGGAGAAATCCTGACCCTGCAAAGATCTGTGGCCAAGAATAGATCACATACTGTACATAATGAGGCGCACAGACACCGACGTGAACTTAATGTGAACTAACTGTAGATTATGTTCCCATCCAGTGAGGAAAAAGTGGATGGACAGTTTTCTGACAACTTTGGAGCCTTAGTAACGGTGTGATCTTTACTGGCTTCTTATTTTGACATTGTCACTTGCCACCTGCTAATCCAGCCCTCCTTTTTTTTTGGCTAAAGCACTCGGCCTGACAAGAACAGCTGCCAGCCACAATAGCCTGGAGACACTTCTCCTCACCCCACAAGAATGGCTATGCCCAACCAAATAGGCCTTCTGTGTCGGTCAAAAAAAAAAAAAAAAGGAAAGAAAGCACGGGCATTTATGTGCGGTGCAACTTGACACATGGTCACAATGCGTGCTGCTGTGTAACAGGCCGTGGCGAGCCAAGTTCATGTCAGCTGACTGCACTGCGCAGCTCAGGCCAGGTATTTGCAACGCATGTCACTGCGCTAGCTAGGCATGCTAGCAGCGCGATTAGCTAACAGATAACGTTAGAGTGAATGAACCTTTACCATACGGTCAACAAACGAAGCATCGATCGCCGGCAAATTAAAAACAACGAAATTACTGGTTCGCGGCTTCAAAAAAAAATACCACCGCCATTCTACATATTTGTCAAAACTGAACTTGTAGGCTAATGATTACTCAGCAAACTACTTAATGAGCTTGCTTGTTGCAGTGGCTAAGCTAACGTTAGCTAGCTATCGGGGGGGGGGGGGAGCTGCAGTGGAGCTCATGCTAATGATAAGTGTAAAATTACCTACAAGTAGTCGAGCAACTGCTGCCGTATGTGACTGAAACCGTTTTCCGTTGGTAAGCAGCATCATCTCATGATTAAGCATTGTGGTAAATACATTACGCAAAAAACTGACAAGGTAAAAGCTGAATGTTTGTGGTTTAACAGTCGCTTTGTTTGGGTTAATTTTAAACTGCTGTGTGATTAATGCCGCTCATCACGCAGAGGGGGGCGTACTGCTCTAACAGGTCTCCAGTGAGTAGCAGACGATTAGCCAGCAAGCTAACTAGCTACAGAAGGCCGCACTTACCATGCCGCCTGACCCTCCCTCGCTCCCCAGCGGAGCCTCGTCCTTCCCACCGGTCTTCGGTCCGGGATCAGCCTCCTCCTGCAGCAGCGGCGGCTCTCCGCTCTGGTCTGAACTCATCAGCCGCTCCTGACTCACTTCCACCCCGTCGCGTTCTCCCGGCCCCCGCCTGCCACCACCTCCTCTCTCCGAAATACCGGCTGGGTTCAGCAGTCAGTCTGGTTCTCTGTCGCTCGACTGGATTGGCCAGCAGCACACTGAAACTAGCTTACTAGCTAGCTAGCCGGCTAGCAGGTATGCTACAAGACTGAGGCTAGCGAACTAGCGTGCTATGAATCAACGAAGCGGGCTAACGACAGCTAGCTCAATGAATCAAGCTTGCACGCTAAGATACTAATGGTGTAAGCGATGCCAAACCATGACTCTTCTTAGACCACTGTCCCCGCTGACGTTTCATCAACTATTACACCACACACCGGGTTCGTGAGGCGCATTCCTAACCGGGCGACCGGAGCGGACACTGGGGACACGCACCTTTCCTCAGCGCAGGCACACAGTCCGCCGACGTCCCGGCTGCCACCGCGAGTTCTCGGTGACCTCTGCAGAAACCATTTCCGGTTCCTCTTCCGGATCCACACTGTAAATTACTTTGTATTTACTGGTGAATTAATGTTTGTTAGTTTAATGCAGCATTTATTTATTTAACGTTCAGTCAATTCAAATTACAAAATACTTTTTATAGATTTATTCTTTGCATATTGTTTTATTTACAAAAATTACAAGAGGTGAATTTTCTCTAGTTTTAGTTTAACATTGGGTTTTAAATCATCCTGTAAAGCTTCAAAATTATGTTCTAATAATTTATTTCTCAAATATGACATCCAGCCAGGGATTAGAGAAGACTGCAAAAGCAAACGGTTGTTCGCTTTCCTGATTTAAACCACATTTGTACGATAACACAGACACACGCCTCTTTTTCTGAAGGCTTGAACATCCTCCACATGTGGTTTTTCTCTTACTATTTGCAAATGTCATTGTGAAACTTTCCATTTCCTACATTCATCTCCTGTCTTTTGTTTTTAAAGGCGGTGCCTTCAGCCTGAGCTCATATGCTGCTGACACTGTGCAAAAAAGGGGGGGGGGGGGGGTCAGTGATTAGCAGATTTAATGACTAGCAGCAAAAGAAAGGGAGAGCTGTGATGTAATCAGGCTTCTTAAGATGTAATCACAAACAGACGATAAGCAATTGATAACTCTTTAAATTAGCCTGAAAACACTGATTAAAGATAGGACGTATAGTATTACTATGGCAACTATTTTAACAGATCATTAGCTTTGTCGATAGAAATGTCTCCATTGTTACTTTTTCCTTCAAAACAAAGAAATGATAGTGAATAGTGAAAATATAGTGATTTGCAATTACTTGAATTAATGAAAAACATCAGTATATTTCTTAGTTGAAATAAAAAATAAAAAATCTTGTTGGAATTCCAGCTCATATGTTCATCACTTCAACACTTACTTTACAACATACAATCTCCTCTTTGACGACTATATTGACGTAATAACTATAAACACAATATGTATTTAAAGCTTCTGTACTCTTTAAATCTGAGTTTAAGACAGAAACATGAAGCTTACAGTGCTCAAACAGAGTATGTAGTAGGAGATTTCTTTTATCTAGCAATAATAAGGATTAGATGTCATTTATTCATGAGAGACATATTTTAGAAATACAATACGTCTAATTATCTGTATAACCAGGCAAGAGTGAGATTTCAAAATCTCCCTCCCAATCAAAACTGTAAATTAGGGAGTAACTTCCTTATAAGAATAAATCAGTCACGCTAATGTTATTGAGCCTGTTTCTCAGCTGCACTTCAGCCAGATTTTATTCAAATGAAACAAAGCGAAACAAATACTACATCTATTCTAGTCAAAGTAGTATTTGGTGGCTAATTCACGTCTTACCTGCAGATACCGCCTGTCTCCTTAAAGGCACATCCAGGGTGAAGGTGAAGCTTTTTGTGGGAAAACTATGTCAGATATGACTTATCATCACACTGCTCTATATTTTTTGTAACTATGACGTTCTTGTCTCCATTTTATGTTATGCATCATAACACAGGTGGTTACACGGTCTGACACATTCTTATCCGGCGGCGTTTCACGTCATCTTTTTCAACATGTGATTTTTACGTGCCACAAGTGCACACACTTTTCCTGGACTATGGCCTCTATGTTGTGTTAATTAAAACACCATTAATCCAAATAAAATCCTCATATGTCTGAACATACGTGACAATAAATAAAATTCTTATTCATTTCCAGCTCCAGTTTAGAAAAAGAGTGATTTCTTAAGCTATTCAACACTGCATCATAAATCAACAGCAAATCAACATTTCTTTTAGGATATATCTTTAATCATTCTCTTGACATTTCATTATCGTCTGCAAAATCTAGTCACTACAAGTATGTGAGACTTGGGAGAGCTACAAAACACTGAAGTACACATTCAGCAGCTCTTCATGAACAGCTTTATAATAAGGCAGAACATTTCCCTCAATCCAACCACGCGCTAGAGGCGATCAGACTATTTCCCAAGAGGACTCCTCTTACTGATCACGTGCTCCATGTCGGCGTGTTCGGACGTGTCCAGCTTGATGTCGTACTTGGCCAGAATCTTCATGATGGGCCTGATTTTCAGCCACCACTGCGACTTAGGGATGCGGTGCCTGCAGCAGAGGGAGGAGGCAGCTGTCAGTCAGCTTAACGCTCGTTACTGCACTTGCAACATGTCACACGGAGAACATGCATCTCACTCAAAATCTGTGTCTCCCTTCAGGTCCGCAAGGGGCTGGAAGGTGAGCGCCCGCTTCCTCATGCCCAGTACACAGGCAGAGTCCGGTGTGTTAGCAAAGATGCGACCTAAAAAAAACATATATGGGATCAGACATCGATGATATTCTCACTAATAGCAACACTAGAGACACAGATGACTCATATTCATGTATTCAGATGCTTACTTAAGTAAAGTCAAGTAGCAGAATTCAAATTTACACAGGCATCAAAAGCATTAACAGGTCTTTGTTTCCCATCATTTGTCATTGAACGTGCTGCAGAGTTTGTTCTCAGGTCTGCGTACCATGCCGGTAGCACTCCTTGAGTTTCTCTGTCAGCCACAGAACAGACTTGGCGCCCATCTTTGTGCCAAAGTTTCTGTCGAAGGGGGTCGGAGTGCCGCCCTTTGGACAAAACGAGAGAGCAGGCGTTATATACGTTATACATTGAAAAACAGGAAGAAAATCATTTCTGCTTCATGTTCTTTAAACACTTCCCCACAGGGGCGCACCTGCTGCATGTGTCCGAGGACGTTCTTGCGGCAGTCGAAGATGCCTTTGCCCTCCTCTGAGTACAGGTTGAAGATGAAGTCAGTGGTATAGTTGGCGTTGCAGTTCTCGTTCCTTTTGAAGAATTTATAGATTATTCTAGTGTTATCTGGACTTTTAGGTGATGTTCATGTTTTCAGAGCATAGAAAAATATGTATTAAATAAAATATATTTCTGCTTTGGTCAAAGGGTCAAATGAAAGCCCTTGTATTTTGAATTTTAGATTAAATGTCTACCAAGACGATGTGTAGTTTAGTGTTGTACCTGAATTCATATTGATGCACTTTACTTGATATCTACCCCTGAACAAAACCTACCTGAGAATCAAACCTCTCTTCACCGTTGTCTTCATCTTGTGCAAAAGATGCTCTACGTTCGTCTGTAGGCAGAATTCAGAACACAACCATGCTCAGGCTGCAGAAACTTGCAAAAAAAAAAAAAAAGATCTGAAGACTGTAGTGTAGTGTTAAGGAAGTGAATAGTGTGCAGCATACATAGGTGAGACCTGACTTTCTCACCTCCAGATCTTTAATGTTGAATTTTTCCTCATAGATGTAGGCGGCGTCAGCTCCAGCAGCCAGACCAGCCATGGTGGCCAAGTAGCCGCAGTATCCGCCCATAGTCTCAACGATGAACACGCGGCGCTTGGTCCCTGCTGCAGACTGCTTGATTCTGTCACAAGTCTGCAGAGAACCAGAAAATCTGTTCAGCTGTTTTATTCGTTTCTAAGCGAACATGTTTTAGTTGCTGTTAAGCCACTAACAGAGGTGATGGTGTTGAGGGCAGTGTCGGCGCCGATGCTGAAGTCAGAGCCGGGGACGTTGTTGGAGACGGTGGCAGGGATCACCACTATAGGAATGCACATCTCTTCATACTTCTCTCTGGCCTGAACCAGCTCCAAGCCTCCGACGTAGGCCTGCGGCACGGGGAGGAGATGGAGGTGAATTAGTTTGTGTGCTTCTGAAAGATGGAGGATAATGCTGGGATTGACTGAGAGAAAGAAGGAAAAACTCCTGTCATGTCTCACCTCAAATCCACCAATGATCACCAAAGCATGGATGTTGAACTTGGCGATGTTCTGGCTGATTGGCTCCAAGATTTTTGCTGGAAGAGTTCTTTGGGAAAACAACAACAACAAAAACTCTATAATCTCTTAACAAAGAAACTTTTTTTTTTTTTTTCAAATAATTAAGTTAAGTTAAGTTAAAAAATAATTTGTTTTACCTCTTGGTGCCCAACACGGAGCCTCCTTTTCCTGTCCAGCCGCTCACCGAAGTCCAGTTGATGGGCTCAACCTGCATTGAGAGAAAACAACAGAAAATGTTTAAATGCCAACATTTAATCATTCAGAACCATTAGGAAACTAAAGAACAGTTCTGAAATATTAAGCAAATTAAAATTGAGATATTACTATATTACATACTATGGTCAAATTGTCAGTTTGATTGTCAACAGTCTATTACAAACACTCTACTTTTTGCAGCTGCAGACTTTGGTTCAAAATTAAACACACATTCCTGTTTAAATATGTCTTCAGACCTGCAGAGAAGGTGGTCTGGGACAATGCTAGAAATCTACAGTCACCTGTCCTTGAGCCAGACCGTCAAAGCCGTCATGGACAGCCAGCATGGTGTGACCCTGGATGATGCCCATCCTGACCGCCGCACGGACCGCAGCGTTCATACCGGCACAGGGAGCGCCGATGTTCATGATGGCCACGTTAATGTTGCTCTGAGAGGGAGGGAGACAGCTCAAGGACATAGATAAAAGTTGAAATCGTAGCCACTGACATTAATTCCTTTTAATTTATAATAATAATAATAATAATAACAGTGGTGAGGTTTAGGTAATGACTCACCTTAACATCTGGAGGATTTATGTGAGCCAGCAGCTTGTACGTGTTCCAGTTGTTCTCAAAACTCCTGCACATCATAAATCAGGCTGAGTGAGCGTCATTATTAGATAAACAATCAGTTTTGGATTTAAATATTTTAATGGTGACATTAGTCAGTTTTGTTTTTGCTGATTTTTGCACATCTTTTTTTTTGTCTACACTTCATTATCATCAATAGTCAATGGGACTGACCTTAACAATGTTTAATCATAATAAATGAACAGACCAACTAATAAAAATATATAATATAAAATATTCTAAATCTGGTATCAAACTTGAAAAAAAAATGCCATCAGTAATGAATTACTAATTTAACTTTCTGTCGCTCTGTTTATTAATGTGTGAGTGCATCATATTCCATGTCATAATAAAAATTAGTCAACCCACAAGGAAAAGGCTTCGAGGTTGTTTTAACATTTAGATGCCTCCACTAATGTACTAATCTATCAGGATTAAACATAGTAAAAATGTATAATTAATCTGGCATTACACTCTAATATCTTGTTATTATCACACTCAGGTAAATACGTACTTTCCTCTGAGCTTGATGGCGTCCTCAAATCTGCCCTGAGCCATGGCGGCAGTCACGTCTTTTGTCTGCGAAGCGATAACAGAGTTAAAAGATGAAGAAATCTCTTATTGGAGCTGATGAAATCTTTACACTGAGGTGAAAACACTTTGACGTACCACTTGCACACACTCCATGAGCGGCAGTCTGACTGCCTGGTTCCCGGACAGGCTCACCACACAGGCGGGAGTGTCT
This sequence comes from Planiliza haematocheilus, assembly GCA_005024645.1. NCBI lineage: Eukaryota > Metazoa > Chordata > Actinopteri > Mugiliformes > Mugilidae > Planiliza > Planiliza haematocheilus. The sequence continues at coordinate 13,368,291 of SRSE01000593.1, forward strand.
GGCGTGGCCTCCAGCAGCGCCATCACGGCCTCCACACCCATCCTGCTGCCCTGGAGGACACACACTCGATCGTAACACCAGGTGTGCGAGCAGAAGCAGAGGTAGAGCTTTATATTTCATACTCACCAGGATTCTGTCAAAGGCCGACGGCGTTCCTCCTCTCTGCACGTGTCCAAGGACTGTGGTGCGGGTATCGAAGCCGAGCCTGTCGGTCACCAGCTGGAGACAAATAAATCCCTCTGTTTGTTTGGTATGCTGTCTGTGCAGCTTAGAATAACACTTTAACATGTTGACAATAGAGAGAAGAGGTTGCCTTTTTGATCTGGTCAGATGTAATCGGTTTGCCGTCTCTGGATATGGCACCCTCAGCCACAATGATCACATTCAGACGAGAACCTCTGGCCCTTTGCTAAAAAAATAATCAGCAGCACATAAAGTTACTAATAAATGACATTAATGCATTCTGAAAGAGAAAGGCGTGAGTCTGCAAACAAAGACGTACGTACGTCTGCCAGCCTCCTGCACAAGTGGTTCTCCCAGCCCTCATCTGGCGGCATCTCTGGAATGAACACCCAGTCAGCGCCGCAGGACAGAGCCGTCACCAGAGCCAGGTACCTGCAGCCGCACGCAGGACAGAGCAGAAGAGTCTGTACATAATTCAGACAGCGGAAAACATGCTTCCTGAAAAACTCTAAACAGCAGTTAGATCCCGATAACTGACACCATGATTGATGTGAAGTACGTCCTTCAACCAAAAGTCAACATTCACACAGACTTTGCAACTTCATAAAGGAATTTTATGGTTATTTTGATAGTTGGCAGCAGATATGTGACCTGTTCTCAAACCACTTGGCCAACAGGCTGCTCTAATGGAGCATTTATTAAAACATACACGATAACTTCATTGAGTTTTTGGACACACAATACAACAATTACTTTATTTAATCCATGGTAAGGACTGAATGCATAGCTTTCTGCAAATAAATGATTGTTAGTGGTCTTGATTTCATAGCAAACAAAGTGAAAGAATATGTTTAAGAATGTTTACGCCTGGATGATCATTCAGGAGGATGTAGTTTGTGGTATTGTTAAACTGGATTGAACTAGCCACTAGTGTTTGTGTTATTTGGTCTAGCCCACTGCCTAAACAGAGGTTGACAAAATAATATAAACATATGCACAGTGTAATTCAATAGTCTTCAAAATGAAAACACAGTTGAATCAACAGCTCTCTGTTTTTTAAATCCTACATTTAGCAGACAAGCTACTGACCCACAGTGTCTGCCCATCACTTCCAGGATGAATGTCCTCTGGTGGCTGTGGACAAGTACAGAGCATTTAGTACAAGTTATCATGTTTAGACCCTAAATGTGTAAATAGACAACACTGTAAAAGCTCAGAATGACATCAGACTGATCAGACTGTGCATTCATGCGGTGTCTGACCTCTGTGCAGTCGTGGTGATGGCGTCCACCACCTCGATGATGCGGTGCAGGGCAGAGTCGGTGCCAATGGTCATGTCGGTGCCGCAGAAGTCGTTGTCGATGGAGCCGACCATGCCGACAATGTTCAGGTGGGACGACTTCTGAGCTTCCTCCGTTGTGATCTTACCTGCAGGAGAAAAAAAAACAACACACACAGGGTCAGACATTTTATCAGCAAAACCAGGAGACATGTTGGACGTCATCGATTACTTTTTAAAACTTAATATTCTTTGATAATGTAGGAGCACAGGATTTATAATTTACTTTTACAGGGGATAGTACAAAAACTATTTTAGCAGTAGATCACTAAAAAGTTTTGGGTCCCTTTAGTGACATTAAGCCTTGAAGATCATGACAAAGTTTATGAAACATTTACCAAAATGAAAAAGGTTAAAAACTAAGACTCTTTGCTCTGTGGATAAGACACATTTGGGAGAAGTTGAAATACAACAAGGCCAGAGCGAGATTTTAAAAGGTCATGAAAAACATTTGTACTTCCACTTCATGATATGAGTCAGTAAACACCGGTGTCACTGAACCTGAGTGATTTTACGTGTGCTTTATATTTCTCTCCGTACCGGCTCGGACCAGGTCGGCCAGCAGTCCACTCCACTCAGTCCTGAACTCGTTGGCTCCGGTCAGACTGCCGTCGCCTCCGATCACACACAGGTTGGTGATGCCCAGCTTCACCAGGTTGCGCGCCGCCGTCATACGACCCTCCCTGGACCTGAAGTCCTTGCAGCGAGCACTGCCGATGACAGTACCTCCCTGAAGACGTGAAACGAAGACGCTTAATGGAGCACAGAGCTAGAGGACAAATGCATTTACTGGCTTCCAAAACATAAATCTCAGTGGTGTGGTGTGCGTGAGGACAGGTTTATAACAAGTCATTAAGTGAAGCAGCCTCTTCTGTGAGTAAACAAGGAGGACGCTTTGAAGATGGTGTCACAGAAATGATCAACATGTCTTCTTCACTGCCAGGACGCTTTATTTAGGCAACAGAGATGGTAGAAAGAAATGTTAATCATGAGCTCCACAAGTACCCTCACTTCTCCAGCGGCCAAGTGTAATGTCATCTCTCAAAGATCAGAGCTCGTGAGACGTGGAGGAAGCTCCCGAATCCAAGCGGATGAGGTGCGTTAAAGGTTAAAGCCAGTTTTATTATGCCTCTTTTCACAGAATAGATCCACTCACTTACCTGGAGTCATGCTCAGCGAGGAACGATTGTGTAACCTTTAACTGCACAGGTTTTGAGATATCAGCCAACAGCACAATGTCTTTCAATATCAAAACCGACAGTCAACAGTCACATGAGGCTCTTACGCTTTTAGTTCAGTTAAGAAAAGCTACTGTCACACTCGGCTGCACTTTTCCTGTTCACTGTGAACTCGGGGGATTTTCTAAGGTGCCAGTTGTTTCTGGGAAGACGTGTGACTGTTTTAATGATGTGCCAAAGACAATTAAATTACATCTGCTTCTGTTGTGTTGGCAACAAGGACTTTATTGTGGATATCTCAAAACACGGAGAACAGAACCAAAAATATGATTGATTAAAAAAAGAAAACGGTTAGTGATAAAGCAGTGAAACTCAAAAACAAATGTATTTTATCTGTGTGTGTTTGTGTGTGTGTGGTTCATTCAGCTCCACATGTCTCACCAGCTGAAGCATCATGGACACACTCTCCCATGTGGCGGGACGGATGTTGTCTCCTCCATCCACCAGGCCCTGGTAGCCCTGCAGCAAATACACCAGTTGATATCTTTATTTATATCACCTCATGGACAGCTTTCTTTCTTATTCTAAGTTTCATAATATATATACACCGAACAGGCATAACATTATGACCACCTTCCTAATATTGTGTAGGTCTCCCTTGTGCCTCCAGACTCATCAGAGAATGGACATGGGTCTTCTGTTGGTGTCCTGTGGTGTCGGGCAACAGAAAGTTGTTAGTAGGGGCCTTTGGGTCCTACGGGTTGAGGGGAGGGGCCTCTGTGGATCATCCCACAGATACTTGATCAGTTTGGGATCTAGTGAATTTGGAGGCCAGGTCAACACCTTGTGCTGTTTATCATGATTTCTTTGAGTTGTTCCTAAACTGTTTTTGTTTGTGTATGTGCCTGTGTCAGGCTGCATCCTGCTGGGGATGGCTCCTGCCATCAAGGAGTGTCATTGCTATGGGGTACAGCTGCCTGGTCTGGTCTAGGTGGGTGCTACATGTCTGAGTAACACCCAGATGAATGAATGCAAGGTTCAAACGTTAGTCAGTGTTATTTTCTTCTCCTGTCAGTGGTTTTAATGTTGTGGCTGATCGATGTATATATCTCTAAAGAGTCTTTTTGAGTATTTATTTGCAGTATTTTGACGTGTACAGTCACCTTTGTGCAACACAAACCTCATGAACAAAGTAGACTTTGGCTCCGGTGTAGAGACCAACTCTGACTGTTGCTCTCACTGCAGCGTTCATACCTGAGACACACAAACAACACGATCTGTGATGTTTGGCTTTTTCATGTCAATGCAAATGCAAGTGGGAGTCTCCTTCCTGTCAGAGATAAGCTAAAAGCCTCTCAGCTCCGTCTTCACCTCTTAACCTTCAAGCGAGTTCTGTACATTGGCAACAGATGAGACAAAAATAGTCGTCTGGGGGGGGACGGGAGCTGGGTTTTAGGGGGGACTGTATGTACATCTCGCCTCTGGATGCCCGGTACGCTAAAGGCCACTGCGGTGCGGTTGTGTTGTGGCAGGCTGGCATGTTGCAGCTCTTGTTTCAGGAGACAGCAGCTGTGGATAGGGGGGCGTTTCTTTCCTCCATACCAGAAAAAGGTCACCGCCACTAAAATTAGCCCCAAACATGTAAAATAAGGGAACACACGAGGCGGACAAGAGGCGGATCAAGTCTCAACACAAAGGCTGGTTTGGCGAGAAAGACTGCACAGGAGTAAAACAACTTCAATGGGTAACTACGTCAAAAATTGCAACGTTAGATTTGTAAAGTGTGCAACTCGGTTTTAATTTGAACTTCTAACTGATAACCAATCAAAGATGGTGCAGTGGATCCAAGATGTAATCCTCTGATCAAGTTCACGTCTTCAAACAGGAACTTGGAGCCCAACATCCATCAGCCTTTTGACAGCTGGCCTTCGACTGTACCACTCTGACATCTTGGAAAGAAATGCTGCTCGCCCTTTCTAGTCTTTTGGCATCTGATCTTAAGATGATCATTAACATGGTTTCCACAAGACAGACTTCTGCAGCTGGTTGGGTGCCAGTGTTGCGCTCAGACGCATCAACAGAGATGACCCAGCCCTTTTCAGACTCATTTTTTAACATTATAAAATAAAGCTGAGGTTAAAAACAGTGGCGCCTCATCCCCTGCCTACCTTGGGCATCTCCTCCTGACGTCAGCACGGCAATGGACCGTCCCAGCCCCATCTTAGTGGGATCCATGTTCGGTTTTTGAAGATTCTTGGACATGTTTCCAGGTGAAGCGAGCAGACAGGTGGCCTCCACGAGACGGGGAAAGGAGAAGGAGCAGAGTGGCCTTCCTTCACTCTCAGCTTCTCAGGGGAGTCGCGAGCGGAGACGAAGGCTTTATAGACCACTGTTCCTGGTCCTGCCCCCTCCCACCACTCACTCCTTCACGCTGCCCTACTAAATATAATCAGGCCCAGTCACCACCTGCAGGGGACAGTTACACACGGGGAAACACAATGCACGCTTCGCGCTGACACGACAAAGTGAATGAATCTCAAATCAGTTATTTATTAAATTAGAAAAACGACCAAGCTGTATTGATAAATGGCTTTAACTCGAAGGAATGAGATCCGTCTGGAAAAAGTTTGTTTCTAAGGTCTTGAGACTTCACACATCCACAGCGAGAGACGTCGTCTACAAATGACTAAGACTTGGAACAATAATTAACCTACACAAAAGACGACGACCTTCCAAAATTCCTCCAAGAGCAAAGCGACGGCGACTCATCTAAGGAAGCTCTAGGGAAAACATTCAAGGAACTGAAGGCCTCTCTCACCTCGGTAAAGGTCAGAGTTCATGACTCTACACCGGTCAAAAATGGCATCGGAGCTCAACGTTATATGCAGAACATTACACCTACGGCCAAGCATGGAGGTGGCGGCATAAGGTTGTGAGGCGACTTTGCTGTAATTGAGAGAAACTTGAATTCTGCTCTACGACATAAAATAACGTTTAACACAACATTAAGTCGTTATGATTGTGAGTTAAAGCTCAAGTTCAGGCGAGTTGTGCAGCGAGGCAGTGACATCATAAGTAATTCTGAATTCTGAAGGCCTCGAAAGGAATAAAAGTTTTTCAGCATCACATTCAAAGTGTGAACTTCACTGAGACGTTATGGTGAGACTTGAGAAGAGCAGCTGATACTCAGATTAATCCTGCAAAAGCAATACTGCAGGTGTCGGCCAAATTTCCACCACAGTGATATGAAGTTATCACAAGTGTGTGGTTGCAGTTGTTGCTGCTAAAGGTGCAACAACTTCCTACTAAATTCAACGGGCTGACACCTTCTTCATTGAGGGTGTACGTATTAAGTAAAAAACACAGAATACATTTGTCAATTAAAGGTTTTGGGGCCACTATTGTTGCCTTGCTTTATGTTTTACTTACTACAGAATTTTGTCACTGTAGATTTGCCATGAAAAACTCTGATGTGTCGATGGAATAATCAACAAAAATCAATGGTTAATTGTGTAACAAGGATCTTTTGCAAATCTTATGTGAGCGCCCACATACACCGGCCTGATGATAGTCACAGAGGTACCTCAGTGCCGTACCTCATGGTCATTTTGGAGGATGCAATTCTTGGTGCTGCTAAACTGAATTAAAATTTAAAATCATGTATTGGTACCATCTATAACATTGAAAAAACTATCGAATCAACAGCTGGTTATTTTAAACCAATGCTGAATACCATAACCTTCATGGGCTGACTGTGTCTTCCTGTGTGGAGTTTGCATGTTCTCCCTGTGTCTGCGTGGGTTCTCTCCGGGTTCTCCGGCTTCCTCCCACTGTCCAAAGACATGCTCGTTAGGTTAATTGGTGATTAAATTGACCTTAGCTGTGAGTGTGAATGGTTGTCTGTCTCTCTGTGTTAACCCTGTGATAGACTGGAGACCTGTCCAGGGTGTACCCCGCCTCTCGTCCAGTGACAGGCCCAGAGGACAAGCAGTTACAGAAAATGACTAAATGGTCGTAGCCATCTATATCTGCTATATTCAAATATCCTTCCTTCCTCCATGACTGACAGATTTCATACATGGCCCAACAGTGACATACATATATAGAGATTTATTATAAACACTGTACATTACAAACATCATTTTTAACCCACATAACGTTTATTAAAAAATAACATTCTCTCAGACTCCTAGAGTTAAGTTTCTAATCTACATTATCGACAAGTATGCATGTAACAAATGCCTCATTTAGACATCACTTCATATATATATATATACTTTTTTAGAGAGCATCTATGAAACAGGCAGCGACAGTGTCGGACAAACATGTCTAGTCTAATCAGTACACTGGTGTTAGCTTCTCACAGTCAGAAGAAATACTGTGTTTGTAGTGCAAATCATCTCTCCTGCAGGGGAGAGCTGAGAGGAGAAGAGGAGCCGGGCGAGACGTCGAAGGCAATCGGCACAAATCTCTGGAAAAGAAAACGAAATTGCGTGATTGAAGACAGGCCTTCACATGCGTGTACGTCACTCTATGTCACCGTCGTAAAATATCCGTCACACATTTAGACATGCATCATTTTCACAAATAAAATCTGCGTCTCAGACAAAGGCCTGGGCCCCGACATGTAGGTGGTTCCATAAATACAGTCAGGGTGTTAAAATAAGTGCGGACAAACTCTAGCATTTCCCTGAGAACATATTTATTTGATATCAAGTCCCTGTGGTAAGTGCACTTGTGTAATTTCAGCTGAGAGTGACAGTCTCGCTTACAGCAGGGTTAGTTACTTTCCTGTTCACGTGCGTTAGACCAGAGCTAAAGCAGGTGAAGAGAAGATAATGGAAAGGATTTAAACCGGTGAGTTGGTATCGTACGAGTGTCTCATAATGAAATAAATAAATGCTGATCATCATTGTCCGTGCTTTGTTCTGGCACCGAGATAAGTGGACAGATAAATGTATTTTAGACTCACTACTAGTTGTGGTCTGCCTCACCTCACCGTGCGGTTACATCCCTGGGTAGGTTCATGTCAGACAAGGACATAAATCTGGCTAAAAGGTGTAAAATCCGTTGTAAGAAAGGCACAGACAGAAGTTGAAAGCTGTCCATACTCCTGTAGCACCTCTCCTGCTGATAGCGTTACGGCTGCTGTTCCCTTCATCAAGCACAAGGGGACAGCTTTTGACCCTTTTCAGTCTCCTGGCTCCACATGACTGATAGCATACACTTCATACAGCTCCCTACAGTTGAGAATCCCTCAGGCTATGATCAAACTTCAGCCCAATGAAACGCTTTTAATCTGAAAGGATTCCAGGGAGTGCTGATTTTGAATTAGCAGCCCATTGTAATATCTTTTACAGGGCAAACAGGAGCGGATCAGACCTGAGCTTCATGTTAAAATGAGACCAATCAGAGGGAATCAGAAATAACGGCCTGCCTCTAAAACAAGCCTGCCTCAAACACAGACCCGTGAAGGTAAATAAAGGTCTGCGTTTGAAGAATACAGCGCCTGTATTTACCAAAATATCATCCCCTTTGTGTGGACGTGACATGTGCTCTAAGAGGGAAGGACGACGACTGAAGCTGTGGTTTGATGGTGTGCAGTGCGCTTACTTGAGCAGATACTATGTTTGAGACATTTATTCTCACCTTTGTTTTTGTGTTTGTTACAAATAAAACATAGATTTGAATTTCAAATGGCAGCGTTTTGCACGACCGACCGGCTGAACATGAACCTCAAAATTAACAGCTTCCTGTCTATTCTAGCGGCGCACTCACAGTGGACTCTTCAAAGTACAAGATGGAGGCCAGTGGGTTTCCACAGCGAGGCGGAGGAGGGAGGAACCTTGGAGGAGCGGGGCCAGACAGCGAGGTGTAGGTGGCCACCTCCTCATCCATACGCAGCTCCTCCAGCGGAGGAAGACGCTTCCGCAGCATCGCCACTGCAGGACTCAGTGAGCTAGTCTTCTGAACAATTAGGTCTGTAAGAGGACAAAACAAAAAAGACACTGTAAAAAATATCAGTCACTAGATGAGGAGTGTGTTTGTGGGGAGGGTTGGAGGTCAGCGTTACCTCTGTGCAGACGCTGGACAGGAGGGTTGATCTGGCAGCTCGGTTCGGACTCAGCTGACACGTCATCCTGCACCGGCACAAACCGTCTCTGTTCTGAGGAAACCGGACCGTGACGATGCTGCAGGGCCAAAACCTCCGGCTTCTCAACTCGTGGGGCTCTGATCAGTTTTTTGCCCGTTGAGAAAAAAATAACAGACTCTCTGTGTGGCGCCTGTAAGAACATCTGTCCTCCAACAAACTTCTCCTCCTCCTCCTCCTCCTCCTCTTCATCAGCACTGGGATCGCTCGTTTCTACCTTTTCTTCACAGTGGGATTTAGCCTAAAGAAGTGTGGATGGACATTACAAATTAGTATCCAGTACATTTTAAATAAACTTTATTTATTGAGAACTTCTGTGTGGTCGTTTTGGATTTGACTTCTTACAGCCGAGGCGTCAACTGGGAGCTGCTCTGCTTGTGCCTCAGAATGTTTGTCGATCACGTTCGTGCTCTTCTCATCCTCTTGATCGTCAAACAACCTCTGGACAACCTCCTGTCAACAAACCACAAAGTTAAGTCAGCTGTAATATATGTAATCTTTTATTAAATATTAAAAATACTGCATTTGCATGAAAGCTTTTACTCAATACATCAATCAGCCATCAGACATTGGGATCATATGACACTGGGATGCAGGGAACACCCCTTTGCTGTTGCCGTGGGGATGTGCTTGGTCTGCAGCAACGTTTAGGTGGTGGTACGTATCAGAGGAACATCCCCATAAATGCCATGACCCAAAGTTTCCAGAAGAACATTACCTCTGAATGAGATCTTCAATGTCATTCACGTCACAGGTTGGTGGTTTTAATGATGTGGCTGATCGGCGTACGTTTGCAAACATAATCAAAAGCTGCAGAAGCATCATTTTAGCTTGGCAGACCAGAACGTGTAGCTGTGCTTTTACCTTCTCTCTCCAAGAGGTGGCAGAACACAGCAGCACAGCAACACTTCCAACCAATACACCGATCAGCCACAACATTAAAACCACTGACGGGAGAAGTAAATAACAATTTACCATCTTGTGACAATACGATGTTCTGCAGGGAAACTTTTGGACCTGGCATTCATTCATGTGGATGTTACTTAGACATGTAGCACCCACCTAGACCAGACCAGGCACCCCCACCCAGATTCACTAGATCCCAAACTGATCCAGTATCTGTGGGAAACACTGGAACAAGCCTGATCCACAGAGGCCCCTCTCCTCAATCCATAGGACCTAAAGGAGCCTGCTAACATCATTCTGTAGCCAGACACCACAGGACACCCTCAGAAGGCCCATGTCCATTCTCTGATGAACCTCAACTGTTTTGGTGGCACAAAGGAGACCGACACAATATTAGGAAGCTGGTCATAATATTATGCCTGATCGTAAAACCTTGCCATCTGAGATTAACATCTCTCTAAAACAGTGATTACTGAAAGGCTTGAACTTCAAGGTTTTTATTTTAATCCTTAAACTGCACTAATATTATATTTGGATTATTCTCTCTTTCGTTTCCTCATTTCTCATTCCTCATTCATCCAACACTTCTGCTTCGTTCTTAAAGACATCGTTAAAAACCGTCATGAGCCGTTCTCACCTCCTGCTGCAGCTGAGCGTTGCTCTTGCAGCCTCTGCGTCCGGGAGTGCTGTACTGCTTTGCCGACATGTGCCACTTCTGAAAACGGCAGCATCATTAGATAAGGCGGTGACACAACACAAACACGACATGACGAATGGACAGAGTGCGGACACGCAACAGATGTATACCAACCATGGCAGACATTGGCTGATGTCTGGTGTTGGGGACTCTCTGTGGGGTCCATTTGATCTCTTTGAGTGCTATTGCTGAGGAGGAAACAGCCGCGTCACATCAGGGTACAAGACAAGCAGATAAGGGTGCGCTGGGTTTCATAAGATAACAATGATGCTGCGTCTTACCCACTGGACCGCCGGTCGACTCTGCACGATTCTTTCTAACAGGCACTCTCTGAGCCTGAGAAAAGGAAGCCACAGAGCAAATGAAACCATGTTTCAAAAGTAATCTACAAACGACACTGTACTAAAAATACAACCATAGTGACGAGGAGCAGAAGTGAAAATAAATCCTATAGGCTCTTACTCTGTAGATCGAAGTTCCTCTGCCTGGCGGGCAGACCGAGTTTCGTGGTGTGGCACCAGTGACCCTTCCAGCTTTCACACCCTCGTTCTGGAGGATACTCTGCAGAGCGGCCGGGTCCGGGGAGAAGTCCGCTGTTAGGAGTGAACAAAAGCATTAAACGGACACGAAAGAGACAAATTCATCCAATAGTAACAATGATGATCTGCTTTATTTAAAGGTTTTAGGTTTTCCCACTGGTAATGACACTAAATAACATACATACACACACATGCCAGATCATTAGGTACACTAGTGAAAGTTCCAACACTCTTATATAACAGTCCTGCATTAAATCTTAGCTTTATGACTCTTATAATCTTCTGTTTATGTTGAAAAAGGATCAGAAAGGTGATATTTCAACTGTGTGATCATTGTGGAGGACGCAGTTTGTGGTACGGTTAAACTGGATTGAATTAAACCCTGAATTCTGTTCTTTGGCCTAGCCCTCTGACTAAAATAGTGTTGTCAAAATAACAGAATAAAATGTGCTGGCACCACACGACAGCCTCCAGAATTAAAACGCAGCTGAATCGACAGTTCTCTCAGTTATTTGAAACCATAAGCTTCTTGAAGATAAGATTTATCATTACAGTGATCACTGGTGCATTCTGGTTCATTCTCGATCAATAGCGCTCTCATGTCAATGAGCCAGATGTAATCAGACAGCAGTCACTTTGTTTAGATTAAAGAAATATTGAGAAATCAGAGCACGGGGGGAAAAGCTAGAAAACAAGTGCAAAGGTAACAGCATCTGCTTGCCAGCAGCGCTCAGTCTCATTATGTTGTAATACATGTCCCTTGTCATCAAAAAACGCACACATGTTTGTCAGTTCAGGAAGTCTGACCGGGAACCTTTGAGACTCCAGGAAATTACTGCGTCCCATCAAAAACTAGACTGGCACGGACGTTTGCACCGAACTAAAACCTGGTGTTTTGCCACTTTTTTGTTTTGTTTTGTTTTTGTCACTTTTGTACAGAGTCAGCCGAGCAGTTTTCTCTCTTTTCTAGTCTTTGGGCTATTCTCTGCTAACCAGACCCTGCCTGTAGCTTCATATTTACTCTGCAGAAAGGAGAGTATTATAAGCGTCTTCTCATGTGACTCTCAGTAAAAACATTTAATAAAAAGGAATTGAGTGAAATGTTTTCATTTATCAAATAATTTTTTTAATGTCTTCATGACCGCTAATAAAACTACATCACTTGAGAGCATGTGCTGTATATAAAAGTACATGTTTTGCTTTCCGTCCTGCACTAACCTGTGGAGGGTGCAGCTTTTTGTCGGGTCTTCGTCACAGGAACTCGCTGAGGCTGCGGACGAGATGATTGTTGGACAAATTCACAAAACATTAAAACAGGTGAAATGAGCAGTCAAGACAAAAATAAACACTGAAAACCAATATTAACTCGTCAGCCAGCAAAGGGACTGCAGTGCGCAGTGAAAGGAGGAACTGTAAGAGGTTTATTTTAAAACCAACTCACCAAATAGTTATATGGTTTGGACTGGGGAGTTGTAGATGCCACGGCAGTGACTCCCTTATTCTGGAGGATGCTAAGCAGAGCCGAATGGTCGGTCTGGAAGTTCTCACCTTTGTCTGAAATGTTTAAGAAATCAAGCCAAGAAACACTGTGGATGACTCCTGACAAATACACAAATAGATCTGCAGTGCAGTCAACAGAATGGGAGACCAGGAGGAAAATTGTATTCTAACTATAAGACTTGTCTGTCTTTATCGTGTAATTACGAATGTATGAACTATAGATTGAGTAAAATATATCCTGAAAGGTGCAAGTGATGACATACTTACCGGTTAAAGCTTTTGAAGAGCTGCCTTGTGTAGACAGCTGAGCAGTCTGGGATGTATCTTTGAGACTCAGTAGGTTCATGTTATCCAAGCAGGCCTCTGCACCAGCAGCACTGACAGCAGGTGGCACAGAAGAGGAGGTGCTGTTCTGATGCATCGTGTTATTAGCAATTAATGACAGAGGATTGGATAAAGTGGTGGAAGTCTTAAAACTGCTGGAGGGCCCAGACTCTCCCGGCAGGTGCGATGCATTTTCTGTCATCTTTCCGTGACACCTCCCCATACCTTTGGTTGAGTTCCCATTGATGTTTAAGACAACTGGATGTTTAGGTGTTTTTACGCTGAATAAACTGTTTTCAGGTTGTGTAGCATGAGTGCCAGTCCTTGATTGTTGAACAGACAGGGGCTGCTGATCCTTGCTGGCCATTCTTGTACTTTTGGGTTGAGATAGGTTGAAAGGTACAGGTCTGGTGCATGGCTTTTTCTTCTTAGATTTCCCCTGCAGAAAGAAATGATGTGTTCTTTGAAATGAAGTGTTCAATATACAAGAATACTCTAATTGAATAAAAACATCTAAAAGGAGTGAAAGGAGCCACTTACAGCTAGAGGTTTCTCCTCCCACCTGCAGTGGGATTGACTGAAGTCAGAGGGAGTCTGAAGATGAATGGACTTCGCAAGTACCGGAAGTCTGCTTATACCTGGTCGCACAGGTGCCTTCCGACCATGTTCTGAGCTTCCTGGATCTTTGTTCTCACTGTCTTTACAGGAAAGCTGAGGTGCAGACACGAGCTTGGAAGCCTTTGGGTCTGGGTGCTTTTTGTTGTGCTCATTCTTCATTCTGTGTGGAGACAAAACAGTCAGATGCAGAATAAAATGTGTAGACAGAGCAGAGAATACCGATGCAATGCTTTCCATTTAACAAAAACAGTCAAAATATGTGAAAAGGTTAATGAACTGCAGTGTCAAACTGCTGGTAACTATATGGACAACGAATAAATTAACAAGATCCGTGCACTGTACTTCATAAAAAGTCTTACCTCAGAAAGTCATTGCGGATTTTGTTCTGGCTTTGCTGCCGGAGGACTGGAGAGGAGTCCATAATGATGACAAGAGGGGGAAGTGAGTGGTGAAGGTGTGAAGAACAACTGGAGGAGCAAGGAATGCCAAAAACAAATGAAAGTTGGGCAACTAAATATGAAACACTACACAGGCTTATAGCAAAGTAAATATGAAGATGAGCAAAATACATACAGCATGCAATGGCAAACGCATCAGACTTTAAGGGTTTAACAACAGCTTTAAGGTTAAAGATAAGAAGCACAAGAACAATCAAGTGAATAAAGCTCCATGCAGGCAGACGCCAGCGTCAGCTACAGTGGTAATGGTAACAAAATAGTCGTGCACTAAATAATGAAATTTATTTGCCTGTTAAGTGGATCACATGCCTGATGGCAGCTAAACATGTGTACAGCACAAACTAACGCGGTGATTACCATTTCCAGAGAAGTTAGCTTTAACCCGAGCAGATGGGCAGCTACATTTTAAGACTTTTCTCGTTAGCACATGCTACATACGGATATTGAGCCAATAGTTACATACTTTACAAACGTTGAAAATACCAAAGAGCCTCTCTTAGTTCCTTCTGAACATCCAATAATTTATTTCGGATCCAATCAATTCCAAATGTTTTGTTTTTCCAGCCGTTTTGTGGAGGTTTAAAGATCCCTTGTACCCGTCCTTTCACACCACAGTAGGGCTGTCAACTTCCTGGACTCGCAACAGTTTGTAAAAAGCGCGCTTCCCCATTGGTCGAGATAAGAAGCCGTATAAGCCAATGACTGCGTGCACTTTAGTCATGACAACATCATCGGCCAATCAGCAACGGATTTTCATAAACAGCTCCATGGCAACGAGGGCGAAAGTTGTTTTACCACGTGACGGCGTTTTGCCGCGGCCTCCCCCCACAGAAATTCAGTATCATCTTATTGTTTTATTGTTTGTGGTCGTCTCTAATTTATGAAGTCTTTGCAGTTTACGCAGTGATCGCTAGATTGATTGATAGATATGTACTATTTTATTTTTATTTAATCATAAGGTTAAATTAGCTAATATCACTGCAAACTCATTAATCACTGTTGGTTTTAAAAGAACAGCATCGGTTGGTATGTTATTAAACCTCATGTTTGATGCGAGGAAACACTGTTCAGACCTCAGACTCAACCAATTTGATTGTATTACTTATTTACGTTATTTCAATATTTAATCTAATGCCTTCCTAGACTGTTCCTAAAAAACGTTGATTTCATATTCAGGCCTCTCGCGAGATTTGAGAGTTTACAACGTTACACTGGGAAACGAGCAAAACCGAGCAAACCTAACGCTAGACATTTCAGCTAGACATTAGCTAACTGCTAATTAGCGGAAATTTAGACCAAACGACGAAAGAAAAGACAGATAACTATTAATAACTATTAATTAACTTCTAATAAAAAGGTGAGTTGGTACTTGGTACAGATATAGATTCATATTTCATATTAAAAATTACGGACTCAAACTTACTATTCTGTTATTAGACCCTGAAGGCAGCATTTCAGAAAGTATCTAGTGTACAACATCAGTGTACTATTACTACTATTATATCAGTACTCCCCTACTTTAGTAAATATATAAAATTTACTTTACAGATTAAGATTTTAATTGAACATACATTTAAATTACTTGCATATCGACCTGCAATAATATTAATAATAGAAAACATATGATAAAACAAGTCATGCTAATTACATATCTTTGCTATAACTTACATATGCCATTGATTTGTATTAAATTTAGTTTAATTTAGTATTTTTATGTCGTAATATTTATTTATTTACTTTTGTATAGGGTCTTAACACTTCTACCACTGGATGGCAGGATCCAAGGATGTAAACAATCAGGCCCTCCCTCTTCACCAGTGTTACCACGTCCAGCAGGTGTCGCTGCCTGCAGCCTGATAATGCCTCACGACTGCCTGACAGGAGCAACACAGCGTGGGTGTCTTTCTGTCACCCAGGGGCCCCGTGTCAACGACAGAGGGAAGAAGAAGAGACGTAAAGGAGGAAACCAACAAATAACGTTGCTGTAGACATGGACCTGCGCTCTGAGCTGCTCAAGTCCATCTGGTACGGTTTCACGGCCCTGGATCTGGAGAGGAGTGGGAAGGTGTCCAAGTCTCAGCTGAAGGTGAGTGGAGGGACCTGAACCTGGAAGATGGGACTTGAGGAAGCTTTGACTTTGCTTGAGGACACACTGTTTGCCCTCGTTTCTACACGTCAGCTCATACCGTAGGCCAGCAGTGAAGAAGATTAGAACTGTTTCAAATTCTTAACAAACTAAATATCACAACTACTTTGTTGTTTGCTCAGCGGCAGTTTGAGTCAGGAAATAGGAGCGTACACGATCTGATATTACTTATCATCGTTAATATTTCCTGTGTGAAGTTCTGTTTTGAACAACATACCCTTCAACAAGGAACAAATTTGTTCCCCGTATGTCGAGTGAAATGCTTTCACTGCTGAAAGCGGGCACAATATACACCTCTGTCTGGTGGCAGCACAAGAGTCTGTATATGAATAGGAGCCCTCATCTCCAAGCTGTGCTCACACTGGGCCTCGATGTAGCAGCTTGTAGTGCAAAGGGCCCTCTGGCACTGGACCGGCCCAGGGAACAGCCTGTTGAATAGAGTATGTTCATAGCACGAGCCCATCTACGTCAAAAGAACATTGTTACAACTAGAGCGCGGACAAAGTGGAAACATGCTGGTGATGGCTGTCTCTCGCTACAGGGTTTCAACGAGGCCACTGTACTTTTGTTGATGTCATTGTTATGTGACTTGCTGTGGCTCAGACTCAGTTTCTAGCCACCTCCACTTTCCTGCACCGTTCTGCCGCTGCCCTGCGCTCCTGGATTGCAGCTAGTCGCCCCTCATGACTCGGCTTATCCCCCTTCATGTGTGCAGCCCGTGTACAGGCGCCACGTTCTTTAGGCCTGCTCACAAGCGAGCAGTTTGCATGCCGTGACAGATGTTGTAGAGCACTGGAGACTGGAGACAGGATGTGGTTATGGCTCAACACAGAGAGAGAGACCGAAGTTATCTGATAGTATGCATCAGAAATTTCAAGATGTTGCACCGAAAAAGTAGTCAGTTAGGAAGAAGGTGTTTATTGTATTATACCTTTTTGACACTGATTACACTTAATTCCCTGTGGAATTTTTGTATTCTTGATTGCCTCTCTATATATTGTGTCTCTCTATATATTTTAGCTGCACTTCTCATATTTATGTTTTCCATTTCTTATTTTTCTGCAAACTGTGAACTGAAAAATGCTGTATAAATGAAGTTTGGTAGATTTAATTACGCTTTAAACCAACCCACAAAACTTTGACTATGTCTTAGTGGGTTTACTATGACGTGTGTCCTTAATAACTTGGCTGACTCTGGCCTCACAACGGTTTTCACACTCATAAATGTGCAACACCGAGGTATGTTATGCAGCAGAAACACAGAAACAGAGTTTTCTCTTCTTGGTTTGTTCACCCGCAGATTCTGAATGCAGAGAAGTTTAATCCCAAACTGTAATTTAGCTCTTGCCCTTTCCTTTGTGCCTTTTCAGGTGCTATCTCACAACCTGTGCACGGTCTTATCCATCCCACACGACCCTGTGGCTTTAGAGGAGCACTTCAGGGATGATGACGACGGCCCAGTCTCCAGTCAGGGTTACATGCCTTACCTCAACAAATATATCCTGGATAAGGTGACAACAACAACAGCTTTTTGTTTCACGCAAGTAGAAGCGTAATCCAGTCAAGGACGCAGTTTTAATCCCTGCATTTTTTTTTGCTGTTGTAGGTTGTTGAAGGCTCTTTTATTAAGGAAAACGTAGACGAGCTCTGTTGGACTCTTACGGCAAAGAAAAACTATCAGCCAGACAGAAACAGCAGCACCGTTCTGCCAGACAAAGATGCTTTTCGGCTTTGGTGCCTTTTTAATTTTCTCTCTGAAGACAAGTACCCTCTGGTTATGGTTCCTGATGAGGTGAGTTTGGAGTTGTTTTTTTAAATTGGATTAAAAATAGTGACTACAGCGTTAGAGTATGGACTGATGAAGCAATTTATGTAGCTAAAATGTAATTCTTGAACTCACAGTTGACCTTGTAGATTCTAAATTTAGCCTCATAGACATTTAAGGTTGTAAACCCTGTTGTTGAGCATATTTATGAGTCTCTGATCTTTGACCTAAAAACATGGCTGGATTTCTTTTTCTTTTTTTTTTTACAGCCGTTGAAACTTTGCTTCTTGCCATCATGGAACGCGGTGCTCTTTTCATGCTGCACTGTGGGCTTGTTTCTCACTTGCAAAGTCTCGTTTTGGTTTCCTGTTGTGTGTTTTTTTTCTCAGCCGCTGCCAAGAGAAAGCCCTAAATTTCAAGGGCAGAGCAGTTTCTGTTATGCGTAGTTTAAGTTTAAGCATTATCCACATTATTTTCTCCTCACACGGCCACCACTGTAGTGCATAGACAGCTGTGGTGACATGTATACTACAGTGCGGTAGATACTGTTACTAACAGAGGTCTAAAACAGCATATAAGCAAGTTACTTACAGTTTGTTTTGTTGGATATACTTTTTGATGAGTTGCAACCTTCAAAATAAAGGGTATACATGAAAAAAAAATCACTAAAATGAAACTTAAATTGATTTATTGCAATTAATTCATCCAACTCCTGTGCAGGTGGAGTACCTCCTCAAGAAGATATGCATGTGTATGAGTATTGAGTTCAACTGTGTGGAGTTAGAGGACTTCTTCTCCCAGGATTCAGTGCAGCAGAGCGGCATCACTGTTTGGGTTTTTCTGGGGATGATGAACTCCGGAAAGGTAACCAGAGGAATTGATAAGAGCATTATCAGCATGGCCATTGAAGAAGTGTACAGGGAGATAGTTGGCGACGTCCTCAAAGAGGTAGGGTCTGCCACCAGAGGTCATTTATTTTTGGTTCTAGACTTCGTGTTGGTTATGGCATACGTGTGTTTGGGTGCATTCAGG
This sequence comes from Planiliza haematocheilus, assembly GCA_005024645.1. Classification (NCBI taxonomy): domain Eukaryota; kingdom Metazoa; phylum Chordata; class Actinopteri; order Mugiliformes; family Mugilidae; genus Planiliza; species Planiliza haematocheilus. The sequence continues at coordinate 13,387,127 of SRSE01000593.1, forward strand.
GTTACCTGTGGAAAAAAGGCCAGCTGAGGAGAAACTGGAAGGAACGCTGGTTCACCTTAAGGCCCAGCAACTTGTCGTACTACACCGGGGAGGACCGCAAGGACTGCCAAGGCAATATAGCCCTGGATGGGAACTGCTGTGTGGAGGTGAGCAGGTGGAGGTGATAATTTTTCAAGACTACACAGTGGATCAACCACAAAAAAGGCTCATTTGCTTTCTGAGCTGAGTCAAAGCATCTTTCCTTTATGACAATGGTTCTGAACTTGAGGTGGGGACTCTCCCTCTGTGCCATTAGATGAAGGTTAAGGGGTTACAAAATTCCTTCGTAGATGTTTAAATGATCTCATCATCTAGTTTCTTGTGAAGTACTTACTTTAAAATGAAATGCCTGTAGGGCTGAACAATTTACTATCTTATCATTGTCTCGACCAAGAACAAAATTTTAATCCCCTCCCTTTATGATAGAGTACCTAATCTCAGTTCAGTTGGTGCAAATAATCTTTACACAGATTATTAAGAATGAATTATAATAATAAAAACGTCTAGCGAAGGAAAGAAGCCGACGTAAAGTATTTTTTTAACCAGTACCTCTCAGGCCACTGTCTCACATTTAAACCACCGTCTGTCCAGCTAAAGGATTAGAAGAGACTTCCTTTTCTCACCACCACTTCTTCCAGTCCTTTTTCATGCATTTCTGAGGAAGACACTTTACCACATGGCTGTGGTATTTATGCGTTGAAACAAAGACAAGGTTTATAAGAAGCGGTTGTAGCTGAATGTTGCTTCGTTTCACATTCACAACCTGATTTCCTCACAAATCTCACAGAGCTCAAGTGACCTGAACTGATTAGTCCTCACTCATGAAAGAGCCTCTCTGAAAGTTAAATCCTGGAGCAGTGAGGGTAGAGTTTAGAGAGAGGGAGAGTTTCTCAAGTGGTAGCCCATCAATGCAACGCAGAACCAAAACCAGTCGTGATAAACATGCAGCACTGCACCTCCAGATGAAAAACAAGCAATCGTTCTAAAACCATGCTTTATTATAGGATGTAGACGATGGTCAAAAATTGTTTGGTGATTCAAAATGGATCAGAAATACAGTGAGTCCAATGGCTTTTTCTCCTCCTTATCACTGTGTATTTAAGAAATAGTCACAATAAATGCGCATAAGTTCAAAACAGCTCACGCTGACCTGATATTTATAAAATGAGCGTTCCTTGTTTGAACAGGTGCTGCCAGACCGAGATGGGAAGAGGTGCATGTTTTGTCTTAAAACCCTCTCGAAGACTTATGAAATGAGCGCCTCAGACACCAAACAGAGACAGGAGTGGACTACAGGTCAGAGGAGACTCGGCACTTACAGTATAAATCTACCTTTGCAAAGCTTCTATCTATCCAGACACTAAACGTCATCTTCTTCGCAGCCATTCAAACGGCCATCCGGCTGCACGTGGAAGGGAAAAAGTCCCTCCACAAGGATCTGAAGCTAAAGCGGCGGGAACAGCGCGAGCAGCGGGAGAAAAGGCGACAGGCGAAGGAGGAGGAGCTGCAGAGGCTGCGGGCCCTGCAGGAGGAGCGGGAGCGGAAGCTGGCCGAGCTGGATCTCCTGAAGGAGGCGCAGAAGCAGGCGCAGGCCCTCCTGGAGCAGGACGAGCAGAGGAGGCGCCAGCAGCACGAACAGCTCCAGCGCGCCCTCGAGGTTCAGCTTCGCGAGGCCGAGGAGGTGGGCGTGAGGGCAAAGATAGAGAAAAAAATAATAATTTGAAAACACAGAAAGATGTGTGTTTATTCCTTTGTTTGTGTCTGTGTGTGTCAAGGCGCGGGTCAGTATGCAGGCAGAGATGGCTCTGAAGGAGGAGGAAGCAGAGAGGCAGAGGAAGAGGATCCAGGAGCTTGAGGAGATGCAGAAACGATTGGAGGAGGCACTGCAGCAGGAGATTAAAGCCAGGCTGGATGAGGAGGCCTTCCGCTACGCTCAAGCAGGGTAAAGCAGAATATGCCACCAAACAGATGTTGACCATCACAGTACAGGAAGGGGAGCTGCATTTCTGTGCAGACAGCGAACGTCAAGCTACGACAACCGCTGAAATAAGTTCATGTTGCGTTATGTTCCTGAGGAAGTTGAGCTGCCAGCAGAGGAAGTTGTTGCTGCTGTCACCTCAATTTGTCGTTGCCATCACTTTTTGATGGACTAGTCACACACAAAACCTCACTGCAGTGCCTCATTTGCAAACAATGAGGAGCTGGAGACAGCTTAACTCACGCTATTTGTGTCTGTGCTCAGGTTACTGGCCGAGGAGGAGGAGAAAATGAAGGCCCTGATGGTCCTGCAGGAGGAACAGGAGGAGTACATCCTGAAGACGCAGAGGGAGAAGCAGGAGCTCAAACAGGAAATGGAGGCCAAGTCTCGCTCCCTGGACGAGGCGCAGAGGCAGCTGGAGGAGGTCCGCGCAAACCGGCACAGGGTTGAGCAGGATGTAGTGGTGAGTAAATAAACACACAACAAAAAACGCTTAGCCGATGGAGGCTCACACCTGAACTAGACAACACCAAGAGAGGACACTTCTGTCAGACGTCTTAAATAGAGGGTTTGTACCAGTACCATGGTTATATGGAGCACTAGGGTGTGCTGCTGATGAGATCAGTGTGAGAGTCCTGAACTGTATAGAGGTGCAATTCTCAGATTGCTCAGAATAGCTGAAAATATGACACGTGGTCCACATCGTCTGCAGACAGACAAATTTCGTCAGACGCAGCCACAAACAGACAAATCTTCTTTTACTGTAGCATTAGAAGTGTCTCATTTCTAATTTCACTGGAGCTCACATGTTAATGTTAATGGGTGTGGTTATTAAATGAAGCTAGCTGTTATGCTAACAGTAGCCCCAAAAAATAAACTTGACTCGAAACTTCTTCTTTTGGGCGATTTTTTTTACTAATCTGCTCACACTTTTTATTTAAGATGTTTATCAGTCTGTTTATTTGTCAGCACCTAATGCCTCGGCCGCTCTTTTTATTTCAGGCTGCCCAGAGGAAGCTTCGCCAGGCAAGCACCAACGTCAAACACTGGAACGTCCAGATGAACAGACTGATGCGACCGATCGGACCGGGCGGTATGTGTCCTACCTGCATAACTAGGCCGATCGTTATGGGACAGGAGAAACGTGGTTTTCAAGGATTCAAGGAGTTTTATTGTCATTTCAACACATGTTGGTACACGAGGTGGAATGAAATTAGTTACCCTGGTCCCGCATAAAAATATATTTAAAGAGCACCACCAGATGAAAAAAACATTACTTCTTCACGTTGGAATTATCTCCTTAGATCATACTGAAGTTCACTGAACACCAGAGTTAAAGAGAGAACTGAGGACTGATGTAAGCGTTTTGTCAGAGCGCATAGTGAATATTGCGCTGAACCGTTTCTCACAAAGGAGGCAGAATAGATGTTTCATACCGCATCATCAAGACACTTCCCCAAATTTGATTCTTTGTTTGTGACCCGTGAATTCCTTCTTTCTTATCACATTTACACGTTCTCGTTTCTGTATTCTTCCAGAGAAGAGACCGTCGTTGGGGAGCTCCTTCTCAAGCTTCCAGATCCCGACACAGAGAGACCCCGGGCTGCGCCTCAGGAGGAGATCGGGATCGGAGGATCAGGACGAGGAGAGTAAAGAAAACGTTGAGAACAGAGCCAGCTGCGAGCTTGAGAAGCGCCACTCCCACGCCTCTAACGGAGACATGGACATCCCTTAAAAACATGAATCATGAGGGGGGCTTGCTTAGGTCACTTCTACTCTGCGTGAGGTTTTCTGACAGGAAATGCAAGAGACGGTCGTCTTATGTGTGAACCGCGTGAAAGCAGCGGGACATCTGCATTTGAAACTGAATTGACAGTACTACCATTTCTATTAAATCTTGAATTTACTGACGTCAAATCACAGACAGTTTAATGAGAAAGTGCATTTGCCGTATTCACTGCTCGACTAACGCTTTGGCTGCGTCTTGAGTGGGGAGTGTTTGAGAATAAATGATACCTCAGTAGAAAGAAAATGAGCTGCCAGATAGATGCTGAAGGTTCGTTGTGATGTTTAAATATTAAATAATCCACATAAATGAAGCTCAGTCATTTAGCCTTGTAATATAGACACGTACCCGTGTTTAATTTTTAAATATGTAATTTGTGGTTTGACGTTTTTTTTTTTTTTTATGTAGTAATTCGGTTCAGTGTTAGTTTACCACATTATAGGTCCTGATAAACAGGAAAGAGAGACAAAGGCGGAGACAGAAACAGAGTCTCATTAAACTTCCTGTTTCTAATGTTACCTAACATTATTGTAAATAAAAGAGTGAGCCGATGCTGTAACCAGAATTTCCACTTGTATCTTTACTGTGTTAAATTATATGCAACGTAATTTAATTCAAATAACTCACATTAAAGCGTGACACGTTAGAGACATTAACCACATTTTTGCCACCTGGTTATTACTTCTAAAACAGCCACAGAAATGCCAAAGAATGGAAGAAGCTGACGCCCACACTGCAGAACTGGCGCACAGCACATCCGCTTTGGTTTGAATTTGAGTCTGCCTCTTTCTGCGAGATTGAAAATGTGTCATCACTGACTAATTTGACGCCTTTCGTCTGCAAAAGCCAGCGATGCATATACAGCGAACAGAGACATCCCCTGACAAAGTATGCAAACTACACGCTGGCTGGACTGGATTTCATAATATTTAAATGCATTCTTAGTCCATGCCTTTTTGCTTTATACTTTCAGTTTATTTTTCTGCTCTACATTAATTGTATTATGTGTACGGTATTAGGTGGTTTTCAGAAGTTTAGTAACAATTACTAACTACAAATCAAGAATTAATAAATAAATCTAAAGAAATATAAATGTATGTATTGAAAAACTACAGAAAGTAGGCAGATATTTAGTGTTTCAGGGGATTATATTTTTTGACATAGCCGCTCTAAATCGAAGAGTCTTTGCTGTATTCGCCTGTAAGTAGAGTTAAGAAGAACATCGAGCAACTGGGTCTCACTAGTACAGAGTTCCTGCTCTAATATTAAATTTATAATTAGTTTAAACCGGAATTAATTTAGAAATGTGACCCATAACATGAAACAAACATGTTGAGTGCCATGTTGTTTCTCTATACAAATATAAAAGATGCGATAATGAAGCGTGTTGCCCATTAGACCTGTTTTTATGATGTTGCAGCATTTAATCCGATTTGGTGCCATGTCTGTGTAACCCTGGAGACTAGAATCACACGCTTTAGTCTCATTTTTTTAACCATGGCCGCATATTAAGTGACGTCTATTCACAAATTAATTTAGAAACATGTCACATGAGATGATACAAGTGTTAAAAACTACTAGAGTTCGGTTTCTCTTCAGTGCAGGGCCTCAAGATCCTGCAATGAAGCATGTTACCCTTGAATTGGGCTTGTTACCCTAAGGATCTGGGGCCCCGGGACAGTTTACGCTATAAAAATCCTCATGAGCTAATGTTAAATGATTGTTAAACATAAATACATATCAAAATAGAAGTTGTTAAATAATAAAAAGGTTACATTTGAGTTTGAGCAGGTGTTTCTCTTGGTATAGGCTCTCGAGATCCAGCAATGACGCAAGAGCAGGCCTGGTTGTCGGCCATTACTCTTATTTTTTAAGCAAATCTGGTTTGGTACTTCAGCAGAATAAGGTTGGCTGTTGTTCTCCTCATCTATTGATATTACAGTCTAATATTTGGCATATTTAATGCACAGTTTAACAATCTTTTCCTGAGGGCCCCTTGGGATGTTGGGGACAATTTATCTTTAGAGATTAGCAATAAAAATCACCATGATTAATTAAAACAATCTTCTCCAATGTGCACAAACCATCCAGTCTAGTTTAATCTGTTTATATCTACGTAACACACATTTAAAACTCATATATATATCCCTCTGCATGCATGCATGCTCTCTGTCTGTGTTTTCTGCAGACACACTCAGTGTCAACACAAGGTTGTTTTATTCCGGTATCAGTAATGACCAAGTTGCAGACTGCGAAAACAACAGCTTGTCTTGAGCACAGACCTTGACTCTTCAGTCAGAAAGCTGTTTACAGGATCCAGTCTGGTGAGTGTTGTGTCGGGGGGCGCTGTGTTGTTCTGGCATGTGACGAGGGAGGAGGAGGAGGAGGAGGAGAGGGAGGAGGAGGAGAGGAGGGGGAGTCAAGCAAAGCAGAGTAAAGCAAATCAGGCAGCAGCAGCAGCAGCAGCAGCAAGGAGCACCTCGGGGAGGGATTACCAGTCAACTATGACTACTTTCATGTGATATACTAGCCAGCAAACGTGTCCACATCGTCTCTTCATCTCACCGATTTGACAGCCACACCGAGGGGGCCCCGAAACAGCCTTGAAGTTTGTGTTAGTTAGCGGTTTGACGTTAGCTCCTGCTATTAGCTAACTCCTGCTGCTGACTTCAAACTACTTGTCAACAGCCGATCGATCCCGGACTGGACTGGACTCGGGGCTGGACTGTTTTTGGGAGTTTGTTTGTTTTAGCCGCTCGGCATTTTGCCTTCGGGAGCGGCGGCAGAAGCAGCAGCACTACTGGGAGAGGTAAGCTAACTTGGCAAGGCAGCTAACGTTATTTAAAGGCACGCACGGGGAATGTGGGTCAGCCAGGCTAACGGCTAGCTAGTAGTAGTCAAGGTTAGTAGCTAACTAGCTAAGTTAGCTAACTGAGCCGACTGTCTTTCGACGGCGGTCTGGTAGTGTGTGGTAGTAGTGCTCAGCGATAGTGTTGTCTTCACTTTCGGTGAATAAAAGTTGGACTGTGGCCGTGTCTACAACCCCGCCGTCCTTTAATTTCTCAAAACGCTTGTATCCAGTTACAGTTCTGTCAGTGACTCACGCGATTCACGGTAATGTTTGGAGATATTTCCTCGAACCAGTGTGACAGGTTGTCCGCCGCACAAGTCCTAACACTTACGATTTCATTTTTATTCATGGAAACGCTTTCAACACAGTGTTCAGACTTCACCCCTCGCCTTGGACCCACTTTAGAGTCTGTATTCATTCTGAAAACACACATTTCTAATGAGCTGTTTGTCAAGGCTACATTCATGGACCGATTAATCCACTAGGGGGCCCCGGGGTAAAAATGTAACCCCCCCACCCCACCCCCCCCCCCAAAAAAAGCCCTCCTCACCGCCTCCACCATCCGTGAACACAGCTCAGTGTGTACACAGTGCATGCACCCTGTCCCCTTAAAGCACCCTGCCCTGGAAATGAGGCAAACAATAATACAGATGTCTCCCCTGCTTCATTAAAGCTGTAAGATAGCAGACATACTCTCACTTGCCAGATCATTAGGTACAGCAGTGAAAACCAATCCTTTGAAATACAACAGTCCTGCACTAAATCTTGGCTTCAGGGAGGTTGTAGTATTCAGCATTAGTTTCAAACAACCAAGAGAGCTATTGATTTATCTGCGTTTTCACTTTAGAGGCCGCTCTTTGTAGTATTTATTGAACCGCGCTACGTTGTACCGACACATGTTTTTATTGTTTTGACAACCCTATTTCAGTCAGAGGGCTAGGCCAAATAATAGAAGTCAATCCAGTTCAACAGCGCCACAAACTACGTCCTCTACAATGATCATACAGGTAAATCAACACCTTTCTGACGCGGTGTCAACTTGGACTGGACAGTATAACGGTCATAAAGGAGGATTTAGTGCCGCACTAGTTACGCTATAATACTTTTTTCCTGTTTGTGTATCTAATGTTTTACCAAGCGAGTGTATGTCAGACCAAGAACTGCTAGAGTCGTTGACCTTCTGTTGTAGACTTTTTTATAAGTGTAGCCCATATTTTCATTACTCTCATAGTCACAAAGTATTATTAGACATTTATAATTTCTGGATTGGTATAGAGAGACTAATCTAATCTAGTCTTATGTCGCCTTTGGCTGTGTTTTAACTTCTTTAACGGTGATATTTCACCTGTATCATCATTGTAGTTTGTGGTGCTGTTTAAACTGGATTGAGTTTTACCACTAAAGCGTTTCTATCATGTAGCCTAGCCCTCTGAATAAAATGGGGCTGTTAAAATAAAAGGAACATGTGTCGTCACAACGCAACACAGTTCAATACTCCTACAAACCACAGCCGCAGAGTGGAAACACAGCTGAATGAGCAGTTTTCTTAGTTATTTGAAACAAATGCTCTATTGTGAGTGTATTTCTCCCCTTTCATATTATTGTGCAATCCAGATACAAAATTACATCTCTCATGGTGGAGGATTAAATTCATATTACTAATATTAGGATAACTCTTGCCCCCTGCTTGCCCCAGGTAATCCAGGCATGACTGAACAGCATGTGTACAGCATGTCATAAGCCTATTACTACCAAGGACATTCTCTGGCTGCTCAAACAAAAGCAGTAGTAGTTGCCTGACTGAGGGACACCTAAACAAACATGTTGTCAGAGATGATTAAATACACACATAGCTGGTATACTCGCGCTAAATAACCACACCTTTTTACCCATGTGCCTGTATGAAAAACCTGACATTTAGAAAACCACTTAGTCTCTCCTGCATGTTATGACAAGCTGGACCTGGATTGTTAACCACTCACATGCTGGATCTAGCAGCAATCTGGATGCTGTTGGACCTATCTCTGCATACAAAGCCACATGTTCATGCTTTTTTCATTATTGCACGCTTAAAAGTTAAAGTTTTAAAGTTATTCTGTGTTTACTGTAGTGGAGTTATGATGACGACGTGACAGGAGATGAGCCGCTGAGTCAGCTTCAACAGGAACCATGGAAGGGTTTCAGCAAACTGCTACAGAGCAGCATGACAGGGTGAACGGCTTCAGCGAGCCCAAGTCCCCCCAGGACACGACGGATGTCAGGTGGACACCACCGAAGGGAGAGTCTGGAGGACCAGACAGTTGTGGGGAGACAAGTGTGTCGGAGTCAACGGACTTGCAAGAGCTGAAGGCCAGGGAAAGTGAAGATGAGGAGGGCAAGGAGGAGGAGAAGGAGGTAGCGCCCTCTTCTAAAGGCCTTAAAGAGGACCAGAAGAAAAAAAAGAAAGAGGATCAAGATCATGAAGAAAACAATCACAGCAAACAAAACAGCAGCGCATCATCCAGCTACACAGGTAAGACTTTTGCACCAGAAACTGCACCATGACATATTCAGACAGACTGATCATACATTTACTTGTTTTTGTTTTTTTGTTTTTCTTACAGACCTGTCTCATACATCATCACCCTCGCTGTCAGAACAGCTGCGTCTTGGCCGAGAAGACAACACAGCGTCAGGGATCAGTGTGGAGTGTAAGGTCTGTGGGGATAAGGCCTCTGGCTTCCACTACGGTGTACACGCTTGTGAAGGCTGTAAGGTAATGCGGTTTTTGTGTGTCATAGCGAAATAGTCGAGTAAAGCCAGTTTTTGTACTGCCCCGATACGAGTTGCTGAACCAGTTGTTTTTTTTTCTCTCACTCAGGGCTTTTTCCGGCGGACTGTTCGGATGAAACTGGAATATGAGCGATGTGAGCGTTCCTGCAAGATTCAGAAGAAGAATCGCAACAAGTGCCAATATTGTCGCTTCCAGAAGTGCCTGTCTTTGGGAATGTCCCACGATGGTGAGAGGGAAAATGTTAAACTTCTAGTACGCCCAAGTTAATCTGAGCATATTCTTCTAATTGCAGGGCGGTATTGTGTTATTACCAGACTCTAGCCATGTGAATTTTAGGTGGGCACCACCCACAGATGTTCCTTATTAAAATCTAAACTCCCCTTTAAGAACTGAAGAAGTCACCTGGATGAAAAACGTCTTCAAGGAAACTCAAATGTCCAGTTTTATTTGTTTTTTGTATAGATCATAACAAATCCATCAACTGACATAAATTATGATTTGATGAGTTTATTGACTGTCTCAACCGATCAAATACTGATCTTCTTTCAAACCTGTAATAATACGTTGGTAGGCTCAAAAGGAAATGTACATTCCTAGCACCGTCTTGGTAAACTCACTTGTCCATGCTCTGATCTGGAACTTGTTCCAAAACGAAACCGAGTACCAGAACTGGTTTGTTTTGGGAATATCCACTCAAAATAAGACCCAGCATGTGTGTGTTTTTGCTCAGCGATCCGATACGGACGTATGCCTGAGGCGGAGAGGAAAAAGCTGGTGGCGGGCCTGCTTGCAGAGGAACAGAACGTCAGCAAACCAGGCGGCTCAGACCTGAAGACCTTGGCCAAACAAGTCAACACAGCCTACCTGAAGAACCTTAGTATGACCAAGAAAAGGGCCCGCAGCATCTTGACTGGCAAAACCAGCAGCACTGCAGTAAGTTCTGGTCTTGAAAGTCATAGCTCATATATAATACATGAAACTCAATCTGGCAAAGACTCCATATAATTATAATTCTTTCTGTTTAAAGCCTCACGTGAAAATATGCAAGGGGACCACAATGTTTACATTTGTTATGTACATATTCCACTCACTTAACCTCTCCACCTTGAATGTCAACCAGTTAATGTTGTAGCTTGAGTTTGAAAGTTTATCTTTGTCCTCCCTCTAGCCGTTTGTGATCTACGATGTGGACACACTCTGGAAGGCAGAAAGTGGTTTGGTATGGAGCCAGTTACTTCCAGGCGCACCCCTGACCAAGGAGATTGGGGTTCATGTCTTCTACCGCTGCCAGTGCACTACGGTGGAGACTGTACGGGAGCTCACAGAGTTTGCCAAGTGCATTCCAGGGTTTGTGGACCTCTACCTTAATGACCAGGTGAGTCACTGTCTCCCCCAGTTTCCTGTACAAAGGGATGAATTGTATGTGGCTGTGTAGCAAGGCACTAGTGGACAACTATTTGTTTGCCGTTTCCAGGTGACTTTGCTGAAGTATGGAGTGCACGAGGCTATTTTTGCTATGCTCCCGTCTCTCATGAACAAAGATGGACTTTTGGTGGCCAACGGTAAAGGCTTTGTGACGAGGGAGTTCCTGCGCAGCCTACGCAAGCCCTTCAGTGAGATCATGGAACCTAAGTTTGAGTTTGCGGTCAAGTTCAACGCTCTGGAGCTGGATGACAGCGACCTGGCCCTCTTTGTTGCTGCCATAATTCTCTGTGGAGGTGAGGCTGAAGGGTTTTATGGTAAAAGACGTTGCTGTCTGTGCGTCTTAAACTTTTTAGATTTTAAAAGAAAGAGTATAAAGTCTTTAATCTTGCTGACAAACATCTTAAATAGTTTAAATATTTGGGCTGCAGGGAGACAGCATGTCTCATAAAACTAAAAATAGGATTGTTTTAACTAAGTAACTGCAGCACTTTTACTACAAATAGCTGTTGTTGCTAGGAAAGTCTTTGTCTTGTAATGGCCAAGTGTTGATTTTAGTTGAAGGGTTTAGTTAAAGGGTTTGTACGATTTCTTTAAACTTGTGTGAAGTATTTATCTGTGGTTAATACATGGTTGTCGGCAATCCCCCAGTTTGGAGAAGCAAGCAATAGTACCACCTTGGAAGCCATGCGATGAACTGTTGTGCGTGGGATGAGCAGCAAAGTGTGTTTCAGCCACCAGAGCAAGGCACACATAAAAGAATCAGCTTGCTATGTTAAGAATACTAATATTGCTTTTACCTTAAAAGCAGAAGACTGTTTCTGACGAGTAACTGTACTTTTTGTGGTTGTCTCTATAGCACCAGACTTCATTGACAAAAACAGTGCGTTTACCTTGCTTCACAGCAGGGTTGCTGGTTTACCACTGTGTGACTTTCGTGTTTTAATATGTTGATTTGAAACCAACGTGACATGTTAGTGCACCAAGGTCAAACAGGCAAGCAAACTAATCGGCTGAGGGTGGTAGACGAGAGACTTGTTCATCAGTGGAGTCTAGTGGTTTGGCTTAGAAGATATCATAGCGCAGAGAAAGGACGTGATAAAAAGTGGCGATGATATGGCAGTGGTTGTGAAGTCGTACCTCATACAACGTCACTTCAAAGAAACTGAACTGTCCTTCTAACATATAAAGGTAAATACATAAATAAGTCAACTTGAATATATACTACTGCAGATTCAGGCCAGTTGCATAATACAGTTATTTATAATTGATATATGCTAAAAATAAGTACTGGACGTGTGATATGATAATAAATAATTCAATATGGTTTTCCATCATGCATTATTTGGTATTTATTTGCAGCCTGTGTAACATTAAAAAGGAATTTCTTGCTATCATGGTGTAAATTGTGAGTCATCTTGTTTTACGCAGATCGTCCCGGACTTATGAACGTGAAGCAGGTGGAGCAGAGTCAGGACAACATCCTCCAGGCCCTGGACCTCCACCTCCAAGCAAACCACTCTGACTCTGTCTACCTCTTCCCCAAGCTGCTTCAGAAGATGGCCGACCTCCGTCAGCTGGTTACTGAGAACGCTCTGCTCGTCCAAAAGATCAAAAAGACTGAGTCGGAGACCTCGCTCCACCCTCTACTACAGGAGATCTACAAAGACATGTATTAGTGTTCTCCAGCACAGACTGCTTTTTGCAATACTGTTACAGACTGAAATAACGTTTATAATAAAACACTGCGTTCAGTTCAAGCACTGTTCCACGTATGGGCATGGGTTTTAACGTGCAGATGAGGCAGATTCACCCGGGAGGGCGACAACAATCAGCAAAGTCTTCACAATGTCGGCGTTACCCTCAGCACAGTGATGCGTGTATGTGTGTGTGCGTGTGATGAGCATCTGGAATCATTTGCTGAAAGTCCTAGTTTCCCACGATGGTCACTTAACAGGAAGAATGATATGTTTTCTCACCAAGGCTGCTCCTGTTTCATCCTAATAGCAAAGCTGACCCCAGAGCAGTGTCTAGAGAGAGCTTCTCCTCGCTCACTTCAGCTCTGTGTTTTGCTGTAAAGGGAAAGCATTTCAGGTTCTTACACCATTGGCATTGTTGAACTAGCAAGGTGACATCCATTTATACCTTGCCAGAGTGATTGTAATTGTTCTCAGACTTTTAGTGAAGCTGAAGATGCACAAATTGATATGTTTGTTTACATCATCATCATCGTCATCATCATCTTAAGAACAATGAATGCCATTTGGTTTAAAGAACACAAACTGGGCTGGCTCCAGCAGTGTAGAGCAATGTGTCTGTGCAATACCATTAACATTCATCAATAAATGTGAGATCCAAGTAATTTAGGTTTTGTCTTAAAGCCATCTACCCCAGCGGTAACTATTGAACTGTGTTGCACAGATTTTATTTCTGAAGCTGACACTAGAAACACATGGCCCGTTGAAGTACAAGGGACAGCATCTTTGTTCTTTTTCTTTTTCTTTCAACTTGCAAAATCCTGCAACTTTCTATTTTAAGATCTTTGTTAGTTTTTGTTTTTTTTTGTAATTCTGTTACTAATTATTTGTAATTGTTGATCATATTTGTAAGGGCAAAACATGAGTTATCATCATGTTTAATGTATTAACTATATGTGTTCTTTTGTATTACATACCTGCCTGTTTAGTTTTAGGTTGTACCAATTATATCATCGAACATATACCGACAATTATTTGGTGATGAGGAATTAGGTGTTTGTGGATCAGCAGGATTTATGGTAAACCAGCATACTGAACCATGATATCGTTACTGGGAAATTTGATGATAACTGAAAGTCAGCATCCGGCATCTAGTATTGTGTCTTTTTTTTTTTTTTTGTATTCATCATATACACGGTCTTAGATTACTATTCTTTTTGTGTACAGTCTGGTTTCTTAGGAGAGTCACAACGTGTAACAGCCTTACAAGACTGTAGCCAGAATCCACAAGTTTCCAATGTTTCTTTTCCCATATTCTGTATCTTGTTTTCACTGTGCATACTCTGAATGGACTTCACTATGTCAGCGCTGGTGTACACAGTCCACCTTCAGAGTCCTCCTCTTATGCTCTTATTCTGTCTCGATCCCTATCTACCTCTAATGTACAATCTGTGACATTATTCCACTGTCTAATCTAATCCCTGACATTTATTTTTGCCTTAATTCCTGCTTTTGGTACCCGTTACAAATTTGAAATTATTGGCTGATGTGCGGTGTGCCAAGTCAGCAAAGATGTGTGTGGATGGATAAAACGAGAAAAGTACACCAAAAAGTTGATGTAAGCTACCTCTATGCCTGTGAAAAAGTGATGGATTGACATTTTTGTTGACAAAAAAAGACGTTTTAAGACTTGAAATAGTTTTTCCTGATGGACACATGTAACCTATCTGCAGATTTAGTTTAGCGATATCACACTTATAAACTTGATTAGAAATATTAACACCGATTTTTCTTCATTTTTATCTTCATGTTTATAATGAAAAATACGGAAACCTGGGTTGGTCACGTGGGTGGATTATTTGTATACGGGGAACGTGACGTGCTGACGTCATCTTAACGTTCCTATTGGTTGGTTGCTACGCTAATTGACAAGGAGAACCGGCTGTCAACTATTTAGATAGTGAGATGGAGCGTAATCGGCGGCTTTCTCAAAATTCACAGAGGATGGACTCGGCTCGTAGTGGAAGTATTTGTAGGTAAGCTACAGTTGTATTTTTAACCCAACAAAGTGGACGAAAAGTGGGAGAGTTTACCGCTTCTCTTGTTTAACTGTGGCGCTTTAAAATGCTGCGTTCGAATGCTGTCGCTACGGCAGAATGGGACTTTTTAGCTAAATGAAAAGTTGCTAAAAATAAGTCAAATATGACAATTAAGTGGATGTTTAACCTATCGTTAAGGAGTAATAAAACATTTGTATAAATTCATGCGTCTGTGTCGGCCAAACAACGAACATAAAGGCTGAATATAAGTCGAAAGTTGTCATGGCTAACTGCGTTAGTAACTGTTGGAAACTTTCCGACGGCACATAAACGTTCCATTTTATGAGGATATCCTGTCTGTGTAGTTTTTAGCGTTTCTCTCTTAATGTCTCAACTAAATATTATCTAAACGGGAAGTTAAATCCGCATCCAGAAAAAAATTAATTATATTGGTACAGTGTCTTTTTACTTTTTGCATTACGGAACTTACATTTGTTATTTTTTAAATGCACTGATAAAACAGTTCGTCTGGTTTACAATGGAGATATGTATGTTTACTTTTAAGAAAGTCATTTAAATGGACATATTCTGTAGTTAAGACAAAATTCAACATTCAAAATGAGCCATGGCTACTGTTAATTACCTGACTTAAATTAAAACAACTTGAAATGATGCACAAGTATTCCCTGTTTTAAATATTGAAATATTGTGCCTATTATGACTACCATAATGGCACTAGCTACAACGAGGTTTTTACTTTGAATTTGGTTATTAAACGGTTTGACTAAAATATTGATGATGATGATGATGAATGCATGTCCCAGTGGTTGAAATGTACTCCTTTTCCTTTTAATTACAGGCATTTCCTTAATGGCTTTTGCCGATACGGTGCAAGCTGTAGTTACAGACATGAATGGCCAGTTAGACCGTCACCCCAAATATGCAGGTACTTTCAGAAAGGTGCATGCTGGTATGGTGACAACTGCAGGTAAACAATGGTGTTTTTTTTTTTTTTTTTCACCAATCAATTTCATTAAGAGCTTGACACACAGATATCTGTAGCTCATTCAGCGTGTTTCACTACTAGGTATCGCCATATTCGTCATCCAGAAGTTGATCCAACGTTTGCAAGAAGAAGAGGCTTTGTGCCTACCATCTCCCAGCCTAGGCATACTTACTCTCCACTTGACAGAAGAGGGTCAGAAGCTACAGTTTTGCTAGCTGAGGTCATGACCAGGCAGCAGGTCAGCAGCCCAGAGTCTGCAGTTAACATCTCAAATTTTCAACATGACGTTGGACACCGGCCGGCAAATATCGCTGCGGCAAATATCGCTGCAGAACCGTCACAAGGTATTCTGTGTTTTTTTTTTTTTTGAAGGTGTAATGTGCTTAAAGTTGGCATCTCTCAATACTTGACTTCATGTTTCCTTAGCCGAGAATGGCTCAGAAGCTGGCTGGCACTCGGTTCAGAGCTCAGATGCTGCACAAGCTGACTCAGAATTGGCCCAGAGGTCAGATGTTGCTCAAGCAGGTGCATGCCAAGGAGGGAATGAAGAGGTGGGCATCTAATTTGGCTGTTAAATTTAAAGTGTGATCATGGTAAAAAATTGACCAGAGCTGAATGTTCTGACTGTAAATGTGTTGTATGTTTTAAGGCAATCTCTTCATCAGAGACACCAGAGGATGGGGCTTCTGCTGCTGCAGCCTCTAGTACGCAAAGTCAAGTAGAGGAAACCGAAGCCTTCATCCAGAGTAAAGATGTGACCTGTGGCATCTGCATGGACACGGTGTATGAAAAGACAGATCCAAGAAACCGGGTCTTTGCAATCCTGCCAAACTGCAACCATTCCTTCTGCTTACAATGCATCATCACCTGGAGGAAAACAAAAGACCTTGGCCCGGATGTGGTAAAGTAGGTTTCAGTAACATTTGACTCCAGCATGGAAGTATCGGATAATAAGCAAAAAAAAAAACTGGCTTTTAATTTTCATTTATTTTTTCTCTTCAGGACCTGCCCACAGTGCCGAGTGAAATCTCCCTTTTATGTGCCGCACAAATACTGGGTTCAAGGAGAAGCAAAGAATGGTGTGATTGCTGCATTCAGAGACAAATTCAGGTATGTTTAGATTCAGGTTTGATAATGACACTAAAGCATAGACTTAAAGTCTAATGTGACTGGTGACCCTTTTTAAATGTAAATGTCCACAGCAGTTCAGTTGAAATATTTTTGTCTGACGTGGATATATTTTAGACCTGGAACTCATTTTATACTTGCTAGGTTTTTATACTGTACATGGGTTTTAGTAGTCTGTTCTTCTCTGGAAGTATTTGACGTTTTATGTCCAGTTAGAGTGTACCAAAGTTTTAACTGTTTAAACAATTCTGATCATGCAAAGTACCACTAGCCAGTAGTTTTTTACTTCTAGTGCTAGTTTTTAATTGAGGTTATTTTTTAATTTGAGAAGTATGCGTGTTTATTTGTACTCTTGCCTCTTTATGATTCCAGCAAGAAAAGCTGTGGTTACTTCACCCGGTACAGATGGTGTCCCTTCAAAACGGAGTGCCTTTATCGTCATGATGGCCATGGACATCACACGTCGCTTCAGGTAAATGTTGAGTTATCTTTGAGTGAGTTCTCACTAGCGTTGATATGCACTAGATAATTTGTGTGTATTAATTTGCGTTTCTTTTCTGATCAAAGTATCCTACAGAAGATGAGGACGAAGATGAGTGCGAAGGTGTAGAACTGCTGAATTTCTTCATAGCCATGACCCTGCTTGGTGACGACGATGACGACGACGATGATGACTACGATTTTCCTTTTTACCTAGCTTCCCGGTATCGTTTCTGAGCTTTTTCCATTGTTTTTGTCAGTGCCTTGAAACCACTGAATGGGGCCTTTAAAAAATAGTCATTGGCTCCTTGAGAACACATGGCTGTGTTTTGACCTTTCTATCCTCTTTGAAATCTATATTCAAACAACCTTTTGAGAAGCCCTTAATCAAGATCAGAGATATCGGCCATACATCATGGAGTGCAAAATGTGTACAGTTGTTAACGAGCCAGTCTACAGCAGTTAATTTCACTAACCAGCACTCCTTTAACCGGAGAGGAACTAACTTGTGAAATGCTTTTGCTGTAGTCTGGTTGGAAATGGGCACGTTTGCACATGGCTCTCCACAACGCATGGCATGTTGTCTCTGCTCTTGATATAGGCATCCCTAAATTGGCACATAGTTTGTATCTCCACTGTACATATATTGTTAACCTGTTTTGTTCTTGCTGGGGTTTATATTCCCCTCCACAGCCATAGTGCTTCAAACATGTAGCAGACTGATATTTTTCCCATTTACTGTTTATTGGGACTGCTCAGTTTAGGCTTCTGGCCTAGTGATTTGCACAATTTTGGAATTTTAAGTGTTCTGTGGATGGTAGTTTTAATTTCCTAAAAGGTAAAAAGTGTACTGTACTGTTTCTTGTCCACTACTGCTGAAAAATACCTCAAATTATAGTTTTGGCAGGAAGTTAAAATGTTAAGATTTTATTTCTTTTAAACAAGTTGTACTTGTACACAGAAAATAAAACATTGTTTCTCACTTTGTCTCATTGAAAACCTGTCCTGTGCTTCATTGACTTTTTGGTGCCGGAATCGATTACTTTCGACTTGTACCACTAGATGGCGATGTGGCGCACAGATGTAGTCAAACTACGCTCACGAAGAAGAGCAGTCAAAGCTGGCGGCGGGGTGTTCACACAGTCAATGGGTGTTCAGTAGTTGGGTTTCAGGGTGGCAGGCGGGGAGGTGTCAGCCAGACTCGGTATGAAGCTTCACCTCGGAGTGCATGAACACCGGGATGTTTCTGAGTCGGTTTGACGGCCAGTCAAGGCTGCTGGTGCGGGCGCTGATGTCGGGAACCTCTGGGCCCCACAGAGCGCTAGCGGTCTTCCACAAGCAGCAGAGGGCTAACCCGGATATATCGCTGTGTAATTTCATACAAACACTTTGCCGAGACGAAATAACCCGTGCAGAGGCTGAAGGGGAGACGCTAACTGTGTGAGTAAAACTCAGCGCTAACTACCCACCGCAAAGTACTTTTGTAATGTCGGAGCGTGTGTGTCACCGGGTTTCTTTACGTTATACTATAGCAACGTAGCCTTGACATCTGTTGCTATAGGCAACGACTGAACCTAGGTTCAGGGAGGAAGGCTTTTAGTTGAACTTCTCAATTTAAGATGTTAAGAGGTGAAGGTGAGCAGTGGCAGCATATTTATTTTATTGTTTTTACATTTATTAAAAAGCCACAAATGTACTTAAAGATTACATTTAGCTCTTCTGTCCTCTTGTTGCATAAATCATAATTTACAGTACCTTGTGATCATTTGGACCAAACATCAAAACTAGCGCCACACCTTCATCAATACAATGATGCATAAGCAGCAATGCTTAATCTGTTAATCTACTAACATGATATGTTGCATAGTAATATACGAAATGGAGTCATTTTTAAGCAGAATAAGCACTAAGACATGTTTAAATTCTTGACTTCCTGTTCCAGTTTGCACAATATAACATTAAATAACACCAGAAGACATATTCAGATTATATTTCTCTACCTGCCTTTATTACACCTGGATCACAGATTGAGGCTTAAACGATAACATACGACTCTTCAGGTGTCTGTATATTCCTGTGAAACAATAATCCTCCGCTATGCACCGTAAGACGGCTCCTCATACCTGTTTTTCTCCTTGCTTTTCCTAGGAAGCCACTAGTTTGCCTGTTTTCTGCGTTATTCAAAAAAAACCTGCTGTCCTTCATCCATCTGGTCCGCTCTGTTCTTCCTGAGACGACCGTCCACAGTCTGCTGAAATGCCTCAGCCAAGACTCTCATCCAAACCCTTGGGTCACTGCTTTGAGCAGACAGCTGGAAAGAAACCTGGGGACCCAGCATGAGGAGCCTCTGTACACAACACTGTGCAGCCATAGGCTGAGGGAGCTGTCCCAGCGCTTGGTTGGTTTTACTGAGACCAGTGGATGGGCCAAGTGCTCTGGCAGTCAAGAATCACAGTCTCAGGGTGCCTTTGATTTATCCTT
The DNA here is from genome assembly GCA_005024645.1 of Planiliza haematocheilus. Lineage (NCBI taxonomy): Eukaryota > Metazoa > Chordata > Actinopteri > Mugiliformes > Mugilidae > Planiliza > Planiliza haematocheilus. The sequence continues at coordinate 13,406,807 of SRSE01000593.1, forward strand.
GGGGACGCAAAGGAAAAGGAAGAGCAGTCTTATCAATCTGGATTCAGAAGATGAAGAACCGGGACAGATGAGTAAACGAGTAAAGAGGGATGGCTATGAGAATGAGTGTGTCGATGCAAAAGAACAGAGTGTAGCACCCGAGACAACAGGAAAATCAGAAAGTGATGCTCCAGCAGAAACTCAGAGTGATGCCCTGCCTGAGCACATAAGGGTAATCAAACCTAAAGGAAGGCTTAGTCTGTCCTGTCCACAGATTTGTCAGCCATTTTTTCTCTATTCATGTAACGTACAATAACAAATCCGTTCTGCCATTTGTTTGTTTATTAAGGTCTGTGTCCTTCAAATAAGAGAATTACTGGAAAGTCAGACAGAGGTAGGAGGATTTTCTTCTAGTTAGCACAGTACGAGTGGAAGTGATAGTGTAACTGTAATAATTTCTCTTCTGTTTCAGTGGGACCAGAGCTCCACAGATGTGTTCAAAGTGCTGAATGACTGTGACCCCAGACAAGTATGCATTTTACTTCACCAATTATTTTCTCAGAATTATGCTATATTTTGATGTGTTTCCCCATCTAAAGGATATAAAATATTATTAGAAACAAACAAATTGTTACCACCACCTAGTTGCCACTACAGTCAGACACATTAACTAGTTTCTGCTGACAGGGTGCGATGGGACTAATGTCATTACCTTCCTTGTTTAGGTGGAGGTGTTATGTAGCATGCTGAGGTTGCCTGACTTACCAGAACCGACTCTGCCTAAACTGTGCAGCAGCATATTAGCGCTTTCTTCTGACCTCAGCTACAGCACAGCAGCAACGCTCATCAAGAACCTCCTGCTGCAGAAGGTACCGTACCTCACCAGATGCTGATGTGATGTGGAACAGGCTGTTGTACCCTGTAAAGACAATTGACTATTTTACTAAACCTTCCAGGTCCTGTCCCTGTCAGAACCGGCTTCCAGATGTTTGGTCAGTGCAGTGACATCACTGTGTAGCCAGTACCCCCGACCAGTGTGCCACGCTCTGATCGGACCAATGCTAGAAGAGAAGAACATAGGTGAGGTGAAAGTCGAGCTAGGACTAAATATAATAATATATAATTGTTGAACTGCACCATGTGGTTGAAATTCAGGCATTGCAGCTGCTGAGTAAGAGTCTGTATACAGTAAAGTAAAATTATTAGGAGATTACTTATTTACATATTATATCTCTGAGATGTGGGAGGAAGCCAGAGCATCCAGAGAAAGCAGGCACAGGGAGAACATGCAAACCCCGATTAGCTCAAACCCTGAACCTCCTTGTTGTGGCGCAACAGTGCTAACCACGACATCTCAGCGCCTAAACAAACACCTGAAAATATATGTGCACATTCGTAGAGTCTGTTTCAGAGGGATCGGAGTCAGTTACAGAGGAGCAGCCTGAGAGCTGGCGTGACTTCAGTCCTGCTTTGAGTAAACATTAACAGGACAGATGCTTTGATGTTGCTGAGGTCTGGACCAGGACTTTTTCCTCCGTCCTTTGCCCCATCATCAATTGATCCTCTCTTTTGAACTTTGTCTTGTTTTCAGGGCATCCACAGGCTGAGCTGCTGAACAGACTGATAGAAGGCTGCCTGGATTCTCACTACAGATTACTACTGATTCAGTAAGATTAAGTATTTTAGATAATGGGCAGTGACAAAATAAGCTCAACATTTAATAAACTCATATGCACTCATCCACGTTTTGTTTATTTCAGAATGACATTCAAAATAGCTTGGAGTGAGCCAGTTCTCTCCATTATCCACTGCTTGCTTGACTCCAAGGTGACCCATTTGTTTATTCAAGGGAACGTGCTACAAGACCATAACAGTCTCTGAGCTGACAGTTGTTTTTGTTTTGTTTCATTTTTTCCAGACAGTCTTGAATGAAGAACTTTTCACCCAGTTCACTGAACAGCTCGTCAGCCAGGGTCCTCATTTCACAAAATCTGTGAAGTTTGCGAAGATGATGCTAACAGTGCTCACCAAATATAGCAGCCATGTAAGTTTGTTAATTAATGTCATGCATAACGGCTGTAGAGTGGATGGTGACGTAGTTCATGTGATCGTTCTGCATATGAATGAATCTTGTTTTCACAGGTGACTGCTGTGCACAAACACTCCTTGTCCAGCTGCTTGATGGGAAATGAGACCTTCCTGAAGAAGTCTCTTCAAGCTGCTTTGAAACGAATCGCTCACACATGACATTTCCTCTGACCTAATGTACTTTAATAAACCTGTTATAAATAAGTTGAACTGGAAAATGAAGTACCTCAATGCACCACTTTGACTGTGACTGATACTAGAGGTCTAACAAAAACTGCTCTGAAATACTGATCCCTGCAATTTAGACCTTTGTTGACTTGAATTATTTGTGGTTCTCTGCTTGAATAAATCAATAAAACAAAACATTTGTGTCATATTTAGTCAAGTGCTGCAGGTAAATTAAATCTGAAGCTTCATATTGAATGGAATATTTTTATTTAGCACTTTGTGCAAATTACTGGAAATTCCTCTATAAATTACAGTATGAACACAGCATGTAGTAATACATGTAGACATTGTTATTAATATACCTTTATACTATGCATTTAATAAGTTTAGAGAAAAGTATTGAAGGAGTAATCTATCAAATATCTGCTTTTCTTATTCCTCCATAACCAAAAAACAATATCAAAAATTAAATGCAATATCTGATCACTTTTATGCTATATTTAAAGTCTTTATGTTGCTTTATGTGCATTGTAGCATTTTGAGGTCATTGATTTTATGTGAAAGTGCATTATAAATAAAAATGTATTATTATTATTATTATTACTGTTATTATCATTATTATTATTATTAGCTCAACAATGCTAAATAAATAAATGAATCTCAACATTCCTATACACTCGCTGAATTGTTTTGGGAACTGGCATGCAGGATGAAGGCTGTCTTGTTAATAATTTTCTTTTATTTGCAAATATTATTTATAGAAATGTATAGATTAACGTCTCCATTAAAGTCTTTATTAAAAAATTCCTTTACAATAAGTTGTGGCCAGTGTTAAATAGCCTTTTGAATGACACTTTATATCGTTTTATTTTTTCAAATATCGTAATTCCATTATGATAACGTGTTCATTTTACTCCTTAATTACATGTTTATTTAATTTTATAAACATTAATTACAAACAGCGTCGTCGCCATAGTTCGCGCTCTTTGATGGCGTCACCAACGCTCGCCTTTATTTTGCGTAACTTCCTGCTGTACTTCCTTTTCAGTCGTAGAACGACGAGAGGGACGAGCTGCAAAAATGAGGTGCGACCTGATTTAACGAATAAATGTTTTAAAATTAACCGTAGACACGTCTATTTTAGTTGTTACTCGTGTTTAAGCGTCCAGAGTTGTAATCTTGAGCGGAATTTAACTCATTTAGTTGAGTTTTTTAGAATTAGTTGAAGCTAAATGTCAAGCCGGCTCGTCTGCCGGTGTGACGTGAGGGTGTAGCGCTAAGGTTGTAGATGTAATCCACCATCATCCACACATGTATAAGGTTTCTAACTCTACAATCCACCATCTAATATTTAAATTAACTTTATTAGATTTCATTAACTTAAAAATTTTAACAACTTTTACTAAAATTGAGCCTTTTTTGGCGCTATAATTTAGCGGCACTGGTGAACACATATGGGTTACTACTTGACACGAGTCGTTATATCAAGTGGCTTTAATATTGTGATTTTTGTGTTACAGTAAGGTCTCCAGGGATACGTTGTACGAGGCTGTGAAGGAGGTCCTGCAGGGCTCTCTGACCAAGCCAAGGAAGTGAGTAGTAAAGTAGAGCCAGAAGACTTTACACAGAACCATAAAAAGTAATTGTAGGAGCAGAGTGTGTAACGTGTTTTTATTTTCTAGGTTCGTGGAGTCGGTGGAGCTTCAGATCAGCCTGAAAAACTATGATCCCCAGAAGGACAAGCGTTTCTCCGGCACTGTCAGGTTCGACCTTTTACTGTCTCACCCACCCTTTTCCCTGTTTGCATCCAGCCCTGTCTGAGTGTCAAAACGGCCTTTATACGGCAAGAATTGGATTAAAATGCTCTAAAGTCCAGACAGGCCACGGGGGCAGACATGGGAGAAGTACTCTGGGTAGTCTGACTGAGCCGACCCGGCTTCGGCTGGTGAAGGCGAAGCAGGCGGACCCCTACCCTGGGTCTTAAAACATGAGGGGAGGCTTTGAGTGTCTGAGCTGGTTAGTTCATGTCCTCAAGCCGACCAATTTGCGTTTTATTACCAAAGAGGTCAGCTGGACGCCAACCACTGTGGTGGTATGGGTAAGACATTTTCTATTAACTTAAGATCAGAGAGGGCCATTCAGACTGTGTATTTAACTTTTCAGTTAAGCCTAGGTGGTGAGTTGATGAGTCTACAACTTGTGATTTAGGACCTGGAACAAACCAGTTACTTGCAAAATGAGTTTAAATGCTGTTGCAGCTAAATGCAGCCCCACCAGTTTATTGCAGGATCTTAAGCAGATGCAGAGTGGGAGAAATCTTGTTAAATCACTTTTAAATTGTCCCATAAAAGACCCCGTGGATGTAGATGGATGTAGTTTTTTAGCCTTTCTGTAGTTTTATACATTTGCATTTCCACACTTACATAGTGGAAGAACTTTATTCATATGCTGAAAACCTAAGATCCATTAGTAATATTGTTTTTTTAGCCACTTGATAAATGGATGCACGTCCTCTAAACCATCTGACACTTCTGACTTTGAAGCTTTCTCTTCAGCTCTGTTGCTAACTGTTCTGGTAATGTGCAGGCTGAAGACTCTTCCCAGGCCAAAGTTCTCCGTGTGCGTCCTGGGAGACCAGCAGCATTGTGACGAGGCCAAGGCCGCCGACATGCCACACATGGACATCGAGGCTCTGAAGAAGCTCAACAAAAATAAGAAGCTTGTCAAGAAGCTCTGTACGGAGTAAACGTAGCAACAAAATCAAAACCCTAATGGCCGACGATTAAAGGCTGACAGGCTTTCTAACTTATTTCTACCGTCTTGCAGCCAAGAAGTACGATGCCTTCCTGGCCTCTGAGTCTCTGATCAAGCAGATCCCTCGTATCCTTGGCCCCGGACTGAACAAGGCCGGCAAGTTCCCCTCCCTGCTCACCCACAACGAGAACCTGAACACAAAGGTGGATGAGGTCAAATCCACCATCAAATTCCAGATGAAGAAGGTGCGTTCAGCAAATTGTCACACCAATGAGCTTTGTCCAACTGTTACCTCCCTGAAACATTGAAATTGATTATCTATTCACTGTATGGTAACCTTCTCTCCATGTTGTAGGTGCTCTGTTTGGCTGTGGCCGTTGGACACGTGAAGATGACTGAGGATGAGCTCGTGTACAACATCCACCTGGCTGTCAACTTCCTGGTGTCCCTGCTGAAGAAGAACTGGCAGAACGTGAGAGCCCTGTACGTCAAGAGCACCATGGGCAAACCCCAGCGCCTCTACTAAATTCCAGCTTTTCTACTAATAAAAGTGGAGATGATCCAAATGTTTCTGGTCTTGGTCAATTTTCTTTTTACCCAAAGTGTAAACATTTTAAATGTCATCTGGGTTTATTGTTATCCGTTGGTATCAGCCCTCTAACATGCACCTATTAGCCGCAACATTAAAACCGCTGATGATTCAAGTCGATAACATGGGTCATCTTGTTATAATTCATTGTTCTGCTTGCAAACCTGACATTCATGTAGACGTTAGATGACATAAACCTGAATGAGTTGTGTCCACCACACAGCAATGACATTCACAGCAGAACAGTGTGGCTGACGGCACCACAGAAAGTATTGGCCTGGCCTCTAAACTCATGTCCTCATCTGTGGGATATCCTGGCTCAACCCCAAACCAGAGGCCCTTAACTCATAGATCCCAAAGGTTTACACTCTGAGGACTGTCTGCTCCCTGATGAGTGTGCAGGGAGACCTACACCATGTCAAGCCTCATTGTTGAGGCAGATTAATTTATGTGCAATAAATGAGTAAATCTGCTTAGTGTATAAAAGATAAAAGACGGTCGGGTCCTGCTCCCTGTATGACAAGATGCAAAAATGAGAAAAGTATCATCTATACATCTAAATTTAAATATACATCAGATCAAAACTAAGGGACGCTAAACTAATACATGAGTTGTTTATTAAAGGAACAGTAAAGATTTGTGGAAGTGAACAGTATGTAATGTGACTAAATCTGTAAAACTGGTTTGTGATATTTACAGATCATGTTCATGCAGAAGTTACACTCAGAACAAAAGTGAGCTTGACATTACATACTGTCACTGTAATGTGTCACTCTACAAAGGAGGGTGACCCGTTAAAGTGGCACGTCTGATTGCCCTGTTCAACTATTTACTATTGATATGAGCACAGCTTCCCATGAGCCTCTTGGTTAAGTCTACCTGCTCAGGTTTGACTGTGGATCTCTTAATAGGATTATCTATTCTCAGCAGAGGAGAAAGGCAGAGGAAGACATGGACCAAGCACGGGCTTGAGAGAATATATCAGAGTTTTAATAACGGTGGGACGCCCACTCTGGACTGTGAGGTGGATTTGAGGGTTCATCCTAGCAGGAGGTTTGGATTATTTTGGGTGAGGACATCATCTGGCGCAGTGATGAAGGCTGAGGTGAGTCCAGTAATCTAGCCGGCGTCTTATCCGTTCCTGTGAACGCTTTTTAATCAAGGCGTTTCTGAACTGTTTCCAGCCTGAAACAGAGACGGAAACTTACCACCTGCCCCCAATGCCCGACAGCGAGGACAGTGAGGAAGGTAAATATAAGTAAAGTTTATAATAAGACCAGTAGCCAGCGGTACTGCTCTGAATGTGTAAGTCATATTTTACTTTTTCAACAGAAACCAGTCAAGAGGAGTCGACGGTCACGAGCTGGAGTGACCTGTCCATCATAGAGCGTGTAGGCCTCAACAGGTGTCACAGTTTACTGCTTTCACCACAATAAAGACATATTTAATTTACAGATTTTAATATTCAGCTGTTTATTAAGCTTCTTCTTTTTGTTTTTCACAGTGTAGAGATGTCAGAGAAGGATTTGGAGGTCGGTGTCCCACACGTCTTCTACAGACACAGACTTTCTTCCTCGTTTTGGCTGCATGTGTATTTTCATGTATTTGATATGTAGCAGATCATATGTTCATTGTTCCTGTTCTATGTGCTGCTAATATTTAAACTATGGTCTCTCTTGAGTTGGGTTTCTGTAGTAAAGTTATTTAAACAGTAGAGCTGAATGATGCCTGCAGGGGTGCACCTCAGGACAAACCAATCAACTAAAATTAGAAAGGGGGCCACTGATGGCTACCTTAAACCTATGAAGGCCCTGCAGTGCACTGACAATACTCCACAACCACCCCATGGACCCCCTCTATCTACCCCATGACAGATTATGACATTTAGGACTCGGGGAGGGGTAACACATGTGTAATCTCTAAAATTATCCAGGAATAGGAAATAGGTAGAGCAGAATTGATGAACTATTACACCAAGTGGCCAAAACATTAAGTACACAAGTGAAAACAAATACATTTTAATGTGACAGTGCTGCACTAAATCCTCCTTCATGACTGTTATAATGTTCAGTTTATGTTGACACAGCATCACAAAGGTGGTGATTTAACTGGATAAAGTTTTTCTGTTATTTGTCCTATTGAGTAAAATGGGGTTGTCATAATAATAGAAACAAATGCTGAACACCATAACCTTCATCAAGATAAGATTTACAGCAGGACTTTTATATTAGAATGTATTCATTTTACCTAATGAACTGGAAAGTGAATGTATTTGCACTAAAACTCAAACTTAAGTAAATGATTTTTCTCCTGCTCCCAGACGGCCTTCTCTCAGATCACCCTGGCTTTCCGCTGCGATCAGTACACGCTGAAGCAGAGGCTGCAGGCCGAGGAGCACGCCCGCAACCTGGCGGAGGAGAACGTCCAGCTGGAGCTGACCAGAGGCCGGGAGACCCTGGAGGTACAGAAGAGTGAGACGAATGACCCGAATACTGTGGCTGTCCTCACGCTGCCGCCGGAGAGCAGGGTTCACGTGTGGCCGTGTGTTTTCAGATACTGAAGGACCTGTGTTTGGACAGTAAGCGCAGTAAGATCCTGCAGAAGCTGGAGCTGTGCCTGGACATCCTCGGAGGGACCGTGGAGCGGATCTCCAACACGGCGGAGGTGCTCGGTGCTGTGCATCAGGTACTTATTTACATATTATTACAAAATGACTCTGCAGAGTTCTTCCTGACCACAAACACACAAGCACACACTGGTTCAGGATAAAAAACAAATGAGTGTGAATGGTAAACGATATCTCTGATCTCATTTGAAAGGCAGCATCAGTGGGCTCATACAGGTGAAAGCAGATTTAAAACCTGCCAACCCAAACTATTTTTTCCATTTCTGTCTTGATATTGATCTCCCGCCACACACCTTAAACATTTAAACATTTAATTTGATGTCTTCTTGGTACCCCTTATTTAAAACGCCGCTGCAATCATCACCTGGTACGTTTTACTTTCTGTCCTGGGACAGGAGGCCCGAGTGAGTCGGGCGGTCGAGCTCATGGTGGCTCACGTGGAGACTCTGAGGAGGCGACACGACAGGAATGCAGCGGAGCTGGAAGAAGCCAGGAAGATGGCGCAGCGGCAGAGCTCCTGCAGAAGCGTCGTCAACCCCAGAGGCTCGCCAGGTTTCTGACGCTCTGTTCTGTTTCTTGGCGCTTGTCTTGTCATTGCTGTCGCGTGCAGAATGTGAGTGAGCTCTTTGTTGCAGATCGAGAGGAAGGCGACAATAGAAATGCAAGCTGTCAGTCGGTATGAAGATATTTGGATTATGATATTAATACGACTCCTCTTCCTCAGTTGGATCTGCCTTTCATTCGTGGTTGTCCCTTTTTTTCTTTTAGAATATTTTACGCCGAAGAGTCAGTGTGTCAATCATTACCTGCCAAGCTCAGGTACGGTGGATTTATTAGTGATTACAGCTGCAAATGTTCTTATCTGCAAAATGCAATGACAACTTCTTTGTCTCCACAGGAGAAGAAGAAGCAAGATGGGGGGAAGAAGCGAGTCCCCTCCCAGAGCTCAGACTCCAGCTGTTTAGTGGATGACAGGTCAACTAGAGCCTCAAAGTCTGCGGCTCATTATCTGAACTTTAAGCTTATATTAACCATCAACGCGTTTTGTTTCAGACCGCCCGATGCAGAGGAAGCTTCGGCTCCACAAGAAGATCCACCAGAAGCTTGCTCGGCTGCTCAGCCTCCTCCGGACCCGTCCCCGTCCTCCAACCCAGAGTGTCCTCCTTCAAAACAAGAGGCCGCCAGAAAGACGCAAAACAAAAGGTGGACAAAATAAGAGAAACAAAGCAGTCTGCTCTGGATGTCAGCTGTGTTTGATTAACTTCAGTGTCGAGTTGAGTGGTTGGTTTCTGGAGGCCTGAGGCAAAGTCGATTGGAAGGTGTTGGTGGGTTTGAGCGCTCTAGTCAGTCTCACTTTTCATTTAGCTCTGGGACCTTTAAATATCTGACTTAAACTCAGCATGAACAGTGTGCACAAGGTCACAGTGAGCCTTTAATTACTGCCTGTCTTTATTTAATTATGTACACTGCGTGAAACTTAAATAATTGACACATTTACTTTTACTGCAGTTCCTCTGTGGACACTTTGCAGCACAGACACAAGGGCAGAGCGGCGTCAACAAGGAAAAAGGAAAAAAAGACAACGAACATCTACAGACGGATCTCCTTGGGCACGTAAGTGAACACCACGTCATACTTCAGCTGTGATAATGGTCATAATTACAGTGACTGACTGCTCTCTTCAGGTATGGGTCTGTGTGGAAGCAAAATCCTCTGAGCCGCTGGCTGTACCGCTGTCGATGGGCGCTCCTCTGCATGTACCTCTTTGTCCTTTTCGCCGTCGTACTGCTCATTTACGTCCTGTGGATGCTTCACGATGGAGAGCTCGAGCTCTGATCCCTACTTCTGGAAGATAATGTGGTCGATGCTTTATCTGAATTTAGTCTCTGTGCTGTTGAAAACTATATATATGTAAATAAAACATTTTGATGTAACACTGTTGGTTGCATGTCTGTGATTTTCATGGTATATGCAAAAACAAACAAAGGCAAGTTTATTTCTTCAACGTCTTCTTCATCATCTTCTTCACATCTGTGGCCGGTGCACATGCAGTAGTTTCTTTAAATCTACCAGATATGCACCTAATTTATGCTGATATAGTTTTTCCCCAATGGATGGTGACAGATCGAGGTGCGGTCTATGTAACGTCTGAAAACCCCTCTCCCATTTGCAACATGGTTTAAACATTTTCCCCCCAAAAAGCCTCACTCTCATTCACATCTTGAGTCTAGGGCCCCTTTTCTTCCAACTACAGGTGTGTACCTGGTTGTTAACAGACCTTTGTCATATAAATATCAGATGGTACCCTCCACAAACGTTCCCAATAAAAACCTTAACTCCCTACCAGTCATTCATAACAGAAGAAGACACATTTTTGTGAAAGACGTCTTCAACAGAACTCAAATAAGTCCGTTTGCCTTTGTTTCAACCTTGTTCTTTTGGAAATACTTTTGATTGTTCATGATGTAGGTGGTTAGCATGGATGCCTCACAGTGAGAAGGCCCCAGGTTCAAAACCATGGGCCGACTGGGCCTTTCTGTTAGAGGAGATGAATGAATGAATGAACGTTTGGTCATATTTTTTATTATAAATATACAAAAAAACCACACGATACAATCACTTGGTTAGTAAGAAAACACACCATACTGCATTAAAAACATTCATCAAACCACCATTAAAGGCTTCAGTGATTAATTATTAAAGTTAATAGAAAAAGATTTAGCTTACGTCACGTCATGGCTAGACAGATGTTAAATTTTAACTATATATAATATATATACTGCATATTTTTTTTCAAAGAGCAATCAAATGTGTTTCATTACTTCTTTCAGTTATACGTCTCTATCTTGTAATGGGAGAACTTTAAATAATAGATAAATAAAATATAATTAAAAATTATATTAGAGATGGGGCAACTTATTTGATATCTCTTTGTGGGTGACTTCTATGTGCAAAAATGTGTGCCAGCCACAAAGAAACAGTGAGTTTATGATGCATTAGACACAAATATGAGTCTGAATTCACACCAGATCCATTAAGAGGCAACTTAAAATAAATACCACTGGCATACCACCTTACAATAAGTTTTAAATTAATTACCGACTCCGGTAGCGATAGGTCCGCGTGTTCTGCATCACGTCAACAAACAATCTCACAGAGAGTCCAGAGACTTAATAAATACAGAGATAAATAGAAAGGAATGACAGGACACGCTGCAGAGGAGTCAGCTACACTTGGCTCACGATTTCAGCGTCCTCGGCCACAAACCACTGGAGAGGAGTCCCGTCTGCCGCTCTCTGGAGGATCACATTACCTGTACCCTGTGAAAAGTGACAGGAAATCGGTTATTTGTATAAATATTACAGAGCTGCAGCCACCTGATTGGTCAACCAGAAGACTTTAAGTAATTTTTCTGTAATTTTCTTGAGGTTCCAGGTTTTTTAGCGTCTTCAAATTATTACAAGTTTGTCCTTATTTGTTAAAAGCCTAAGACCCACAATTTAAGGTGGCATCCAGGTGTGTTCTAACTAACCTGTGTGAATGGAGGCATGTAAGGTGAAGTGGGGCTGGTGACGTTCATGGAGTTCTGCTGTTCCTCGCAGCTTGGTCGAAACTTCTGCAGCTGGTTCCTTTGGTGCCAGGACTTCAGCTCCTCTGACACTATCTCCCTGGGCATCAGCCTGATGGCGTGGTTAGGGTACTCTTTCAGTGATGGGGTTCGCACCAGCCTGGTGTAAGGCGGAGGGGGCTTAAGGATGCCCCTCGGGGTAGAAGCTCCCTCCTGCAGCTGTCTCTGTTGAAGGTTGCGTGCCAAAGGAGGAGACAGGAAGCACTTTGCCATGTCTAGGTCTTGTGGTGAGAGGGGACCCTCCTCTGCAGTGGTCCTAACGTAACCAGGGCCGGACTGAGGCTGGTTGTTGTTCTTGCGTGGGCTGGGGGAACTGGAGAGTCCTTTCTTCTGCGCTCCAAAGTGGAATCCGTAAGGAGGGGGGCAGAGCTTGGGGATCTCAGTGGGTTTGTCCCGGCCAGGAGAGCTGATGTAGGAGGAGGAAGAGTGCTCTGAGCTGCTGTCCTCAGAGCTAGACTGGTACGGACGCAGGGGAGAGTACTCCGGAGAACGCACCATGAAGTCAGCCAGGCAGCGCCGCTGAGGCAGCCTGGCTCGCCCTCGACTGTTTTCTGGGCCGAGGTGGTCCACGTCAAAAGATGGTTTCTTTTTGGGAAGTCTGAGGAGACATATCAGGTAAAATTGTTACGTAACGGCAAACAAACGCTCAGTTTGATTGTGTTAATGTGTCTGATTCTGTGTACCTGAATGACTGGGAGTACTGTCGGCGTACGAGCAGCTCTGGAGTGGAGGGGGCGCTGGTGGAGTGGCTGTTACGCAGGGCTGAGTTCTTGACAAACTGAGTGAGGGGAATCCTGCTGCTCTCTGTAGACAGCTGGCTTCCTACTGGACTACTGCACACAACAAAACAGGAAGCAAAATAAGCAAAGCATCCTGCTGGAGGAACCTCTACAATTACACTACTATAGATTTAATCTGTCTAAGGTCAAACTAAACATATCCTGACACAGATTAGTTTGTGTTTGTACTGGTTTAGGCCATCCTTTTTGATTTTTGTGTCTTTTTATAGACGCAAAACAAAAATATCACCCTTCAGCCTCTTACCTGGACCTGCTGCTGCAAGCAGACTGAGGTTTTGTTTCCTTCTGGTAAGGCTGGTCCAGACTGGACTCTTTCCACGGAGAGTTCTGGATGGGAGAGCGCTCGTACTCCACGCTGAGCTGGCCTGAGGACTGATGGGACGACTGCAGGGCCTTGGCTGACAGCTGGAGGGGGTCTGAATAAGAAATGCCAATCACTGGAGGTGAGAGCGGGCTGGGCGAGTCCACATCTACGGAGAGTCAGAGGGAATATTAAAATAAAATAAAAGTTTTGTCTTCAAATTACAGCACATGTTCTGTAAAGTGGATGTTAGAGTGCTCTTCTTGAAACTAATCTAATCCTCATTAAGACATACTTCTTTCTATTATGTTAGTAAGAGGGAGACCTTCAAAATTAAACGTGTATACATTTATTCCCTGCTCACCTTCATCCAGAGCCACCACATCAGAGAGGGAGCTGTCATCAGACATGTTCAGATCTGCATCCAGAAATAAAACACGTTAAAGGTTTCCATCAAACCCACAGTGTGTTCCACAGATCGGCCTGAAGGGGGCAGCAGTGTCACTCACCTTTGCATTGGCTGCTGGAGGCAGTGATGCAGGGCGAGTTGCATTCACTCTTGATCCTGTGCTGGAACACGGCCTCCTGCAGGTCCTTCACTTTCTTCTCCTCCCTCTTGCACTGCTGCAGCCGGCTCTTCTTCTGCGGCTTGCTGAGGTTCCCTTCAAGCGAGAGTTTGCGCGCCGCCTCGTAAATTTGCCGCTGAAGAGCCAGGCCAGTTTCTAGCGACTGCAGCTCTGAGTCCTGAGATAAAGACAGATCCTGACGTTCAGTTTGAGCTGACGAATGCTGAGATCTTACCTCCACAAACGCTGACGAGGGCCCGTACCTGTTTATTCAGATGGATCAGACCCTCATCCAGCTTGAACGATGCTCCAATCCTCCTTCTAACACGAGGTGGCTTCTCATCTGGCATGAGAGGATAGTCAGAGGGCAGTGTGCCGGTCAGCTCCTGTGAAGACCAAATAAAAGTGTCAATTATAACCATTAAGCATAGATGGAAATCATGCCCATTGATTTAGAGCCATGCACCGCTCATCAGAACTAATCAAAACACGTTTTAGGATCTTAGTTGTGCGCATGTACTCATTCAGGAGTCACTTACTGCCTCCCTGATGCAGAGTTTTCGGAGCTCCAGCAGGCAGAGCTCCAGGCGCTCCTCCAGGGATTGGTGCTTCAGCTTCAGGGCTCTGGTGTGAGTGGTCAGGTCCTTCACCGGTGACGTGGGGCTGTCTGGGCCTGAAGTAAAAACACACAGAATCAATTTAGATTTCCTACTACAAAATGTGCAGTTTGTCAATGTAATTCCATTTATTTGTTTCATAATTAGTTGTGAACATTAAAATTGTGTTATTTGTGAGTGAGCCGGTCGTGTTAAAGGAAAAGATTTGCTTTCAGATAAATTCTTGCTTTTTTAAAGTTGGTATTGTAGCAGATGAACCAGCACTGGTGCAGAATGAATGCTGATAAACAAGAAATGCAGCTGCAGAAACACTACAATTTATCAGAGCTAGTTCAGAATAATCATTTAGCCTGTTAGCAGAAAGTTTTTATCTGTTTATTTTAAACTCTTTTAAACTTAATAACGGTATCCCCCTCACAGCCCATCATAGACTGAGCTATAACAGATGTTGCAGACCTAACATGTGCATTAAATATGTGTGAATCAGATGCTGCATTGATAATATGCATCACATTTATCAGATTTATTTGCACAGGTATGCCCAGACACACTATGAATATGACCCCAGTTTAACATTGCTATATTATAGCTCCACTTAACTAGGTATAACTAGATCTAATAGGTACAACAAGGTGGTTTTATAAAGATGTGGTTGTTCTTACCAGAGTGCAAGATAATCCCACTGTCAGTATCACTGATCTCCTCTTTACTCTCGATGGCCGTCATCTTTTCTATCTGCTGGAGTTTTAATAAATACCTGTGGTGACAAGCAAAGTTTATTCAGATTAGTAAAACGAGACGGAGCGCTCATGAGAAGTTCCCCTGTTGTTTTCCGACCACATGGCTTCATTCTCAATCTGCTGCTTCACTTAACAAAAGTGAATGACTGACGAGTGCTCCTTTTACACACTTATCCATGCAGCTCTCCATCTCCCCTCCTCCATATCCACCTCCTCCTCCACCTCTTTCTGCCTCCCATGCTCGGTCACAAAAGACTCAGACCCCCACGGTTGACTCGGCACATGTGCAGGGGTTAATCTGATTCGTGGTGCCATGGCGACGGGGCACGGTGCGGCCGGCTAGGGGAGCGTGTCTCCATGAGGCGTGTCAGAGGGCGTTTAAAGAGCCCAGACCCCGAAAAGAAAAGCAGATGGCAGCGGGAATTACCCCACTGATGCACTGCACCTGTTCCCCCCCTTGCACCCCTCCCTCAGCTCCTATTCAACCAGTGTCCAGAAAACCCTCTGGGGGCTTTGAAGTGGAAGAATGTCTCAATGCTGGGTTTGTCCACGCAGCATCAGATCACAAGGTCCCTGCTGACTCCTGCGCAATGCTGACACACTTTCACAAACACACGAGCACAATTCATGTTTATGGCCCGCTCTGCTCCATTGTTGCTCCTCTGCAGCAAACATGTGACTGATAATAAACAGAAACAAGCTGCAGAGTGGACCGGCAGCGACACGGGGGGGAAAACAATGACATCGACAAATTGGAGATATCGTTTAGAGGTGGAGGCGGTGGAGTGTGTGTGGATGCTGCAGTGAAGAAACTTCAGAGATAAATGCTGCCTTTATTTTTTATTTTTAGGTCAGTTCATTTATTCTGGATCTCACATGTCTGCCATCACCAAAGACTTCTACTGAAAAAGGCCAGTGGGTCACAAGAGACAACGTTACGGGCCCTAACATGATTAACGCATGATATTAGCTTGTTTCAGTGCCA
Source organism: Planiliza haematocheilus (assembly GCA_005024645.1). NCBI lineage: Eukaryota > Metazoa > Chordata > Actinopteri > Mugiliformes > Mugilidae > Planiliza > Planiliza haematocheilus. Next base: position 13,422,648 of record SRSE01000593.1, read on the forward strand.
CATATTTATAGAAGCATAGCTCATAAACTTAACAGAAGTAAATAATGTGCTATTGGTTAAGATATGATGGAAGACATGGAAGCAGACACCAGCTAAAAGAATTTGTTACTAAGGCTTGTGCGTATAATCCCCAGCTCCTGTCTCAGCGGCTGTGTTTGGAGATCGGTATCAGGCCTTTTCCTGTAGGGATGAGGAAGACACAGGACTTATGTGATGAGAACCTCCCCTAACAGGATATTATCGTGCCATCCCATAGGTTTTACCCATTCACCACAGCAACTCATGTGAACTGACACAGCTCTGAGCAGCCAGCAGCACAATGAGGAGCAGCTAGACAGCTCGAGTCAGTAAAACAACACTGCAACAAAGGCCCTGTATCCACCAACCGGCCTCAATAATCTGCTGCGGGCGCAATATCTGCTGACAGCTCAGGCTTGAGCAGCATTGTTGCGCCAATATTGAGACAAGGCTGCCGTGAGAGGAAAGGAATAGTGCTGAGTTTTTTAGTGTGCAGGGTCGGTAGTCTCAGACACATGGCTCCACGCTGCAGCAATCTGCGAAGCTAGAGACGTCAACAGGAATCCGGCCTGGTAATCAGAGACAGGCAGGGTAATGTGGGATTTACCCACTTACACCCCATAACTGTCTCAAGACTTTCACAAGAGTCTGTGGTCGGAGGTCTAGGCTGAGTGAGTGGGTGGGTGAGTTTGGGTGAAACTCAGAGTTGCAGCTCATTGCCATTTGTCATAGCTTTCATAAGAACCTGGAGTCGTGGGAGAGTTCAAGTTATGGAGAGCCAAAAAACTTTTCTTGATTGAGTGTAGCAGGAGTAGTAATCTATTTCCTGAAGGGGCTGCCGCTGATAGCAGTGTCTCCACCCGGCAGACCTGATTGATGTAGTCATAACATTTTAATTGAAGGGAATCTGTTATCACTGCTAATGATGATTACCTACAAATGTGTCAGGGATGAGAGCTGACAGTCCCACCCATCCTCACTGGTTACTGGACCGTGGCGGCGTAACATCTACGGAAGCAGATGTTTATGGCAGGAGATCATGATGCGGATTTACTGTCTCCCAGACTTCCCCCACCACCCTTTCCCATGAGCCTCTGGAGCTGCGTACTCCTGGACTGCGGCCACCTCCACCACCGTGCTCATTACCACTGTGGTCTGCACTGGAATTACCAACGGGGACCAGCCTCGCAGAGGAAACAGCGAGGGTTGCCTGAAACCAGACCGAGGCCCGTTCGAACCCTGTAATTAAGATTCTCCACTGAATGCTGATACTATGGAAGAAACCAAACGACTTTACAGCATGCCTTATTTCAGAGTCTGATGAAAAGCCAAAATCCATTCAGCAGAATGGATCCACTCTGTACACAGTATGGGCTCCTGGAGGAAAAGTGCATCAGTGTGGGGGAAAAAAAAAAATGAGTGTTGTATTACAAAGAACGTCACAAAAGTCAGATCTCTAGTGCTGAGCTTGTAAACTCCACAGACAGCAATACGAAACAGGCAAGACGCTGTGATAACATAGAGTTGCATGAAAGACTTAAACACTTTGAGCCTCTTCTTTCTTTTTTTTTTGGCCTGCATTAGTTTAGATCGACTTTGTTGAACGGTGCAGCAGCCTTAGCTTTCCAAAGACAATACAGGGGTAATAAGCAACATGCCGGCCTACTGGAGGCCATATGCTGGCCAGACACAGCAGCTCTGTCACAGCCCAATGACAACGCAAATACAGAGGGCAAGAAGAGATGCTTCATTGTTCTCCAGAGGCTGAAGGTCTGACTGGGGATCATGACACCTCGTCCCTGTGAGTCATCATTTCTTAAACCCCTGAATGGACACCGATGGGGATCTCTGGCCAATCGTCAGGATGCGGTTACAGCTTTTCACCCTCAAGTGCCCACCGCTGACAAAAGACCCGGGGCACACCAACACAGAGGTGTTGTCTCCAGCACCACAGTAACAGCTAGATGTCTGTCAACGTGTGGACCAGAGGAGACAGTGTTTATTCTGCTCCTGTGGACACTAACAACTGCCTCCAAGGTGCTTGGTGCCCCACATAAGCCTTACTGTGTTGTTTATCTGTGAAAAGCAACATGTTGCTATTTGTGGTGCAAAACAGAGCAAGTGATCAAACTATATTTAGACCCACACAACTGTTTTGCATCTGTTAAGTCTTCTTCCACAGTTTAACAATTAAACGTACTGTATTTACAGTGAAAGACTCAAAATTAAATCTACATATTATGCAGAAGTTTGTCTATAACACATTACATGATTGGATTATTTTTGCTGAGGTGTTTTAACGTTTAAAGTTGCTCGATGTAGAGTCAAATATAACTACTATATATAAAAATATATACATACTTAGCAGGTACCATGACCTACAATAATACATCTCCATTTATTCATGTGCTGTTAACCTGATAAGTGCCAAACAAATGTAATGAAGTATAAAACACAATTCATTTATTTTTTAAACGATGGTGAAGTAAAATTGGAAAGGAGCAGAGGATGAAAGTAAAATGCAAGAGACTTCTAAACTACTAATACATTTGTTAATTTACTGAAGAGTTGTTGTTATATGTTAGGGTTACACAAACTTTAAATAGCTCATTCAAATTGGATAAGTTTTCTTAAGTTTATATCGACTTACAACAGCTACTAAAGTTGTGTCAACGCTCTGTCCATTGTTTTCGCTTTATGTCATGCTGTTAAAATAGAAAAATAGTCTGTACTGACCTTGTAGCTTTGTGGTCTGCTCCTCTACAGCATCCTTTCTCAGCTAACACGAGTTGTTCAGACTTTCTCTCTGGTCAGATGTGAAAGCGGCGCTTGGGACATCTGTTTCAGACAACTCCACCTTCACAAGCATAGGGTGAGAGCTTTACTGATTTTTGATAAGTTATTTATTTAAAACTATTTTCCATGTCATTTACCTTACAGATACGTCCAAAAAATGTTAGTTTTGTACAATTAGTGGAAACTTATTTATATTTACTTAAACAGTAAAAGTATATATATTTTGTTGTGGTGACGCTCTCCCCGGACACTTTCTAAATGGTTTGGTCCGACACTGCCGACTTTCCAGACACGCTCCTGCGTATTGACACAGCACGCGACTCTGTGAGGGGGCTTTTAATTTGACGCACAAAGGGAGAATGGCCGGAGGCTGGGGCAAGTTTCAGTCAAAATGAAAAGAGAAAAACACGGGACAGCTGGCAAGTAAGAGGTGGAGGAAACACCACCACGCTCACCTCTCTCCCTCCGCCATGATGGTGATTAGAAAAATGCGACCTAAACTTGATGTTTGGGCCAAAAAACACACATTCATCTATTCTGAACTTTTGACGAACACATTAAAACACAATTAAATTACATTACATTCATTGCTGATTAGCTTTAATGAGTAAAGCATTTATTTCCTGAACCGCAGTGCTATTTATATTTGCATATACATAAATATACACTCACTTGCCAACTCATTAGTGAAATCAAATGCATTCTGATTTGGCAGCCCTGCACTATCACTATGAAGGTTATTCAGCATTTGTTTAAATCCTGAATAAACTGAGAGAGCTGCTGATGCAACTGCGTTTTCATTTTGTGCTTTGTACACATTAACAATAGTAAATAACAGAAACATGTTTGTGTTTAAGTCAGTACAATTTAATATAACCACAAACGTTATCCTCTTAACTGATCATAAAGTTGACGATTTAGCACATTACTATATGTTTGAATGTATTTGTTTCCACTAGTGTACCCTATGTTATGTAAAATACAACAATCATTGCTTGTAAGTTACATTTCATTGAATTATGTTGAGTCTCTGATATAATCTCTATTTGATCTCCCTCTGCAGTAGAATATGTATTGCTATGGCATGAATTTATTTATTTATTGACTTAAATTTCTGATTGGTGTATCACACAGAGAGTTATAAAGGCACTAATATATCTAATTCAATGTGTTTACACAGGTTTTCCCATTTTAAGTTTTACCTCCACTACATTCATTAGAGCTCCGTAGTCACTTTTATGTTTGCATACTAAACATATTATGAGCCTCTAACATGTTACTCAGGTAAAATGAACAACCTCTGCTGCATTATATAAGATATAGGATCAAGGTGATGTAACGTACTTTGCAGCATCTACATGGAAAATCTAATTATAAGTCCATAATAACATTACATCAGTTAATTATGTGTCACATCTCTGGTCTGCATTTGTGTAGGTTTGCTGAAATAACTTAAATGTAAATCTGAAAAACCAAACACAGCCTACTTTATCTGCGTTCAGTCGGTGGCTTCCGTGCCTCTCCCAAATGTCTCCAGTGTCTTAACCAGACCCCTGGGTATTCCTGGCCCGTATATCCTGAAAAGCCTCCTCCAGATGGCCTGTGCTTTCTCCCCTCGTCTCGTGATGGAATGAAAAGATCAGCTAATTATACAAAGTCCCATATCCATGTGAAAGAGCCGTGAGAGTCCTCCGGGAGGAGAGCTGCATGCAAATCAATCCCCAGTGCTTTGAATGGTGTCCAGCACAACAACTCGTCGCTGCAAACCATAAAGCTTTTATTTCCACAGCACACAGACACACAAGAAATCAAAGGTCGTGACAAAAGCAGATAAACCAAGATGCACATTTGCAACGTTGGGGGATTTTTTTATTGGTACAAAACAGTCCTGTTCAAGGTTTTTAGGTCAGCAATCGTCTTATAAGGTAAAGAATCAGCCTTAACCGTTGTGGTCCTTTAGCGAAGCGAATAAAAAAAATAAAATATTCCAGCTGCAGTACAACTATGGCTCCATACGATTCTGAGTAAAAAATGAGGACTTCCAACTCTCATAATAAACAGATCTGTTAATAAGGTTTAAGAAGGTTTTTCTAAATATGGATCAGTGTGTTACAGCTGATGTGAACGATCTCTTTCACTGATTCTGATGAAATCGGTGAAATCCGCTAAGAAATCGGAAGTAAGCTGTTGTCTTAGGGATGTTTTTTTTATTTTTTTTTAATGTAGCTCAGCAGTAAGTGAACATAAATATTTAGGGCCACTATGGTGAGATGCCGCTGGGGCTGATGGGAGCCTTAGGGCCTAACCCTAGGATTGCTCAGATGTCTGTGTCCTCCTCAGGTTGTCCCTCACACGGACAAACTCTGGGATCTTCTGCTGGTTTTCTCGCCTCCTTATCTCCTCCTGCTCATACTGGAAAAGCAAAGTCAGTGAATCAGCTTCTAGCCAGCCAATTAACAAGCCTGGATACTTGGCCATATATTTAACTACTGGTTATGGACCTTCATTTTCACAATTAATTGTATTTTGTTAATATGTTATGTCTCTAAGCTGTGAGTCACTTGTCTCTGACCTCTTGCAGCTTCTGCTGCCTCTTGCGGAGCTCCGTCTCCAGGTCTGAGGGCCGTCGTTGTGCCATCTCCTCCTCCTTGTGCAGCTCCAGTCTACGCTGCTCCAACACGCGCTTCAGCTCTGGTTTCTCCTCTAGCAGCAGGCCTCTGCACAGTCAGAGCCACAGTTACACAAACACAGGCCAACTGCTTCGTTCTCAAGAAGATCAGACCGTGAAGGTGTTTTTAAGTGTTTGGCCTCCTGTACCGTTTATGGCTGAGCAGAAGCTCCCGGTGCAGGTTCTGGTAACTTGGCGTCTCTGCTGAGGAGCCATTTAGTTTCCTGGGGTGAACGACCTCATCGCTGTTGCAGTTTGCTGCAGACTGACGGGACAGAAGTAAATGGCCAACAGAGGACTCTGAGGAACACAAATGAGCTCATGTGAGGGTTTAATGCCTCAGATCTGAAGAATTACTAATGAAATAATCAACTCAAGATTGAAAAAGATTTGACTCTGCTTTCAAGTAAAACATTTTAAACCATTATTGAATAATTGTATGTTCTTGGTTGTTTGAGTTGTTTGGTTATGGGATTAAAGAAAAAAGGAAGATAAGTACAGAGACACACAATATAAATCAAGTTTATGAGCAAAAGCATGGGTCAGTTCAGAATTACTGAAGTACAGAGGAAGCTATTTGTAACGATAAGGATAATTTTATCAAATATCTTTTTAATCTGGTAATAGATTGCTTCCTCTATCAATCATTCAAATAGATTGTGTTAGCTATTTTACTGATTATTGCATAAAACAGTCAAGTAACATTTCAGTGATACTTCTAATCAGATATTTTGCTCCATCATCAAGCGTACATGTGCTTTTTTATTCTGAAGTTGTGTTTAATGATACCTTTTTTGAGATGCCCATATCCTGTTTTCTGTGAAATTTGTTAAGAAAGAAAAAAGAAGACACAATCTGTTAGTACTGTCAGGAGTAAGTAGACATGGATGTACAGAAGCTGGTTTGTAAAGATATCTTTGTTTTGATCTGGCTCTGATCGGACGGTCTATAATTAGATAAAGGCTAAAAGAGACTGTGCCTGTTGCGCTGCTTAAGCAGGGGAGTGGTGTTTACAAAGGTGACATAATAGCTCTGTTGGCCCAACATAAAGAAAGTAATGTAGTGATTGTCTTAGACAGAGCTTCTATATAAATGTTCATGTAATGAAAAAGAAAACAGAGTAAATCTCTGAATTACACCTATAAAGACATGGGATGAAAACTTGGCCTGATATCCTGCTGTAATACAATCAGAAGGTATAACCTCTGCCACACCCAGTGAAACCAGATAACCACAGAAAAGCATCATATTGAACAGGGAGCAGATGGCAGGTGCTGTTATAACTTGTATGTGGCAGCAGCCTGCCTTAGAAAAAGTCAAGCTGGTTGAACAGACACATTTATGTCACACGCTGTCCCAAAGCTAAACATTATCTTCCTCAACCTTTGCGTTTGGGATCATGCCTTTTACTCTTCCTGTCACGAACATAAGCCTCCAGATCCTGTTCCTCCTTGGGCCCCTGCAGAGAGGCTGAGCTGCAAGATAACATGTCAGGTGTCTGACCTGATGGAAGCCATTGTTCCCGTCATGGCCTGCAAAATCGCTCCGACTGATTTCATAATGTCTCTGCCCTTCTGGCATGGATGTTCTGAACTGTACTGTCACAAGCCGACTTTTATGTTGCACTGAGATATACAATCAACTCTGTATCAGGTTGCTTCCAAAGGATCAATATGGTCTCCTTTTAGTCCAGTAATCAATATATTATTGCTCAAAGATGAATACATTGTACTTGCAGGATACAATCTGACTAAAAAAGCGTGTTATTGTCAGGCTATTTGTCCTTCATCTTTGTCCTTAAATTACCTTATAATGTAATTATTTTGAAGGTTAATTCTTGACATTCATAGAACATAGAGCAACAATGTTTTTGATGTAGACATAGTCAGGTACATTTCAGTCAGGGACAGTATTCAGACACGATATGAGACTCCATCACTTCTCTAAAATAAGAAATTCAAAATGAAATGCAAATAATTTAATGATTTAAAAGCTTTAAACGCACACTGTACTGACTAAAACGAGAGAATATGATGTGTAATAAGCCTGCTGAGCATCAGATTCAATCATTTTGATCATCCTATTTGCCAGATAGACAGTATGCTATTCCATTACAGCATCCTGTAAGAAACTGTGCATTTACATTTTTGGTTATAGTGGAAAGAACAGTATAGATCAAAATAAACCCTGACTGTCAATACACCGAGGCTGAGCACTTACATCCTGACCAAAAGTCAGCTAAACCTGTGACAGATGGCCACCAGACCAGACGTTGACCTCTCACGCACCAGACGGAAGAAATGGTGCTAGAAAACAACTTGCACACAACTCACTTTTGCAGATGACCCCTCCATGGCAAGATGGTGGAGCTCCGCTGTGCTCTACAGTACCAAGATTCCTGTTTTAGTCCATTGTTAAACGAATCAAAACGTCCTCACTCAGTCTGCCTGTTGTCTGTCTGTGTCTCCGCTGCATCCGGGCCCAACATATTGCTACTGAAGAGATGTGCCACCTAGCAGCAGTCAATAGTGGTAGTAGACTCTGAAATCTTGTTACGCCATTCAAGATTACCTCACAACCCCCACCGGCCATAGGATACTAGATTAGTTAATTACCGCCGACACAAATGCAGCTTAAAGCCAGTCGATTCCTCCACAACAGGCCCATTAATACTGAAGGAGATTCATGCAAATCAACATATAGTTCACAGTCAGATGTAACTTTGTTGTTTCTTGTTTTTATCGATTCTGGACTAACACTTACTTGGAGTGTATGGCTGTCTATTTGCTACATTTTAACTCATTTAGTAATTCCTTACATAAAGATGGAGGGCATCAGTGCCTAATCAACACAGACTACAGTACTTTCAAACAGAAACAATTAGTTTCAGAGCAGTAAAACTGTACACTTAATATACTGTCCATAAGCCTTATCTGTGTATTTGTTTATTAGCCTAAGAAGATAAAACATAAAATATTACATAAGATAGATCAGATCAAGTCTATTTTGCGGCATTTTTTTTTAATATTAGGCCTTTATACAACCAAATAAATAAATTAAACGTGGTTGTGTTTGTTTGAGTAGTTATTGTCCAATAAATATATCGTATTGTATACTTTACTTAACTTTATTGTATAATTTACCTTTATATTAACTTACTACTTCTGTGTTTCTTTGCTTACATAGATTTGCTTTACTGTAAAACATGAATTTCCACGGGAGATACCGTGTGGAAAAGAGAAAGTGGTGGGTGGTGTTTTCTTAATGGCCTCGCGGGGTCGCCATACCGCTGTTGTTTACATATTTCCCATAATCCCTCGCGGCTTTCGGCTTTAAACCGGAACCGGAAGGAGCGCTTTCTCATAGTTTGAATGGTTTGTGTTGTGTGAACGAGTGAGCTGATAGTTGTGAGAGTGTTTGGTGAGTGTTTGAGTGAGTGCATGTGGTTTGTTTGTGTATATGTCTGTATTTAAAAAAAAAACCTACACACTGATCTTATTTGATCTGGTCTGAGTTTGGCTCTGCTCTGATCGGAGATGATAGGAAAAACGCCCGCAAGCTTTCGTAGCGATGAGCAGCCGGCGAGATTTTACTTCTAGGGCCTCCACGCTTCGTGCTGTGGTCAGAGGTGATGAATTGATCAGATATACTAGTTCTGGCTGAGCTTGAGTTCATCTCGAGTTTCACAATGGACAATGAGTATAGAGGCGATTCTGATCTAACCACTGCCGAGAAGAAATTGGAAGCCCTGGACGAGCGGTGGCCATGGACTGTTAAGAGTTGATGTGTCCTTTGTAGTGGGGCCTCCCTGGATTAAGACGCCCAAACATTTGCAGTTTCTGTAAAGTAACTCGTATTGCGAAAAGTTAGCGTAATGTAACTGTAGGTTATTTGGACTCTTAGTACTTGGTAAGCGAACACTAGCCTAATGTAACTGAGAACAAACGACATAGAAGGACCCAGGTATTCGTGAGCAACCTTGTAATCACAATGCCTATCCTATGTCTGAAAGTTTAAATTTAACTGTTGCCTTCCACGTGGGGCTCAAACAATAGATCTACTCCTTTACTTCCCTGGAGTGAATCTACTCGTGTTTGTTTTAAATTAAGCTTTAAGGAGAAGTTAAGCATTGTGCATTTCTTGATTAAGGGCAACTTTTTAATACAGTAGCGGCATGAGTGTTAATTGTTTCTGTAAAAGAGGCACAGGAATATGTAGGCCATGTCCTGTTCAATAACACATGATGCTTGCTGCTGAACCAAAGTCAAAATAAAGTTTGGTTTATCAAAGCCACAGGGTCTCATCTTTGTGCTATCATCCCTCAACTCCCTGGAGAAATGAATGGTGGTAGTTTTATAGTACAAGAACCGGCCAAAACTACATCTCAGCTTTAGTGGTTGTACGATTGTGCAAATACAGGGTTATACTGCAAGTAGTACTAGTTTCCACTAATTGAGAGATGGGTGATACATCTGAAAATGTCGTGATAAAACATGAATACCAAATGACATAGCACACAATTCTCACTGTTGCCTCTTGGATGGACAATGATCATTCAAATATGCAGTATTATCTAATAAAATACTGTATAAACTCTAGAATAATAAATAATAAACTTCAGGAACCTACAGCCAGGCCAAAACATGACTTATTTAAATTCTTTGACATATTGAGGTGTTTGTCAGTCCACCTTTTTAATTTTATTATTATTTATTTACATGGCATTTCCCTGTAAATTATATAAAATGTACAATGACAGTAAATCGTTTGTTTTTATATTCAGATATATCAGTTTGTCAACAGGTCAGCATTACAGTGAACTGTTGTCCATGAGAAGAACACACTAGAATATAAAAATAAAATGATATAAAATCTTCAACCTATGCTCGAATCATTCATTTATCATCATCCAGTTGGTCTATCCAGAATATTTTTGAACGTATAGTGAATTACTTTTTCATTTTTTTAAGCATAGATAAGTTTCAAGAATATGAGATGTTACAAACAGTCCTTGAACTATCTAAAACGTTAACATGTAATATATGTGAATCAGAATTTAAAATAAAAAATCTAAAACGTTGTGAGTTTTATGTTGTTTGTATAACGTCGCCTGGCTCTGTTAAAGGAGTAGTTCAACGTATCTGTCTCGCGATAATGAACGTTAACTGAAGGATAACGTCAGAGGTTGTGTAGACACGTGATCCCCTTTGTCCAATCAACATTTAGCAACAACGCAGCAAAGCGCGCGAGAGGGCGAACGAACCCGGGGAGCGTGCCCGTGCCCGTGCCCAGTGATAGTTGTTCTTCTTATCAACATGGCAGAGCACATAAAGAAGCAACGGCTCAGTCATGCTAACAACAGCTCGCAAACCAGGACCGTCGCAAGCATGTTCCTGGGCAGTCAACCCGGTGGGGTCGAAGGAAGCGGTCGGTTTGTGAACGGGTCCATACTTCGCATCACCATGAAAAACTTCCTGTAAGTCGCTGCTCTGTAGCTGTCAATCATCAACGTCAACTGTGTAAACCGAAACTATCGTCAGGCTGGAGGAAGATGATGAACACGGTGATAGACAAACGGCTAAACTAGCATACATGCTAACATTTAGCACTGTCTGACTCTATATCAGGATGCTGGAACCTAAATGTGACAAGCTAGCTCTAGCAATACCTCCGTAATAGTCACATAAAGTCAGGTAGAACAAAATATAGTATTTTAACTACAGTCAAATGAAACCTGAAGTTTTAGAGATTAAAATTAAGCCCTAAATTTTCTCAAGATCATAAATGAGTGTCTTAAGATCAAGTGTCCATAACATCTTTCACTTTACAGAGTACATACACTTTTGTACAGATGTTTTAAACTACTGCAGTTTGATATACAGTATATCTGTGCAACAGTTCTGTCCTGACATTGTAATGGAAGTGTGTTTCAACCTTAATGGTCATTTTGTAGATACCGTACACCTGCTTGATACTGAGAAATATTCTGCACTGAATCTTATATTCATGAAGGTTATGGTGTACAGCTTTTGTTTCAAATGAGAGAGAGAGAGAGAGAGAGAGCTATTGATTCAACTGTGTTTTCATTTTGGAGGCTGTGGTTTGCAGTACTGTTGAATTGTACCGACACATGTTTCCATTACTAGTTGTAGTTGGTGATCTAGGGTGGATAACAGGAACACTTTAATGTTTAATTTAATCCAGATTAACGGCACCACAAACAACAACGTCCACAGTGATCATGCAATTGAATGACCTCATCTCTGAAACTGTTTCAGCATAAACTGGACATTGCATTCGTTTTGCTTAATAAACTGCCATGTGAGCGTAGTTTCTAAAATTTCTGACCTGTTTGATTCTATGTGAAATAAATGAAAACAGAATCCAGCGTTTTGCAGTTAATTTAATGTTGGCAAGCGGCTGGAAATGCTGCCGCTAAAAAGAACCCAAATAAATAGATTGTCGACATCAACTGCACATAGTCTCATTAAAAGATTAACAAAATCCAGAGGCAGAATCTATGTATGCAAGAGACAATGCCAAATCAATGTTGAATGTCCCTAGTCCCTCTGGACACTCGCATTAAACTGAAAAATTACCGCATGGCCTCAGGAACACTTCCTGTGTGTCTGTGAAAACAGTTAATTGCAAACTGAAACTCTACCATGCATTGACAAAAATCCTTTATAAACTAAATCCAGAAACAGGTTTGTCTTCAATCTGTATTTTACGTCCAGAGCCAGACTTTTCATTGTTGTCGGGGGGCTGAATGTCAAAAAGCTGGTACAACCAGAGCAACAGGTCCTAAACACTTGCCTCTAATGGAAGAACAAAAATGCTCTTGAGACTGTAACATTGCAGCCTTTGTTTCTCTCTCAGTAGCATGGCATTGATACTATGCTACTAATATAAGCAAATAAGTAATGTTTAATACATTTATATTAATGCATTTATAACAGGACCTATGACTACTCTGAGGTGTATCCTGGACCCAATCTGAACATGATTGTTGGAGCCAATGGAACTGGCAAGTCCAGCATCGTCTGCGCTATCTGTCTGGGTTTGGCCGGCAAGACCACTATTCTGGGCAGAGGAGACAAGGTAAGCGGCAGACTAACACAAACACTGTTGATTTCTTTGCCAAACGCCAGTAAGTAAACTTAAATGAATTATAAAATGTTAGCCATTGACTCATGTTATTGGTGGTATGTATATACTACTACACATTTAATGACTGGACAAATAAATCAATTAAAAGTCTGATGCTGATTATAAAAAGGACTTGTTTCTGTTTTTTCTAGGTTGGGCTCTATGTCAAACGTGGGTGCAATAAAGGCTTTATTGAGATCGAACTGTAAGTTGTGTCACATAGACTGTGCACACTGTCACTTCACCAATGGAAAAGTGAAATTAATTTGTGTTGCTTGTGATAATCTCTTACTTTCCATCTCCTTTCTGTTATTCAAGGTACAAGCATGGTGGAAATATTGTGATTAACAGAGAGATCCATGCGGACAATCAGTCGCTGTGGATGCTGAATGGAAGACACTGCAACCAGAGGATGGTGGAGGAAGAGGTCAAGTCTTTGTGCATCCAAGTCAGCAACCTTTGCCAGTTTCTGCCTCAGGTATGTGTGTGTGTGTGTGTGTGTGTGTGTGTGTGTGTGTGTGTGTGTGTGTGTGTGTGTGTGTGTGTGTGTGTGTGTGTGTGTGTGTGCAGTTTTATACTGCACAGATACTGTACTGTGGGAGTTTCTCACCCTTGATTTGTTTTTCTTTTCCCTCCAGGAAAAAGTGGGAGAGTTTGCCAAGATGTCCAAGATTGAGTTGCTGGAGGCAACTGAGAAGTCAGTGGGCCCACCAGAGATGTATGAGTACCACTGCGAGCTGAAAAACTTTCGCAACAAAGAGCGAGAACTGGAGGTCAGACAGTTTAAAGAGGATTATTTTTGCGTTCTTAAAGAAAAATAAAATAAAATTTCAAACAAACCTTTTTCAACAAAACAAAATTATAGTTTTTCTTGCAAATGATTTGTATGTTTCTCGTATTAAAGACCCGGTGTTTGTTTGTCTCTGTAGAACGTTGTCAAGGAGAAAGCAAGCTTTCTAGAAAAGGCCAAACAGAGGAACGAGAGGAACAAACACGACGTGAATCGTTACTATGAAAAGAAGAGACACCTGGATGTGATCGAGTTGCTCGAGAAGAAGAAACCGTGGGTGGTGAGTGGGCCAGGTTGCACCATGTACGACAGTGAGATATAAACACAGCAATGGAGTCTTCTGATGGTGTTAGCTGCTGTTTGTGTTCGCCCGTGGTGCTAGGAGTACGAGACCACCCGTAAAGAGCTCGAGGGTGTGAAGAGGGAGCGAGAGGAGGCCAAAAGGCATCTTTCTAGCCTGAAGCAGGCCCAGGCGCCCATGCTGAGGAAGATCCAGCTGATTGACAACAAGCTGAAGCCCATTGAGGAACAAATAAAGGCTAAGGTGACGAAGAAAATATTATTGTTCTCTGAGTTCTCTAGTTTGAAGGGCTGGGTTTAAGCTTTGAGCATGTTTTTGGTCATTGTTCATTCATATATTATTTCTAAGCTTTATTATATTCTCATGACGGTTGATGTTTTTCAGACTGTTGCCATCAAAAATGCGTCTCTGATGTGCAAACAGAAACAAGATCAGCTGGATCGAAAACATAAAGAGGTAAGAGTTGTTAAAGTGTTAAGAAGGAAAGAAGGAAAACTACCCTTTGTATCAGGTATAGATGAGATCAGACCAATTAATGGTGCTATGTTTTATTTTTTTATTTATGAGACCGTATATATATCCCCCAATTAAAAAACGGCAGGTTAAGCAGGTTAATTTCTAATGTACATTTCTGAATTAAAGGGACTATTTCCCCTGAATGTACCCAGTGTGTTTTGACAGGTTCAAACTGATGCAGTGCTAGCATTTCAATACTTTCCTCTCCTGTGCTGTGCTTTAGTCCCATCTGGCTGTTATTGCAGGTTGGAACGGCTGCAAATATTTTATGATAAAAGCCCTCTTAAGGAATGAAACTTTTTTTATCAACTGAAACACTTTAGGGCTTTTATTTTCAGACTTCAATAGACCTAAGAGATTTGAGCAAAATTTGGATTCTCGCTTTAATTTGTGTAGCTGTACTTAATAAACTCTAATAAACCTCTTCAAATAAAGGCTTATTACTTTCTGTGGGTGAGGGTTTTCTTTGCAGAAATACCATAAAGTCTGTTTCACCTACAGCTCAACATAATCAGATTTTTTTTTTGCAGCTGCAGGTTGTCTGTAATAAATCACAGCTCCAAACTCTTTCCTCTACAGATTGACGACATTAAACAAAAGCTGAGACTGAAGCAGATGGAGGAGGAGGACCACCAGAAGCGAATCAGCAACACAAAACGAACCATTGAAGACTTGAAGGCCGAGCTCGCCAAAGTTGGCGACCAACCGGACGTGACTCCACGAATCAACGCCGTCAACGTCGAGCTGAGGCGCAGCCAGGAGGAGAGAGCCAAGATCGAAGGGGAGAAGGCCGACCTCCGCCGGGAGAAGGATAACCTCCATGCTGAGTGTATAAGTGAGCGTCCCCACACACAGTAGTTACTATAAGTAAAGATCTGATGACGTTACTTTTAAAAAGCACAAGACAGACGACACATTTACAGGCTGCAAATGTTTCTACATTTATTGCTAGGTTTGGAGAAGAAGCTCAATGACATGAACAACATGATAAATGCCAAAGAGGAGAAGCTGCGAGGACGCCACAGGGACACACACAACGCCCTCCAGTGGCTCAGGCATAATAGACACCTGTTTAAAGGAAATGTGCATGAGCCCATGATGCTGGTGGTGAGTACTTCACTCGAATGTCTCTATTAGCATTTATAAGCTGTGTACGGATACAGTTTGATTGGTTAGTTCAAAACCATAAACTCGTATATAAGAATCTAATATGTCTTCTAACATGTTTTAACTGTTGAGAAAAGCTGCACATTGATCAATATGTATGCTACTAAAGATCTATCTACTTCTTATAAATGCTAAACAAAGGGTTGAAAAGTATGTAAGTAATAATTAAATTCTCAGTGATCAAATAGTAGCTTGTTTTTTTTTTGTAACTGGGGGAACGTTGTTCTCTGAGCAGCTGAATAAATGTAATGACGCCATGCTTCTTGAGCCCTAATCCTAATCCTGCCACAGATCAACGTGAAGGACCATCGTTACGCGAAGTACGTGGAAAACCACATCTCGTTCCACGACCTGCGGGCGTTTGTCTTCCAGAGGAAAGACGACATGGAGAAGTTCATGGTCGAGGTGAGAGTGATGCGCGCTGCCGTCATCATCTGGAGGGACGATGACGGTTAGGATAGGGACTATCCTAAATTTACGTCAGGCGAATTCAAACTTTCATCTTTCTTGGCCCTAAGGTCCGTGACAAAATGAACTTGAAGGTGAACTCCATTTCTGCTCCAGAGGAGTCGTGTTCTCAGCGGGCGCCATCCAGAAATATCGAGTCCCTGCGGTGAGAGGAAAAAAATAAATAAATTGTCATGAGGTGTAATCAACAACAAACATCATTCACGTAAGGTGACCTATTTTTTTCAGTTACAGCTTTTACATATATGATGTGTTTTTATTTGCAGCCGTTTTGGGTTCTTCACCTACCTCCGCGAGATGTTTGACGCCCCTGAAGAGGTGATGAGTTACCTCTGTCACCAGTATAAGGTGCATGACGTACCGGTGGGCAACGATCAAACCAAAGCTATGATTAAAACGGTACGTTACTCTTGTCCCATAGGCATCACCTATTAAAAAAAAGAAAGTAGTAGTATATGTTCTTTTGTTAATGTGCTTGGACTGAATATCAGTACTTCTTTTTGTACCTCATGTTTTGGGACGACAATAAAACTTTAAAAACTTTCGTCCTTTCTTTCTCCCAGGTGGTTGAGGAGCCTTACCTCAAGGTCTTATACACGACAAACGAGAGGTACACCATAAAGAGGTCCTTCTACTCCAACAAGATAAGCACCAGTAACTCTGTAATGCACCCCTCCCAGTACCTCACCATCACTGTGGATGCTGAAGAGAAACGGCAGCTGGAGCAGCAGATTAAGGTGAGAGACGGATGCAGCCTAAAGCTTCAAATGTAAATGTGCATCGTCCTGGGACATTTTAGTTTGTGATATAGTGTACTGAGTGTAACTGTAACCTCCGCTTCGACCAGGCCTGCAAGACAAAGATGCAAGACATTGATGAACGGATGAAGGCCCTGCAGAAGGAAGCAGCTGCTCTGGATCGCCGTGACAATGAACTGCTGGCGGAGAAGAAGCAGCTCTCTGAACTGAAGGGGAAAAGGAGACAACTGGAGCAGAAGATCAGCACCAAACAGGACAGGTGCGCCCGAGGCCCAACATGCACAATCTGTTTTCTGCCGTATCATGTTAAATGTTTAATGACGGGACGTTAGTTCGATGCAGAGTTGTAGAGCTAACCCCTCTCTTTGCCTGTGTTTAGCCTGAGGCACATGGAGCAGAATGTTATTGACCTGAACAGGATTGAGGCGGAAACTAAAGAGAAAATTGCAGCTGTGAACTCCCAGAAGGTGGTCATAGTCACGGCGTTCATGGCCCAAATGAAGGTGAGTAAACTTAATAATCTGTACGACTGCAGTGCATTTGTTTGAAACGTAGATTTTGTCTAAACTCTTTTTGTATTCTTATGATTATGTCTAAGATTTTTCCATCTAAACCCCTCAACTCTTATCTTTTTTGAAGACTTCTATGTTTTGCTGTGAAAGTTAAAAAGTGTCCTCATGATCTTTTTATTTTAATTAATTTTATTTTCAGCTGAGAGCCAAGCTGACTATGGAGAAGGTGTGTCTGGGTTTGGAGACAGTCGGGCTGACGGCGGAGAAGGCCAAGTTGGAGAACGACTGTAGAGAAGGCGCCTCTGAGCTGAAGATCACCGACGTAAGTATTCAACACTCCTCCTCTCTACATACACCAATAACGTATGGCAGTTTTGTTAAGGCTGTCCATGTCCTGGGAAGTCCTCAGTGTGCTCTCATGTGTTTCATATCTATCCATGTGTCACTGCAGCAAAAGTGCAGCCGTCTGGATCATAGGAAAGCCCAGCTGACTGAACAATGCAAAGGCCTCCTGAGGAGAGCAAAGGCGATCTGCAGGATGCAGCCTGATGAACAGTTACCTGAAGACCTGCGTAATGTTAGTGTTATTGCTGGATAAATCTCATTTTAATCAAAAATCATCCCTGTAATGGCGTCTGATGGTCTTTGTGGAGGCTTTCTGTGCATCAAATATTAATGTAATTTTGCTCTTCTTGGTTTTTGTCCCAGGCTTTCAGCAAACTGCCCGATACGCCGGATGAGATCGATGTCATGCTGAACGAGGAGCGGTCCAGAGCTGAGTGCTTCACTGGCCTCAGTGAAAGTGTAAGAGCACACAAGAGTCAGGAATCATTTTTGCACTAGAGGGGTTTAGGTACAGCCGTGTAATTAGGTGATCAGCACAACTCAAGCTCCTAGTTGCTTCCAGCTCACCTGGAAATTATAAAATGTATATGAAAAATAAAAATAATGGACTGGGACAATCAAATATTGCTAAGAACATGAATTTAAAATGATGGTATGAATGATTCATTGCATCATTAGACATTATAAGCACGTTGATTATCATTTGGTTAGCCTCCTTGCTTTCCTCAGAGTGTTAACATTTGTCCTGACACTGTAGGTTGTTGACGAGTATAACAGGAGAGAAGAGGAGATCAAACATCTGGAAAAGGAGCTGGAAGATCAGAGCAATGTCCTGACTGCTTACCGACAGAACATATCAGAGGTGCATGATTGTGCTACTGCGAGAAATATGCTTCAATTTACCATTTCTTACGTGACAATTTACTGCAGTCGTGTGTGTGCTAATATGTTGTTGTGTGTGTCGCAGGCTAAGGAGCGCTGGCTGAACCCTCTGAAGCAGCTGGTCGAACAGATAAATGTGAAGTTCAGTGATTTCTTTCGCTCCATGCAGTGTGCAGGAGAAGTGGATCTGCACTCAGAGAATGAGGTAAAGGCAGACGTGGCATCGCTCAGCTGGCTGGCATTGTTTGGTCTTCACTACTAAAAGACATTAAACAGGAGATTGAAAAAGGGAATGTATAGCTTCTGTTAAATGTGAAGTTCCTGATAGAGAACAATAACACTTTTGTCCTTGGTTTAAGCTGGTGCTATGTAGTGGTTGACAGAGAGACACTTTTCACCCCAAATTAAAATCTTACCTGTATCCCTGCAATTATTTATTTAACCATGAGAATTCCCACAGCTATTTTTTAGGCTTGTGTAAATTCTGTCCAACGCTGACATGGGAGCAGTTAAACGGCTCCAAGGGTTTGCAACGGACTCACCAAACTCTGTAAACGCCAGTGTGTGACTTGTCCGGCACAGATCAGGAAATGTTTTGACCGTTGTGGACCTGTGAAGAGAGTTTATAAATTTGTCGAAAGCTTCACTCTGTATTTCCTGCAGAGAAAGGAACTGTAAAAGAGTTTAGGTTCGGTAGAATGATAATCTCCTTTTTGTGAGGACTTTACTGTTTATCTAAATAATAAAACGGGCGTCTTCAAATTTGTCAAGAATACAACTATCCAGACAAATATCAGCGATATCCAAGGGGATGTGACTTGATACAGCAAATGACAGTAAAAGTAAGTAAAGTCAATGTTCAGGCTGCTGTCTGAGATGAGACTATTCTCCCTTAATGGCGGCGTTGACCTTTAATGAACTCAACCTTTAATAATGGTTTTAGTGTCCATTATTTTTAATGAGAAGCTGTCAGGTTTCAGAAATGGTATTTTTGAGCAGATGGTATTGGAGGCTGAACACTGTGCTGAACAGTTGGCAGATAATGTATGTTTTGTTTTGTCTTTATGTCACTTATACTCCATAGAGTGTCTCTATCATTAAAAGTAAACCTGAAAACTAAAGCTCCACTTGACCTCTGCAGGCGTGAGGTTCCACTTCTCTTATTATGAAATCATTTGAGAAAATTGGGAAGGATGTGCTTTTGAACCCAGCGCCGGTAAATTTGCTCCCGGGTCATGCTAAATAGCCGAAACATTTAACTTGAGCGCAAAGTGAAACTCGGTGCGACTAGTCTTTATTGATTCCTTCTCAGCTTTTAATTGTTTCCATCCTCGTTTTAGCTGAAAGGTTAAAGAGCAGCCAGGCCTGATTACCTGGCTGATGGATTTCCTAACTGTAAGGTCGCGGAGTGTGAAGGTTAATGCCGTTTCATTGCACGTCTTTCTTATTTCAGGCGGATAGCCCCAGGGGTGCGTCCTCTGGCCTCTTTAATTCGTTTTGTACACTAACCACCATGTCATTAGTTTTGGCGACAGTTCAGTCATCGTTTCTCTTCTCAGCTGTGACGGCCCTGATCGTAGCCTTGTAGTGGCACAATTCATGGACATTAAAGAGATGAAATAGATGCTCTGTCCTGTGGTGATTAATGTACCACCTTCTGTTTAAGTTGCTCCCGTCTGGCTGCAGATACAGTGTGCAAAATTAAACCGTTTTGTTCCGACTGCCCCTGATCTTTTAAATAACCCCATGGTCTTTTTATTTTGATTTCACGTTTTATTTGTACTGGATTATATAATGTAAAATAACTTACATCATAACTATGACCCTTTTATTAAAAAAATACTTTGCATTGCAGGAGGAGTACGACAAATATGGGATCCGTATTCGGGTGAAGTTCCACAGCAGCACTCAGCTCCACGAGCTGACGGCCCACCATCAGAGCGGAGGAGAGCGCAGCGTCTCTACGATGCTTTACCTGATGGCCCTGCAGGAACTCAACCGCTGCCCGTTCAGAGTGGTGGATGAGATCAACCAGGTAGAGCACACGCCCACATAATGCATTACCCAGCGCCCTGCCATGACCTCAACCTAACAATTAACTAATTAAAACATTTGCCAAGTCTAAACCCTCAGCAAAGCTCCTCATTAGTATTCTGTGACCCCTAGATCTTAATGAAAACAAGGCCACACACACGCAGACAGAGTCAATATGACTATAAAAACAAAGCTGCACTTCAGCTGAAGCTACTGTACTAACGTGGGAAACCAAGCGTAGCAAAGCTTTGAATAATAAAATGCACTGCGGACTGAAGATGTTTATGAGCATTTAACAGTGTTGTAGCCCTGAGAGATTAATAATAGCAGCCAATGGGGCATTCGCTACGGTCTCAAGAGGGTAGTTAATTGAAAATCTGCTGCTGCAAAAAAACTTAATAATGCAAATAAAAATTCGCACAAATGGACATAGTAAATGCCCCTAATGATGCCTGAGGGTTAAACCATCTAACAAATGACTCAGTGTGTGTAAACCTGCTCTTGTGCATGCAAACATTAAGACAGAAGTAGTCAGCGCTCGCCCACATGGACTTCCTTCTGTGCAGGGTATGGATCCCGTGAACGAGAGGAGAGTGTTTGACATCGTGGTCCGCACGGCCTGCAAGGGGACAACGTCTCAGTACTTCTTCATAACGCCAAAAGTGAGTGTTTTTTCATCCGAGTGGGTGTTCAGATGGCAACAAAGATTAAGTCGTTCAGCCCTAATCTTTGCAAATCATGCAAGCTGAAGTTGAGAATATGTTTTGCAGCCCGTCTGACCAAGGGTTTACCTTTTTTTTTTATTGTTATTATTTATTGAATGGGTGAAAATACAGGTTGGAAACAAGTTCTCTGCTTTGCATTTGAATATTTGAAGACTGACAACTACATAACATACAGAATCACCATCGTAAACTGAACATGATAAGTCATGAAGCTAATTTTAGTGCAGGACTGTTATATCAGAAGACCCTCGTTTTTACTACAGTACATAATGGTTTGGCAAGTGAGTGTATATCTGCCGTGAATGCATTTTCCTGAACTTTCTGTCCTGTTTGTCTTCAGCTGCTGCAGAATCTCCAGTATGCCGAGGAGATGACCATCCTCTGTGTCCACAATGGCGGCAACATGCTTGCCCCTAATGAATGGGACGAGAAGGCTTTCATCAAACGGCGTTCCCAGAGAAGAGCCAGGACATAGATCCACCAGATCTACTGGGTTCAAAAAGTGAACCTTTAGCTATTAAATTTCAGAAACAGTTCTTTGTAAAAAAAAAAAAAGATTGATGACTTTGTAACTGTTAAAACAATAACCTTCAGAACATTCCACTTGTTTTTGTTTCAAGTGTTTCTTTTTGCACAGTATGCTATTTATGCAGAAGTATGTCAACCCTACATGTTTATATATTTGAATAAAAATCTCGGTTGGTTCTGCTCTACATGGGTTTCCTGACGCTTTAAAATCAGGCCACCAGTACTGAGAAGCTCTGAGGGAACTTGTTTATTTCCAGGCCACATTAGCAGCAGTTACAGATGGTAGTTAATGAAGTTTCACGTTGAAGTCTCATCTGTTTGGAAAGGCCTGTGGAGAAAATAAAGAGCATTGTGTTTGTATGTGGGACACGCCTTGCTCCAGACAAAAGGCAAATTCCTCACAGACTCAGTGGATTTAATGCACCAATCTGGAATTTGCTGCATACAGGTATTACCTGCTGTGATGATAGATTTGGGGAAGATAATATAATCAATTTTCACCTGTGCGTCACTTGATGCTGTGAATGGAGCGCCTCTGTGAGTCGACCCACACCGTGATGTCTTTGTCTACTTTATTTGTTTGCATAGCCTGCTGCTCTAAGTTTGCCTGCTTCCTGTACATAGAAATTAAATATTAATGCAGTTTAAGTACCTGGAAAAACCACTGACAACACGTCACAAACATCTTACCTGTGGTCCTCAGAGACGGTCTCCTTCTGGTACAAAATCTGGTTCTTGCTCCAGAAGACGTCCTTATGGTGATCGTAGACTGATTTCAGCTGAAGGTCAAGACTGTCGCGTAAAGCCTGAAGTTAAGAGAAGAAAGCGCTTTTCAGTACTGAAGGTGCATTAGCTTTACGGCAGTTTCTAAAGTGGGACATAACGTTCCCCAGAGTTTACCTGGTTCTCATTATGCAGAACACTCTGCCGGGTACTGGCCATAGTGGCTGTATCATAGAGGCGACTCCAGGGTTCTTCAGTTTGAGCGATGTGAGTTGGTTTATCATAAGTTTTTCTCTGAGACAAAGCAAGAAAAATAAATAAATCATAGTCATATATACAGTATGTGACTCACATGATGGTTCTGGCACTGATACATTTCAGGAGAGTTTTCCTACGATCCTATGATTTGGAATAAAATTCTACAAATCTAGTGGTCTGCATGCACTAAACAGTGTCTGTCTATGTACACATACAATTTGTTCCCTGCATTTCTATGCACAGAGAACAGCAAGGACACGCAGTCATGCAAGGAGTTTGCTCACTGCATTCAATCAGTATTCAAACCAGTGGCTTTACAGGCCTCTTACAGGGGTCATTAACCACCAGTCCACAGCTCAGGAATACTGATTGGACCTTCCAGACACTCATGTCTTAATATTACAGCCACTAAGTGACTATACAACACCACTGGCACCTATTTGCTGGAACTTCGTTTAATTAAGTCAGTCACTTTAAAGGGGTTGAATATTATTGATATAACGGTTAAGAGTTAATTCATTGTAAAAGCCAAACTCTATCAACCATGATCTCGTTTGTAAAAGTAATACAGGGGAAAACATCCAGATGGTTGAATACGCTCTATAAGTGTGGATTTTTGATTAGTAATTCACACAATGAGCCGACAATGACTGCACTCAAACATAATAATCCAGCAGCAACAGGTAACAGCTAATTTTGAAAGTTAAAGTCAAACTGAGATACTACAAAGGGCAATTTACTTAAATGAGACTCAGAATATTTTGGTGGCTGTGTTTGAGGAAAGAGAAAAATGTATGTAATCACAATTAAAAACTACTTACACTGATGCTGGACTACTAAAGCTCAGGTTCACAGTGTAGGAACTTGTTTGAACCATTTGAATTGTTACTGTGTTTGTAGATGGGTAATTATGTGCTACTAAAACAAAGTGTCAAGTGACAGGATGGGGCCTAAAAGCCGGACCTACTTTATTACCTTATTGACTTTGGTCATAAAATTTACTGTTGATTCATTTTCTTTTATAATTTCGTTTTTTTTTTTCTGCTTAAATGTTGCATATTCCTGAAATTATTTATATTTAAACACAATATCACGCAATTATTTCCTAATTTACCTTGTTTTTGCACTAAAACAAATGGGAAAAAATCTGGAGATGAGGTCACTTGTAGGTTATTATGCCATTATCTTACTGGTCCGGCCACTTGACATCAAATTGGGCTGTATGTAGCCCTTAAACTAAAACGAGTTTGACACCTCTGCTCTAGACAATAAAAAAGTTTTGTTTAAATCTCTGGACACAATTTTTCACAATAAAAGCCGCTTATTGCCGGTAATTGACTCACCTGCTGCGGTTTGAATCCGCTCAGGTGTTTTCAAACTTTGGTGAAGGAAAAGGATCCCGGTTTGACATATTTAACGTAAATATCACCAAAACAGCTATTACTGTCGTTGTTGTTCAGAGTTTTGTTGTTGTAGCTGATAAACAGCTCCAGTTATCTCAGTGGTGTTTACAACTTGGTCGCCAAGCAACCACCAACTTCCGGTTTTACAATAAAATACTTTGAAAAACTTTATTTTTATTTTTTAAATTGTTCATGCGATATATAAATACAATTGACTGCAATTGAATTTGACAGAATTAGTTAAATCTCGTGTGACCAAACTCACCGTGGCACTTAAAGAGAACTCAGGTTAAGAAAAACGCCTGAAAGTAACAGCCAATCAGCTCCCGGTGTTTGCTCACAGTTCAGAGGGAAGCCACGCCTCCACCCGCCGAGGCGCTGGCTGCACCTGAGGGCGCAGGTCAGAAGCCCTCATCACTTCACCGCTGACAGACAACACGCAAGGATGCAGCGAGGCCTGACGCACCTGAGCCACCTTCTGCTAGGGCTGCTTTTTGCACAGACTTACGCGGAACTGCCCATGTGCAAAGAGGTGAGGATATATTCTTATAAATGTTATGACCATGAATAACAGTCTTGACAGCATTAGGATACATTTATATCCTACAATTACCTTGATTAGAGGTGCAGAGAGAGAGAGATGTGTGGGTTTTTGGACGTTTTGAACAAAGTTTGACACAAAAGACACTTATCCAGATAGGAAAATGCAAGAAAACATGTTTGAGACTTGCTTAAAATATAATATAACTAGAGCTCTGACTCACTTTAAAGGTAGTTATCCTATATAGCGGTTTGTTTTGGCAAACTTCCTGTGTCATCTATGTGTGGTAAAGTTATCAGTTTATTGAATTATACTCTACAGGAGTATGTTTATGAGACATCTTTTACTAGAGCTTCCATATGCTGCATTGTCAGCTGTGCTCTCTGCTTATTTTATCTTTTTTTTTCTTTTCAGTTTGCATACCAAATTTTAAACTTTTTTGATAACACCCAAAACTGGGCTTCTTATCAGCGTTATCAGTTTCCAGAGTAAGTTTAGTGAGGTTGACAATGGTTGACTTAAGGAAGGAGGCCTGGCAGCTGCTGCGTTCACAAGGTGTTCCCATGCCAGTCTGTGTGGCCGTGAGGCGCAGCGGTCAAGATGTCCCGTTGCCTCGGTTTCCTCGTGTTTGTTTACAGGAGGCAATTAAGCTAAAGCACATGTCCACTTTGATGCATTTTTACATCAAATCCTCCCCCGCCTACCTCCACGGAGCCACGTTCACTTGATATCTTAACCATGGCTAATGTAGCAGCTCTAATCGAAAACACAGGTGAGCACTGCTGCCGTGTTTCTGTTAACTATTAATCCCACAAAGCTGTTTTGTGGGCTTGGATCGGTCTGCTAAGTGACCCTCCTTGGAATATTACTCCCTGTTGTTGACGGAGGAACGAGTCTTAAGATTGCACTGAGTGCCTGCTCCGTATTCATGGCATGTTTCAAATCAACAAGGTCGTCTCTAATGTTGCGCCACTTCCCAGATTGCACCGCTTCGGGTGGGACAGTGTTTGTCAGTCACACACTGTAAGTATCCCCAAAAGGTGACAAAGCACGCGGGACGACAGCTTTGCACTAGATCCCTTTCTGTCTCCAAACTTCTGTGACAACACTGAAATTAAATGTTTGCAAAAGGACTGGATGAATCAGCTTTTCTCCCCCCCGGCTGAGTAAATAACCCCCGAGGGCTCAAGAGAAGCAGCAGCAGCAGAACATCCTTGATAACTCAGATTAAAACAACAGTTGAGACAGCTTCTAGGGCAAATATTAGCCTCACCTTGTATTTGTAAAAGAGGCTGGCCTGGTTTAAGATGTATAAATCAGTCTCTAATTTTACCACCAGCTCAAATTTTCTTTTCATCTGATAATTTTCTGGATTAGTTTTCTCAGATGGGAAGATTTTATGCTATTTTTCTTTATCCCACATGACAGTAAGCTGAGTGTCTTTGGGATTTTCAGCTTTTCTGTGTGTGTAAATATTGAGAATGTGATGCTTATTTTTTTATTCAGCTGTGAGAAACCCGCACCTGTGTTTTTTCCCTGCAGTCAGATTATCACTTTGAGTACACAGAGTGTGACGTACTCGGGTCGAGATGGAGAGTGGCGGTTCCCAACAAGGCCGACACATGCACGGGCCTCCCGGATCCAGTCAAGGGCACTCAGTGCAGTAAGTGACCTACTTATTTTTGACATTTCCTTCAATCTACATCCCAGCCTTTTTGCACAAATAATAAATTAGCAAGTGAAGTCTTTACAGTGTCTCTCCTCTCCATTCGTTTTTGCCCTTTCTCAGCTTTCTCCTGTAGTGAGGGGGAGTTCCTTGACATGCAGTCGCAGCAGTGCCAGAAGTGTGCTGCAGGCACCTACTCTCTGGGCACCGGCGTGGCATTTGATGACTGGGACAGCCTGCCGAGAGGTTTTGTCACTCTCGGTGTGACAACGTATGACGGGAATGCCCGCTCGCACTGCGCCAAGTGAGTACATCCTGTACCTGGGTTTTAATTTAAATGTATTTGTTTTTACTGATGGATTCCAGGCGTGAATGTTCGTCTGAGTGTTTCTGCTGATGATGTTTTTCGCAGCTCAACGTGGACACCACAGGGCGAGTACATAGCCTCAAACACGGACGAGTGCACTGCGACGCTGTCCTACGCTGTGACCCTGAAAAAGCCTGGAACTTTGTCCTTTGAATATTTCTACCCTGATAACGGCGTCTACTTTGAATTCTTTGTAAGTGTTTTAAATGGCTCGTAAAAAAAAAGGAAATGACTCTGTTTTCAAGAGGAGGAATATTTGATTAACATTTCACCACCCTACTCCAGGTTCAGAACGACCAGTGTCAGTCTACAGACTCTAAAAGCCGGTGGATGAAACTCTCAGAGAGCAAGTGGAGCCCATACAGGGTTCGTCCAAATGAAGCTTTTGCACATCCTCACACCTGCTAGCTGCTAGTTGTCATATACTGGAGCGTTTTGATGTAAACATGTGATGTTTAAATGTCTTTGCAGGTAGATCTGAACAAAGGCAACAACGTGCTGTACTGGCGAACCACAACGTATTCTCTGCAGGGTAGTACAGTCAAACCTGTGCTGTTAAGAAACATCCAGATCTCAGGTAACGCCTGGAGTGTGTGCGTGCAGATGTTTGACGCTCATCTTTATGTCAGTGACTGAAAGTGGATTGATGCTGTTCTTCCAGGGGTGGCCTACACATCAGAGTGCTTCCACTGTAAACCCGGCACCCACAGCGCAAAGTTAGGATCCGCCCGCTGTACCCCCTGTCCTGCTAATACCTACTCCAACAAGGGTGCCACTGTTTGCCATGAGTGTGACCAAGACAAATACGCAGGTATGCCTGTTTGCTCTACCAGCGCTCTGTCCATAGAGACCAGTCATATGGTCGAGTGACTAATTCTTGTCACTCAACCATTGCGTATTTGCCTGTTGCCACACACACACACATACATTTAAGCCAGTCGGCATGCAAATGCAGCATTTACAATGCTCGAGTGGTTACAGAGTGTGTAAAGTTCCTCTTATCTCTAAGATGTGAGGTGTGTGTTTTGTCTCATCCCCACTGGCTGTTTCCTCTGACTTGTTTTTTTTTTTTCCAGAGGTCGGTTCAGGGAGCTGTAAACCTAGACCTGCATGTACAAACAGGGACTACTTCTACACCCACACTCCCTGTGACTCCAAGGGAAAGGTAATGAAGGGAAAAAAAAGACATGCTGGTTCAGTAGAGGCGATATTTTTCTCCAACAAGCGACCATCTGGTGTGACTATAAGGTTTCCGTGAATATAAATGATGTGGCTGATTGCACAACAGAGCCACCGGTGGCCCCTTCCATGTTTTCACTTCTGTCTTGCTTGTGTGACGCAGACTCAGCTCATGTACAAGTGGATTGAGCCCAAGATCTGCAGCGAGACGGCAAAAGGAGCGGTGAGTCTTCCCGCTTCAGGGGAGAAACAGTCCTGTCCGCCGTGCAACCCGGGCTTTTATGCCACCAACTCCTCCACCTGTGAGCCTTGCACCAACGGCACCTACTCAAACGGAACAGGTGCAGGAGCTTCACTTTGTTTACTGTGTTCTCATTTGGTTACAAGTGAGTAAACACTTACTTGCCAGACCATTAGGTGCACTAGTGAAAACAAGGGCACTCTAATATAACAGCCCTGCACTAAATCTTCAGCTTCATGAAAGTTATAATGTTTAGTTTATGTTGAAGCTGGGTTATAAAGGTGAGTGTGTAGTTTGTGGTGCTGTTAAACTGGATTGAATTAAACATGAAAGTGTTTCTGTTATTTAGTCAAAGGTTGTTAATAGAAACATGTGTTGGTACAGAATAATAGAAATCAGTAGTATTATAAACTACAGCCTCCTCAATGAATCAACAGCTCTCTCAGTTATTTGAAACAAATACTCAATACCTTAACCTTTGTGAAGATAAGATTTAGTTTGGGATTGTTACATTAGAGAGCGTTTGTTTTCACTAGTGTACCTAATGAAGTGGCAAGTGAGTGTATGAATGAGTAATGAACAAGGTCAGCGGACAGATAGACTTATTTGTTCTCCTGAGAGGGGAATTTATTTTCATTTCATTGTGCAAATGAAACAAGAAAAACACACAGATACACAAAATAAACACAACGTGCAGAAGAAAACACTGTGAAAAGTCTGGTAGAGAGTCTAATGATATTTAAGGTATTTTGAGTTTGATTTTGTTGGAAAATTGATGAAAAGCAACAGAAAGGATGACATCTGTCATTAATGTGACACTAATTGCCTTCCTGTAAACACATACTGTATACATACTGACATCAGATGACGTTATCTACCCACAGTTTGTACCAAGTGCCCCGTTGGCACGGAGCCCGTTTTGGGCTTTGAGTACAAATGGTGGAACACGATGCCGACCAACATGAAGAGCTCTGTCCTCCGTCGGGTGTCGAGCAGCTTCGACCGCAGCACAGGTGAGAGCCTTAATAATAACCAGTCTACTGATAACCTGAAGAAAATAGATGAATAAATAATTACCGCTAGGACACGTAATCGGCCCAGCAAGGTCAGGAATTAATGTTCAGCCTCAGGATTGATTGCATTAGGCGATTATTATTGTTATTGATGAGTATGTTAATGTAATTGCTCCACTCTCCTTAAAAGATTTATTTATTTATTTTGCAATGGCAGCATGGGAGGTGGCTGGAGAGTACATCTACACCACACCTGGGGATCAAGACACAGACTACATGATGCTCACGCTCAGTGTCCCTGGTTACAGGTGAAGTCAAACAAGATGTTACCCAGAAAAGTCTCTCCCATACAGTATGTTTCAAACCTAGAGCTTTAAATGTACCATTTATTTGATTAAAGTTCAGTTAAATGCTTCACAGGCTGCCTCAGTCCGTGGTCACAGATGAAAGGAGCGAACTGTCCCGCATCACCTTCGTCTTTGAGACCAGGTGTACGGCAGGCTGCAAATTCTTCTTCCTGGCGGTGAGAGGAAATGATTAGACAGCTGGATGCTTCAGGATGTACAATACGCTTATTGATAAATTAGGTTTGGTTTAATGAGTATAAATATGAGTTAAGCATATGTCTCCGTAGGGTTATAACCAGTGGAACAACGACGTGATCGAGCACTGGAACGGCAGCAGCAGCAAACAATCGTACTCGTACCTGATCCAGAGCAACAGCACCGTCACCTTCACCTGGACGTTTCAACGCACCGACGAACCGAACATGGTGAGACTGGCTGCCTCATTCTGACCATCACTGCTCGTCTAATACCCTCTGATCATTTCAGTCCGTCAGCCTTGAAGGGATGTGTGATCACATTCACTGCTTAGATGGTTTTATTTTTGGTCATTCATTCTTCTTATTAGATGTTGAGCTTCATTATGTGGCTCGAGGCTTTAGAGCAAGTATGTAAATCCTTGTTTAATTAGTACAAATACACCAGACCATCCAATTAACGGTCTGTGTTTCTCAGAATAATTTTGAATTAGTGTTGCCCTTTTACTCATTATTTCATTTTTATTGCAAATATTTTATCATTTTAAATTCTTTTTCTCTTGATTATCATGGCCACGTAGTTATAGTAGTTATAGTTTTATTATTTTTCTCTTCTTTTCTATTTTTACTACTGCTCTTTTAAAGCTGGTCTCTGTTTTATTTGTTAATTCTCTTTGCGTCCTCGAATCAAAGTGAAAAATATCACTGGATGACTTCATTGTAAACCTAAAAGTCTAACATCAGGAAACAATATGTTGACTGTTTAAACTGGGTCAGTGTTATATATTATTAACACTATTAGATGAATAGTTTAGTGCTAAATTAAGTATATCTACAAACCATGGCTGTAGATGTGTAAAAGTCTCACTAGACTTGAACAAGTTGAGTGCTTTTTCACTGAAATTGTAAGTTTGTCTTCCAAATATCGCACTGAGCTCTAGAGGGCAGTCTAAAATTGTGTGGTCAACATCCAAAAGTTGTGCATGCTCTCTATTCTCTCTGTCTCAATTTTAAACCGACTGTAAAAACAGAGTGAGACTGTGACGTGTGCTCCTTGAAGCAGAGCAGGTAACAACAGACTCCTCGTGTCTCCCTTCCCTCAGGAGAGGATGTACAGCGCCGACAGTGCAAAGATCTTCTCCATCCACATCACCAACGTGATCGGAGGTGTGGCCTCGGAGTGCCGCCGCTGCGCTCTGGTGGCGGTCAAGTCCGAATCCGCCTGTGTTCCCTGCCCCGCTGGACACTACATGGTCGGTGGGACGGGAGTGTGTAAGAGCTGCCCGCCGAACACCTTCATCCGGGCTGCTCAGCCTGTCGGAAAGGAAGCTTGTGTTGAGTGCGGACCCAACACAAAGAGGAACAAGGTAAGAGGAACAAAATACTTCCATTCAGTTACTCTAAATAACAAAGATCCGATTAAAACTACAACAGCGTGCAAGTATTCAAGGCTGTTAGGTCAAGTCCTCACGGTTGTTCCTGCAAATGTGTCTCTGTAAATTCAACAGAAACTCAACAAATAATTAAAATAAAAAATACATTTGTTTGGTGCGTGAAATAAAGAAAAACTACCTACAAATACAGCGTATTTATGCATCTCAAATAACATTTCGTTCTTGAGTATTTGGACAAACAAATACCCAAAATGTCTTTTATTGTGAAATGCAGTAACTCTCATATTGATAGGATTGTCTTTCAATAGTTTGTTTTTAACTATTACTACCTCTCATTAAAGGTTACTTCATCATACTCCTTTACGTAAAACTGAAAAACTAGTTCTAAAACAAAGAAAATATGCATAATCCTAAAAAGACAAACGTTTCTGGAGACAACTACTATAAATGTTTTTGTGCTGACATTTACAACAGCTGTCATCCTTGAGTTTCCCACATAAGGTTGTTCCTGCCACTGCTAACAGAATATGATGTCCATGTAAATGTCCTTGCAGGCCTACACAGCCTGTCTCAGCGACTGTACGCTGGAAGTGCACATGAAAGGAGGAGCGCCGCTGCACTACGACTTCTCCCCTCTCTCTAACGTCACCAGCTTCCACAGCAGCCCCCGCTTCACCAGCAAAGGCCTGCGATATTTCCACCACTTCAACGTGGGCCTGTGTGGGACAGAGGTGAGGAAGCTGTGGACCTGATGATGTTTACGCTTTGATTAAAAAAAAAAAAAAGTTTGCCTCGCATCTTACCCCGCTGTGTTTCTCTCACAGAGCCGAATGCCGGCTTCCTGCGTGGACAACGTAACAGAGAGTGGGAGGGAGGTCAAAGGTTATGTCTGTCAATCTGTTGTGGTTCCCTCGGAGATCAGGAGTCAGAGCATGGTGTCCTCCCAGCCTTTCCTCATCGGTGACTCACTCGTCGGTACGGACTGGATGCTGCAGCTGTTTATTTCTGTAAACAAAGGGATATGTCTCTAACAGTCTGTTAGTCATTAAATCATAATGAAGGGCAGTGAACAAAACTGTATGTTGCATCACTGCCCTGTCTGATTGTGTCAGAGAGTGCTCTCTTTTCTGTTTCTTCACACCTCTAAAACGACCTTAAAAAGGAAAATTATGTGTTTGATTAAACCTTTCACAGTCTGTGTGTCTGTACCACTGAACTGAAAATGATTTAGATTGTTTGTAATCCTACCTGCCCTTTAATTCTGCAGGTGTGACCACTGAGACGACCCTGGGTGGCATCTCGTCTCCAAAATGGCTGTTCCCACCAGCGACTGGGCTGCCGGATGTCATCTTCTATTACAAGTAAATAAGATATTCATTTGTTTTATTAATGCTGTTGATGCTTTCAAATATCTTCATGTCAATACTTTATCATTTGTCAGGTTTAAAATATGTGTTGAGTGAAGGTTTTTACGTTTGTGATGTTTGCAGGTCCAGTGATACGACTCAGGCTTGTAAACAGGGCAGGTCGGCTACCATCAGACTGAGATGCAGTCCCACAGTGGCTGCTAAAGACCACGTCACCCTGCCAGGGTACTTTAAACTTTTGATCCAACAAGTTTCATCTCGACAGCCTGTGATTTTACACGTGTATTATTTTTAGCAGCCACATTTAGCACCAACGTATGAGCTCTCTGTGGCTGAATTGTGGACTAATAAGTCCATAAAATAAATTTTAAAGCTAATCAAACAGTTTTCCTTCGCAGCAATTGCTCCGAAGGAACATGCGACGGTTGTTCTTTCCACTTTCTGTGGCAGAGCCAGCATGCGTGTCCACTCTGCACCAAAGACCATTACAGAGAGATCGTCAGTGCTTGCATCCAGGGAATACAGGTAATGCCTTCACAGGTATGGACATAATGTCAGAGTGAATTAATACACTGTGTGTAAAGTTATATTCAAGACACTGTATGGTTAAATTTTACGTGATAATTAAACCACCAACAGTTTCTGTTTTACTTAAAGTACAGTAGTGCTACGTCATATAATAAAGTGAAGCATAAGCATTAATGATCTTGATGATGAGATTGTTATCTCTCAGTTAAATATATTTCATTATAGTTAGCTTAGCAATGAGGTTTTTTTTCTTGATTGACATAAATCAGCCAACACAGAAGCTCATTCATCAATATTCTAGTTTGATTAAATTTAAAATGAAATAAAACTTTGTGAAGTTTAGTGCTGCTGATAAAGATATTATGTTTCCATTCTACTGAACCAGGTTTTGCCCGACTCTAAATCAGATTTATTATTATTATTATGAAATTAATTTGTCTTGGTGTTTGACGCAGTAAACTTAGTAAGACATAGAAAATTATATAAAATATAAAAACTATACAAAGAATATTTTGTTACGTTTGGTTTTAAATAGTAAAGAAACTCTAAATACGTGTATATGTGTGCAAAAGAGAGCCAGAAGAGAACACAAATGTGCACATTATTAATTAAAAAATACTTTATAGTTCAGAAAAGTGAGTTAATGTAGCGTATAGCGACTTATGGGGGTGGCTGAGAGTCCGGGTATGTGGATACGTGGGCGTGCTTGTTTATGAGTCTGTTAAGCTTTTTAACTGAAAAATTATATGAGAGTGGTTATAATTTTCTTATCTACCGTCCACCAGAAAGCAGAGGATAAGTGCATTTCTCAAACAGCTGAATTAATCTTTGAAAACATTTGTCTGTCGGTTTGTTTGTGTGTTTCAGAGAACCACCTATGTGTGGCAGCAGCCGTTGCAGTGTTACGGAGGAGAGGCACTGCCAGCGCAAAAAGTCAGTGCTTGCGTGTCTCTGGATTTCTGGCTCAAGTTTGGTGTTTCCACGGGAACGGTCGCTGCTCTCCTGCTCGTCAGTATCAGCTGTTATTTTTGGAAGAAGACGCGCAAGTGAGAACACAGAGCCTTACATCTCCTCCATCGTTCCACTGATATCTCACACCTGTAAGTTATATTAACAGGGGAAGTTCTTGACATAATGTAACCTCCCTCTGCAGGCTGCAGTATAAGTACTCCAAGCTGATGAGCACCTCTGGAAGTAAAGAGTGTGAGCTGCCCACTGCAGACAGCTGTGCAATAATGGAGGGAGAGGATGCAGAGGATGACCTGATGGACCTCACCAAGAAATCCTTCTTCACCAAAATTAAGTCTTTCTCACGGGAGGTCAGTAACCCCTTTCTTCCTCCTTAACACTGACCCACTTAACACAGCTTATCATGTTTCGTGTTATCATCTATGTGTTTTCAGAGGACGTCAGATGGATTTGACTCGGTCCCACTCAAGTCGTCCTCTTCGCTCCTGCGACGAGAGGAGTTTGACTCTGATGATGATGATATCAGAGGATGAGCACATCCTGCTGCCAGAGCACAGATCAGTACGTCTCAGAGGTGGACTGATGTTAAATGGATTTCATTGATTTATCCAGATACAAGTGTCAGTGAAGGAGTTTTAAGAGGATGTAAAGAGCGGTCTCCATATTGGGGATAATCTGTGTTTTAAAAGTCCACTGTGTTTTTTGAAATGATCTGAGATCCAAACTGTGGATTATGTTACTTTTTTCTTTTTTTTATGGATAAGTGTAAGCGTGTACATTTTGTATTTGTATAACTTTGGGTGTGTATTTCTTTTCTTCTTTTATTTTTTATCAGGCCACCCTATATATTTATTAGTCCATCCATTCACTTCAGTCGTATTTGTCTTACTTAATCTCATTTGACAACGTGTGAACTGTATTTGCCTAACATCACAATAGGATTATAATGTATAGTGTGAAGTAAAGACATTGTCTGCAGTAAACAGGAAAGAAAATGTACAAGTTTAGGAATATTAAGCAATCAAGCCTCTAATGCTGCCTTCAGGTACTCTTTGTAGCATGAAAATAACATGCACATGTAATAAATTCTTAATTCATTTAGCAAAAATTGCTGAATATACACGTCATGTTACTGTAAAAAATAAACCCAGTACATAAACAAGTAAAACATATATCCACTGAACAAAATCTATTGTTTTTTTTGTTGTTGTTTGTTTTTACTGAAATAATCCAAGGAAAGATTTGACAGTTCCCTATGATATATTAATATCATGTTAAATAAAGTATGATTATAACCAGTGTTGAAGAACATTTACATGACTAATTATATTTCCTGTGACTGCAATTAAACATTTAGTGGTTTACATGTATCTCGACACAATTATCAGTATTGATTAACAACACAGTATATGAAAATAACAACAACACAGTGAATATTCTGCTGCTTTATGGTTATACTTAATGTTACTTTACATGTATTACTGATAATAATTCTGTAATTTTAACCTAAAAATGACTAAACATCAAGCGAGACCAGGAAAACTGCTAATGGCTATTTTTCCGCTAGCACCTGAAAGCAGCACAGGTTTCTGTTTCTCGTCCACCAGCTCTCGTCGCTCAGCTGTCCCGTATCCCCCCTGTTCTCGCGAGATCTCGCGGCGTACTGCAAGCGGGGCGAAATCTCGGGAGCAGTCTCTGAGAGTCCGCGGAGTGAGGAACAAACAGCAAGAAGACTTAAAAGCGTGCACGGTGATTCTGCAACATTTCACAAGGAGGAAACCCCGCAACTCGAGGCCGCACTGAGTTCCCAGGCGAAGAGAAAAGTTTAATTTAGCTCCTGGGTTTTTGAAAGTTGTGGAAAAGTTTGCCTCTGCACGGCTCCGAGTTCTCCACCTTCACGGCAGAAAGTCGGTCGGTGGTCGGCTGTTGGTTCTGCAGGAATGTCGCAGAAAGAGAGACCCAAGTTTTATCGACAGGAGGTCACCAAGACGATATGGGAAGTCCCCGAGCGGTACCAAAACCTGTCCCCGGTCGGCTCCGGTGCCTACGGCTCCGTGTGGTAAATCTATTTTTACGTGAAGTGTTTAGTCACCTAACTTAACCTCCATTCATTTAGACGAGGCCTCGCTGCACGGGCTAAAGTTAGGTTAGCTTGTCCTGATTGTTGGTTAGCAAGGTGGAGCCACGATGTGTCTCTCTTCCTCTTGTTATCTGTCGAGTGTTTTGCACTTGTTTAGTCCGTAATTCAACCCTTTTTAAGTTCGCATGCGTTGAGGGAGGCCACGATGCAGGACGTAGCTCACAGAAAATAACTTTGAACAGCTGAAAAACGAAAGCATTCACAGTTGACTGGGTAACTTGTCTAACTAATTGCACAATCCGTGTACGCTTACTGGCCAAAATATTAGGTACACTAGTCACAATGGATGCATTATAATATAATTATCTCTTCGGTGATCTACGAGCAACACAAAAAGCTCACATTTCATTGCTTCTGTTGCATTTATGGCCACTGTCAATTACACTCACTGGCCAAATCATTAGGTACACTACTGAAACTACTGAAACCAAGTGCCTTCTAAAATAACAGTCCTGCACCAAATCTTAGCCTTGTGATTATTATAGCGTTAATAGTGAAAACATCATGGTATGATTATTTAGGAGGATGTATTTTGTGCTTTCTGATATTTAGCCTGGGTCACTGATTAAAATGGGATAAAATGGGATTAATATAATAATAGAAACGTATGTCAATAGTATAAGGCAACCATATTTATATAAAACTGCAAGCCGCATCCTCTAAAATGAAAACTAATGCTGAAACCATAACCTTAATGAAGACGAGCTTAAGTTCAAGGCCGGCCTTTGCAGTAAGTGCAATCCTTTTTATTGGTGTGCCTAATAAAGTGGCAGCTGCATGTCCAGACATGCAGACATTAATGTCATTTAATCTGAGGAGGATAACAAATGTGTTTTAGAAGAATTGCAGACATCATTTTTAATATTTGAAAAATCCCAGTTTATCCAAGAAAATTGGTTCCATGTTGTTAAATAAGAACATTTGCGGGTTTTGTTAATAGTATTCTCACATTTTTTTTTTTTAGACTAACCGTTTTCTTGCAAAAAATAATAACTGCAATGTACAATCACACGTCAGTTAATTAGGCGTGGTTAGTGAAAATGAATGCATCCTTATGTAACGGCACTGTATTGACAGAGGAAATGATTGCAGCTGATTAGATATGGGCTGCATGTCTTTTCTTGTAAGTGGAAAATAATAGATTGTCTTATCAAAAAATATATATATATAATGTGAGTGTTGATTCATCTCTTCAGGAGCTCTGACCCTTGAATGTTTACAGTAAATATGGTCAAATCTGCAGCACAGATCTGCATTCACAGAGGCTAAGAGGAGGTCATGCCTTCTGATTTGTGCTCCACATTAGAGTAACTTGATGATAAGGTGGATTTCCTTAATGCTGCTTAGGGGTGAAAAGGTAAGCTTTCCATGAGCGGGACTCGTTGCATTGGTGCGATGATTAAATAGGTTGCGCCGATACTATCTAGGACACGACAAAGTCTGTGGTGCACTTGGTTTAGTGAGCAGATGTTTGTTTTGCAAATGGAAGCGGACAGCTGTGCTGTTGCTGGGCAATGAGATAATCTGTTGCTGGTCAGATTACTGTCTGCGCACCAGTCCATTATTTGACTGTGATTGTTTTTTTTTTGTTTTTTTTGGTTGTTTGTTTGTTTTTCCAATGAGTGTATTTACACAGTGACTTTAGCCCTGTGGTACTTTGTTGAGAGGACATGCATGTCCAGTATATTTAAAACAAATAAGAATGACTAATGCTTCTAAATCGGGAGCAGTAATGTGTGTCACAATATTATTTATACATGAACTGAATTGTGTCGTGTTTTCATGCAAAGTGCTTGCACGCATTGCACGCAGTAATGGCACAAAGCTACTGCGCCTTGCCATCAGGAGTGATTTGGGTTTCAGTGGTTGCTATATGTGCACAAGGGCAGGAGAAGTCGGGGATTTAAACACCCACCCTGTGATTTTATGAATGACCTGCTCTCGTAACTGAGCCCCAGTGTTCTTTATATTTACAGTAGCCACTAAGCAGAAAAGATTGGTCACCATAAAAGCAGTCTGTGTCTCGTGTTTCTTTATTTTTTTAACTCTGACATTGTTATTGCTTGATATGGGCGATCAGCGATCATGCCTGTTGATGTTGGTGCGTCTCGGGATACACCGGTCTCTTGACTGCCAGCATAAGTCACTTGAAGCTGTCTGGCTTTGTTCAGGTGACCTGAGCAGGAGGAAGTGAGACAGTCGAAGGGAGGCTGCAGCCAGAGCTGCGCCCAATCTGCTGAGAAATGACATTTTCTGCTGATGTCGTCCTTGACGCAGCCTTCAGCAGGTCTTGCTGCACCTTCATTGGTTTTGAGGGCAAAGCCACATGAAACGCTTCAGTTTATCTTCTAAAATCTAATTTCTAGTTCAAACCCCTTGTAGATTTTGTGTGCGTCACTACATGCTGAATGTTGTGTTACTGCTGAATGATTATTACCGATGAGGTTTAAGCTCACATGCACCCTCTCCTTTATTTTACAGTTCTGCATTTGATACGAAGATGAACCTGCGGGTCGCCGTGAAGAAACTCTCTCGGCCATTTCAGTCCATCATCCACGCCAAAAGGACATACAGAGAGCTGCGGCTGCTGAAGCACATGAAACATGAAAATGTGAGCGGCCTTGTTCCTCTTCCCTTTGCTCAACCTGGCAATAATTGGACATAAAGAACACAGCTGCTTGTGCTCGCTCATCCTTAATATTTGCTTCAGAAACCTGCAGCTTAGTTAAGTGATGTTTGTTTTTATGAGCTGTTAATTTGACATTTTCTTCCCTTGTTTTGTTTGCAGGTAATTGGTCTCTTAGATGTTTTCAGCCCTGCTACTTCTCTGAAGGAATTCACTGATGTGTAAGTTGTGTGTTTTTTTTTAAGTAATTACCTTAATCTCATGATTCCCTGCTTTTCTTTTTTCCTCCGGTCATGGTTTCACTCTTGGATAGTGATGCTGAAAACTGCAGCCTTTAGTTTCTCGCTATCAGACGATCCCATCTCCCTGGAAAACACCTGGAGGGAGGCCAGCAGACTAAGCACAGTGGAACATATTTTAAGTCCCTCTGTTAGTTAGTCACTCTGTGGCTGGTATGAGAACTGTTTCATCACCAGCTTCCTTCCTTGTGTTTCCTGGATTCTTTGTGAATTGTCTGATTTTCTACTGGAAAACGGGTAGTTATTGTTTGTTGGTGTTGAAAGTACTGAGGTATGGGAAGTGAATAGCTAGACTATGACTCAGTCAGGAGAGGTGTCACGTGGGAACTATTTCCTTCTTTGCAGTTACATCAAGATAAAATGGTGATGGATTCGAGGTTGTGTCTCAGCAGAATACTTGGAGCCACTCAGCTGCACGTTCCTGTAACGACAATTATTATTGACTCATCTTAATATTTCCGGAGCAGTGTGCGGTGCAGCACCCGGGGTCCTACTTCATTTTCTGAAGTCAACAACATCGGAAGCATTAGTCGTAATATCTAACATGCATGCAATTTAGTGTGGGAGTAAACTCGGCACAGATGCTGGGAGAACGTGAGAACTCCCAAGAGCAGAACGGAGGCTGTGTGAGTTTTAAGAGGAGACCACAGGGCTTTCTGATTGGTAACTGTGGGAAACTGCAATCACGGCTTAATAGAAAATGATGCACATTGGTGCTTAGTCATGCAGCTAGAGAGGAGGATATGCGAGTGTTTTGTCTTATGAAGGAAAGATTTCAACAGTTGTGCAGAAGCTTTGTCATATGAAAAGTAAATTTGTTGAGCTAGGACATTTTTTTTTCAACATTTCTGTGGTAATCTATGAGGAATCTGTGGCTTCCTTCCTGGAAAATGTTTCCGATCCGGGCTCGCTGCATGTCTCCTTGTGATCAATTTATGCGGTTGTTGACAGTCTAAGCAATAATCTTTACATATGATTTACTGCTTTGTTAGGGATGTCCCAGTCGGTATCAGGGGAGAGGCATCAGGGCCAATCCGGTCTGATCTTTTTCATTTGTTTTACGACTGCCATAAACTAGAACCATGCATTAAAGGACACGACGAAACATGTCTGCTGTGTAGAAATACGTTACTGAACAGAGGAGAGATTTCTGTGGTATAGTTTTGTAATGCTGCATGAAACATATTTATTGTAACCGTGGGAATTTTAAAGCTGAGCTGTTCACCACAGAGCTCTTTATAAAGTTTGTTAGCTTGTTATTTATTCTCTTTTTTGTTTCTGGATTCATCTGTCAGAGGCTTACAATGGACAGATTTGTACTTATACAGCTGGACAGTGCACACGTGATCTAGAAGAAGACAGATTACGTGTGTGATATTACTGTAAAGCTGATACACAGAGCAGAGCAAAGCTTGAGTCAGTTTTAGTTTCCTATCCATCCTACCATCTGAGAGGCATCTGACAAATGCAGTGGTTCTGCAACAGAGCTATGATCTCAACACTGTGGCCTCAAGCTGGTTTTACATGAAGAGCCAGAAGCAGCCTCTTGTACTGTAGTGTATTCAACACTGTTTTCGGGAAGTTGTAGAAAATGTACTTGTGTTCTGATATTTGCTGAAACAGCACTGGAAATCCTGCCAATGTTTGGTCTCAGGCCTCCCCGACGACTCTGGCAGATCAATCAAAATACCATGTGAAGCGTTTGTGTGTGTGTGTGTGTGCAGGTTTATCAGTCACATGCTTCTCCCCCAGCTTGCCTGTGCTCTCTCCGTTGGTCTCAGCTCGTGGATGACAACAAAATCTGAAGTCGTGTTGCACGCACTGCTGGTAATATATGCAGCAAGAATGACAAATGCACAAAATAAAACAGTAACTCTGTCCAGCGTCGGGCTGATGGTGTTGAAAGAGCACAGTGCTAAATTGCTGGAATATGCTTGTGCATCAGTTTTGTCGAATTGTAATAAATCCCCTCCCGACCTCACAGTGCATAGAAACAATAAAACATTTACTCACTTGCTGAGCTGCAGCAGCTCTGTTTGCCGTTGTAATGGTGAGCCCTCAACTCAGGAGGCCCCACCCTCCTCCAAGTTTAACATAATGTCACAGTGGACTGAGGGCAATAAAAGGTCACGCATGGACTGTGTCTGAGGCTGTTGTGAGGCTGGACTCATGTGGGAAAGAGTTTAAAAAGTTGGTTGCTCTGTTTATGTGCACATCTGCCAGAACGTTGGAAACGTCGAGGAAAGAAATTCTCCGACATGCAGGTGCTCTGTGTGTTTCCCCTCGGCTCTAAAAATACAAACTGAGTCACAACGCGGTGGCTGAAGCTCCTCACTGCTGCAGACATGCTCCTGTTTCTATAGGAAAGACGGGAACAGAGGTCACTATTTATATAGCTCTGTTTTTTTTTTGTTTTTTTTTCCAAGGCGGCTGAATTTGTCTGTATCCCTACGCGTGTGTGCTGCTGAGAACAAGTTCAAGCATTACCAGGTGCTATTTAAAGCCCACGCTCTCAGTGCTGCGTGAGAATAGCGGCGTATTCATGAAATGGGTATTTGTTGAGCAGCAGAGCGACGGGGCAGCACATGGCTCTGTGAGTCTTGGCTCCAAAACTGCCACTGTAGCATCCTGCTCTTGCCTTCTTCGGTAAGTGCTGTTTGGGCATTTTAAACAGCTCTGGGATTAGATTTGAATCATCCACCGATGCAGTAACATTAAGCTCATTTATCTGGGGTGTGTTGTTAAATGACATTCCATTTGTGAAGGGCTTGGCCTTTTTAGTGCCTCTGGAGAGAAGTGGGTGAAAAGAAGCAGCAGCTAAACCGGTTTAAGCTCGCACAACCATATGGGAAATTAGTCGCAGGCTGCAAAAGACTAAGCTCAGATTTATTTGAAAGTGCAAGTATGTTCATTTGATACCCGCCTCTATTTTAACGAAGTGACACAATTGTGCATGCATTGTTAATGACAGTTGGTTCTGCTGTGATTTGCAGGTATCTGGTGACTCATCTAATGGGCGCCGATCTCAACAACATAGTGAAATGTCAGAAACTCACAGACGACCACGTCCAGTTCCTCATATACCAGATCCTCCGAGGGTTAAAGGTGAGGCTTATTACGAGAATATTTAACATCTTGAGAAATGTGCTCATTGACCTTCTTTTGCCAGAGAACACCAATGCCTCTCTCATATTTACTTTGCTTTATATAAACACAAGGATACTGGCGTCCCAGCTGGTTGGCTGGCAACGTCAAGCGTCGAGCAGCAAAGGTCACCGTGCCCGAACAAGAAAGTCTCTTTATTATGCAGCATTTCTGCAACTTTCATCCGGATTTCTCTGGAAAGTCGGGTTTAGTTTAGTGTCCACTTGTTGTACTAGTGTTTATTCAGTGCTGGCCACTCTACACCGATCAGCCACAACATTAAAACCACTGAAGGATGAAGTTGTACCATGCAGTGTCAAGCAGGGAATTTTTTACATTCATGTGGGTGTTACGGAGACATCAGCTGTAACTTGACGACCCCACCTCATATTAAACTACACTACCAGTCTCCTGGTAACCATCTCGCCACAATAATCCCACCTACAGCCTTTGACAGAAGCGGTTATTGTCTGTAGACGAGCGAAGTGCTGGTGCCGCTCTAGAGTTTCTCGTCAGAGACCTGATTCTTTTGCTTGCAAAACGCTGTCGACTAGTTCGAGGCAGGCGGGCTGTGCCAAGTTACAGCCGATGTTTACAGAATCTTTCCTGCTGTAGCTACATTGCAGTGAAACCTTTCCACTGGCAGACAAATAGGATGTGTTCATTGTGTTAT
Source organism: Planiliza haematocheilus (assembly GCA_005024645.1). Classification (NCBI taxonomy): domain Eukaryota; kingdom Metazoa; phylum Chordata; class Actinopteri; order Mugiliformes; family Mugilidae; genus Planiliza; species Planiliza haematocheilus. The sequence goes on from SRSE01000593.1 coordinate 13,465,377, forward strand.
AGGAAGTGCAGCGTATGACGATGTTCTCGGAGCTTCACGGCAGCACAAGTAAACAACTTCTCCTTTCTGGGCGATGCAGTGTAAAAACACAAAGAAATGGCACGGCTCCCTGCTCTTCGTGCTGCAATTTGATGCCACTCGTTCTCCAGGAGAGGAGAAAATGAGATGCTCTGACTCACCTCGTAAAGCTACAGTGTTCAGCTATTAGAGCAATTAAACAACCAAGATGTTACGTGTTGACTGGGTTTTACGTTGGACAGAGCCCCAGCCTTTCCCTTTGTTTATGGGAATGTCTCGTCTCATGCTTGTAGCTCCATATATCGATCAGGCAGACATTATCTGCCTCTTAAAAAGCGTGACGGCTTGAATAAGTCGTCTTTAGCCTTGACCTGTCTGATCTATTAACGTTCAAGTGAGATGAATCATCTTTTTTTTTTTTTTGCGGTGCCTCATGATGACATCTTCTTTTGTTGTGAATCAATACAGCTACCTCTAAACTAATCATGTCATGTAATACCCTCTTTCTCCTCCTGTCTCTCTGCAGTACATCCACTCAGCAGACATCATTCATAGAGTAAGTGTTGTGTTTGATTTTCGTCTGACAAATGTCACTCTGACTTTGAATCGGATTGGAGGGCGGGCGGGCGGTGTCAAGGTTTTTGAAATCTTCCATTTGGCAGCATCATGCTCGTGCAAACACTGAAGGGAAGTCATTAAACCTTTATGTTACATAGAGTTAGAGATGTAAAGCGTTTATGTTGAACAAAGGGAAAGATTTATATTCATCCATAAAGAGTGGGAATATATTTCCAGAACAAGATAACAGATGTGCTCTCTTCTCTTTCCACTAACATAAATCACACTAATTCACATTCATGGCTTTCCTTCCTTCAGGATTTGAAGCCTAGTAACTTGGCAGTGAATGAAGACTGCGAGCTGAAGGTCAGTGAACCGCGCCTCTTATTCAATACACGAGTTCATCTCAAATCTGCCCACAGATGTGAATATTCTCCAAACGCCCGCAGCCTCTTTAATCTTAAATCACTTTCAGATTTTGGACTTTGGTTTGGCACGGCACACGGACGATGAGATGACCGGCTACGTGGCCACCCGCTGGTACCGCGCCCCAGAGATCATGTTGAACTGGATGCATTACAACATGACAGGTACGAGGCGCCCCTGAGCTTCCTCATCGACTTCCTGCATCCACACGTTACAGAGGAGTTTACTGACGAGCAAACCGTCGTGTTTGTCTTCTGCTTTTTTTTTCTGTGTTTCAGTGGATATTTGGTCAGTCGGATGCATAATGGCAGAACTTCTGACTGGAAGAACTCTGTTTCCTGGTACTGACCGTATCCTTTTTACATGTGCAGCGCTCACAAAGCTGCTCGGACTGTGGCGCGTAATTTGAATAACAAATCAAGCAGGTTAAATGGACATAAACATTAATTTATGATGTTTATGTCAGCATAAACGCAGATGATCTACAGCCCTTATTTCCTCTCGTCTTCTTATAAAAACCTACCTTTCTGCTTTCCTCTTCCAACGTGACGCTGCCTGAGGTGATAAGATAAACGTGACGCTGATAGTACCTGCTTCCATTCTTCCCTCTGGCTTGACTTATGCCCTTTTTAGTAACGTCTCCACGTTCATCTCTCCCGATCTGTCGGTGTGCGTCATTGGCTGCGTTTGTATGGACACATAAAATTAGAATAATAGGCCAATCACAACAAGAGCGCCTCATATAACCACGTCAACTGGAGAAGACCAGACGGAAAGAAAAACATTTCAAATTGGATTGAGAACGTGGGTCAGTCTCGGTCATCTTTAGCTGTTGAATTAATTCACTATTGACATCAGGAAGGAATAACCTAAAAATAAAAGCTCTGTACTGACTGATGTTTTGGAGCACGTCCATTTAAAGGTGGAATTTCTGAAGCGATATAATTCATGTAGACAAGGCCAATGACGTGCATCCACTTTCTGCCTGACCAGTCTTTTGTTCTATTAATCTTCCTGAGTCTGTGCTTCACCTTTCTCTCCTCCCTTTTGTTGTTTTTGTTTTTGTCTGTGACTGTCTGAGTTTGTAACCGGGTGTACCACTGGGCTGTCTACCGCCTCCACTTCTCTTCTGTTGAAACCTGTCATCATAAATTCATGATGTTCGTTCTCCACAGATAACTCTTTACATCCCCTTTCCTCTCTCCTCTGTGTAACAATGTAAAGCAATGAAACAGATTTTAAGCTTCACAAGAAGGTCAGTCAAGAAAACTTTCCCTCATCCAGCGCCTGGTCTTCCTTTACCGTTTGCTGGTAGACATTGATCAGTTGAAGTTAATCATGATGGTCGTCGGAACTCCAGGGCAAGATCTTTTGATGAAAATATCTTCAGACTCTGTGAGTTCACAAAGCCGCGAAAGTTTTTGTTTTGTTTGGTTTTTTTTTCCTCTAAACTCGCCACTCTGCTTTGCAAGAATGATGTGTCTGCTTTCTAATCGACGGCATGTTTTCCACCCTTCAGCTTTTACGGGTTTGGGACTCTCTGCCTCCTTTCACAGGATGAATTAAGTGCTGTTTGCTGTGAGATTTATGCGACACATGTGATTGAGCTCTGACTTTCACTGACTGGCTCTAATGAAAAGTGTTGTCTTGTTCCTTTCCTCTAAATCTCTTTTACCAGTTATTTTTTATTTTTTTTTGGTCACGTTTTGCTTTAAAGCTTGAAGTTTGCTTTTCAACGTAACACTGTGGTGCACACAGACTTCAGTCACACAGTGTTACGCTGAGAAACGGCTTCTTAACCAACCTGCTCTGTCGCTATACTCCCCTTGACACAAGCTTCATAGATATAAACCAGCTTCAGCAGATAATGCGTCTGACAGGAACGCCCCCAGCAGCTCTTATAAGCAGGATGCCCAGCCACGAGGTGAGCAGGATCCACAGTTTACTTACTGTATATCAGGCGGCAGGCTGGGTCAGACTTGCTGCTCAGCTCTCTCCTCAGTATCCTGCATTTATGTTGAGTATCACCTCAAAATGGCAAAATGTAACAGTGGGAATATCTGGTGACAGTTATTTTACATCGCACATTTATCTTCTGCAATGACGCTTTGAAAATATTAACGGCCACACCGACCTGGGTTCATGACCTCATGAAGTCAAGCGGGGTGTGAAGAGAAGCAAGGCGTCCCGCGGCCGCAAGCAGGTGTCTGAAAGTCCTGTTTAATCACAGCAGTTGTGCCGTGTCTGACAAGCTTGCTGCATGTGAGTGGAGCAACGAGCCGGTCTGAACTGTGTGGTAAAAAAATTAAACATGCAAAGTGTGCGCAATAGCTAAGCTTACCGTTTGTGACACAGTATTTACTAACAGCAGTCGTTACTTTTCCGTGCCGAAGAATCTTTCCTCTGTTGTTTTCTTTGTGTTTTTCTTTGTTGAAATTTGCCGCCTCGCTTCTCTCAACGTCTTTTTTCTGTAATTTTTTTCCACTCTTTTTTTTTTTTTACTCCAAATGATCGATTAGTTGTCAGTCTGAAAACTAAACTTTTCATGTTCATTTCTAAATTAAATTAAAAATAAGGGATATATTATTATTGGATCATTTTAATTTTTGTAATCAAAATATAATTCAAAACTCACGATGACTGTTGCATGTGACGGATATCACCGTAAAATGTAAACATTCATTGTGATCCAGATCAACTGATCCAGTTTCAGCCACGCTCCCTCTTCTCTGTGTTGCTAGGCAACACGCCTGGCCTGCCAATCACTCATTTGCCTGGAGGTACACGTAGCTGTGCACAGCGGCTGTGCGCAGCGTCGGCTCCTTGTGTCTCACTTCAGGCAGTCAAAAGCTCACCTGAAACTCCCCAAGAGCTTCACGAATAATTCTTCGTGAAACTTGACCTTCTTCTTGTTTATGTTCCTATATATTTCTCACGGTTGCCCGGTAACAGGGACTTCAGGATGACCTAGTTTATTGTAAACAGTCGGTGTCGTCTCAAAAAAGGGAACACAACAGTCTTTTTGGTGCATGCACGTATCTGCTGAGGGCTTGAGTCTTACACGCATATACATTGAGTGTAATGGGGTATTTATAGTCATTGCTTTAGATAGATACGTAATAACTGAGCAGGTGGGTGCACTGAATTGAATCGGTGGCTTGAAAATAATCTGCCAGGACTTGTTGCTGCTAGTGGGTGCTGACATTTGTATGTTTATTGCTGTGTTTTTTTTTCCCCAGGCCAGGAACTACATCAGCTCCTTGCCAAACATGCCCAAGAGGAACTTTGCTGACGTATTCATTGGTGCCAATCCTCAAGGTAATGCCGGAGAAAACCGGCTTTTCAGGACACGGACTGTGTTGAACTATCATGCAACTCCAGTTAACCGTCATTATTAAAATCAAATCCTCCCAGGACGGGGCAGTAGGAGCACAGACTGTTTGAGATTCAGCTTTATTTATGTGTTTTTAAGCTGTGGACCTTCTGGAGAAAATGCTGGTTCTGGATACAGACAAGCGGATAACGGCGGCCGAGGCTCTGGCTCACCCCTACTTCGCCCAGTACCACGACCCAGATGACGAGCCCGAGGCTGAGCCGTACGACCAGAGCTTTGAGAGCCGAGAGCTGTCGATTGAAGAGTGGAAACGTACGCTGTAGTATTAAAAAGAAAAGTTATTTGTTCTCTAACAAAGAGGAATCGTGATTCTTATTTAAATTCAATTTCCATTTTTTCCCGTTTGCAGGATTAACCTACGAAGAGGTGTGTAGCTTTGAGCCGCCCATCTTTGACGAGGATGACATGGAGTAATGAGACGCGCATCGACCGCAGCCCCCCGTCAGTTTAACAAGAGCATTAGTGTAAAATTCCCAGACACATATTGGACATTGTCAATCAAAAACATTATCCATTTCTTGTAAGAAGTTCATTACCAGTATGTGGAAAGAATGAATATGACCAGTTATAATATTATTATTATTATAATTATTATTATTTATGAACCACTATTGTTAATTAATGTCTTTCGCTGGGAAATGTCACTTCTTGCATCACCTGAAATTATTTTATATCCTCCAGACTTTTTTTTTAAATTCAGGCTGATGCCTCATCACTGTGACACTGAAATGCTGAAACACCTGGACCTATAGCTGTGCTATTTTGTGTTTTTAAATTTCCTGTTGAATAACTTATAAGCTTATGTCCATCAATTGAAAAAGGAATATGCTAGTCTACCACTCACCTGCCAGGCTGTCTCACACAGCACTGGGTCGCATTTGTTTTTCATCGCCACGGTTCTTCTTGTATTTCAAAAGACGCAAGTTTGAAGTGTTTCATACAGTATCTGTGACGGAAGTAGATTTTATGTTTTTAGACATTTGATGAATTGCGAATGTGCCTGCTCTGTGTAGTCTTTGACCTTTACTGCTCACATTTGACACATTTCAGTGTTTATTTTGATAGTTTAGATGCCCTGTGAGACACTTGCATGTTAAAATCTGAGCCTTTTAAGGATAACTCTCTTTAACTAGGCTCGGAAAAAGGAAAAGAAATACTCGTGAGTTCATGCTCTGCTCAGAAATATGTAAATATTTGTGCCATATTTTTTAAATCTGATTCATTGTCGTTATGTTATGAAGCAATCACTGTTAGCATGTCCATGAAGACGTCGTGTGTGTCTTCGAGTGTGTTGTTGGTTTACAGGAATTTTTAAGTGTCATGCTATAACCTATGACAGACATGAGGTAGAACCTACCTGTGATAGAAAACCTGCATAAATGTGTAAAAGAGGGATTTGTATTTATACTTTGTGGAGGTGGTATTTATAAGCAGCAATCAAAAAATCCCTTAAACTATTTTCAGTCCCGCAGAGTAACTACTATCTTCAGCCCTTTGTTAAACAAAATAAAGAATTATTTTTAAGAGAAAATTATGTTTGCTGTTTTGCTTTCAAACTAAACTGCTGCATCCTTAAGGTTTCACAGTTAAATAATAACAGCACATGGGTTCTCTCCAGGTTCTCCGGCTTCCTTTCACCGTCTAAAGACATGCTCGTTAGGTTAATTGGTGATTCTTAATTGGTGAATGTGAGTGTGAATGGTTGTCCCCCGCCTTTCGCCCGATGACAGCTGGGATGGGCTCCCGCAGACCCCGCGACCCTTAACAGGAACAAGCGGTTACAGAAGATGAATGAATGAATAATAACAGCTCATATGGATGATTTTACCAAGAGGACACAGTTGGACATATTTATTTAGCATGTTGATTAGTCATTATTTGTTACCCAGTTAGTCAAAAGCCTTTTTTGACTCGGATACCCGTGATCATGATGATGATGATGGCATTTATTTTAACTGTAAAATGTTCCGCTTGGCATGACACAAGAAATCTTGAGGTTTTGTTTTTTGAAAGTTGAGTGGCAGAGAGAATGAAAAGGGAACGTCAAGTTTCATTTCTGACTTCCTGTTTGTGTCAGTTATGTGACCTCAGGCTTTTGAGGCAATAGATTTACATCAGTAGTTCTTTTAACCCCCCCACCCTTCTGTTTTAAACATGTATACAGATGCTGTATGTATACAACAGATTATTTAATCACACAGTAATGCATGAGTAATATTAATAAACTTACACTCTATATTTGGTTACATACTATTTTATATCTCACTATCCACTTAGAATTATGAGCAATAACTTTTCAAGCAATGGTCATAAAAACGACCTTGGATATTTCACTGCATATAGCTTTGTAACTTCAATTAAATATGTCATTCTTTTCAGCCTGTGTCTTGTGCATGCACATATCTCCAAGAATTATAGCATGTGCATCAGGATATACATCATAGAGGCTCAAAGGGTTGAGTGATTTATGCCTAAATTATTTATGTCGACCTAAAGAATCCATGAGTCTAATATAGACCCTTTTAATTTGACCCTGCCAGAGCTATAAATAACTGGTTGGCCCTGGTGTGAAGCTTGGTGTGATGGTCATCACCATATGTTGTCTCCTAAACTTCTTTCACATTCAGCTCTAATGCACACTCATCAGGCATAACATTATGCCCACCTTGCTGATGTTGTGTAGGTCTTCAAAATAGCTGTGACTCATCAGAGAATGGACACGGTCCTTCTGAGGGTGTCCTGTGGTGTCTTGCAATTGAATGTAGTTAGTGGGGGTCTTTGGGTCCTATGGTTTGAGCAGAGGGGCGTCTATGGATCAGGCTTGTTCCAGTGCATGCCACAGATATTTGATCAGTTTGGTATCTAGTGAATTTGGAGGCCAGATCAACACCTTATGCTGTTGTTCATGTTTTTTTTTGTTTTTTTTTAGTAAAGTTGTTAGGGTTTTTGTGTGTGTGTAAACTGTGCATCCTGCTGGGGATGGCTGCAGCCATCAAGGGGGGTCTGGTCTGGTCTAGGTGGGTGCTGCATCTCTAACATCCACACGAATGAATGCCAGGTCCAAACGTTTCCCAGCAGAACATTTAATTATCACACAATGGTCAGTATTATTCACTTCTCCTGGTCATAATGTTATGCCTGATTAGCGTATAATCAGTGGTTAGAAACCGTTAAATCACCTCACTTATCAGACTGATGATCTGATACCACCTGCAAGTGGTAGTGCAGCATTTGACATGCAAAAAAGAGGAAATAAAATGTGAAAGCATGAGTTAGTGGTCCAAAAAGTTCCACGCATCAAATATTTCTTTATAAGGTAAAGTGTCTCAGCCGCCTGCAGCTTATTTGGAGCAAAATCCATAAAACTGGTGAGACGCTCAGGTGGAGACGTCACTGGGGAAGCTTCCCTCGAGCAAAACCAACCACCGCGCATGCGTGGAACATTCGATCACTGGTGGTGTAGCTAACGGCTAGGCTACGACTCCAGCCGACATGGAGAGGAAAGGTAAATCTTTGAGCGATTCTGCTGCACACTGTACGAGCGCTGCGAGCCTGTCTGTACAGCTGTTGTTGTCGTGGTTCGCGGGTCACTTGTGTGAATTTCAGCCGAGCCGCATACGTCCAGATATTAGGTTTAATTGAACGCGTCAGTCACGCACTGAGCCGGAGCGAGCTGCGTTAGCTCCTCCAGACGTTAGCTTTAGCTTCAATGGGACATGTCAGGATTAGCAAGATACGTTCAGCTTTCCAGCTCCTTCCATTTTAAACACAACCTAAATCAGCGACAATCCGTCCTTGGTGTGACTGGTGACCAGTTAGCAAACCCGAAAGTCTGAAATTGCACTACGTTTTTTTTTTATAGAAGCGGTTACCTGGGTGGGTAGCTTGGTAACTAAACATTAAATGGGTTTCAGCATCAAAGTGGGTGACTGGCACACCACACATGGACTGTAGTTCTGACCAAGATGCTTGTAATAACAAACATGACATAATGCAACACACAAGTGACCTGATTTATCAGCTGGATGGTGAGGTAGCTGTTTATTTTCCCCACAGACGGTTTCTCCTTCTTCTCCTTTTATTGTTTTTGTCTTTCACTGTCAGCTGGAGATCAAACGACAGCCAGACAAAGGCAAGAAAATAATTCGTCACTGCTTTTCTTTTTCAGTTCTTGCGCTCCAGGCAAGGAAGAAGAGGGGGAAAGCAAAGAAGACCAGCAAAAAGTGAGTGTTTACTCCATTTTCTGCCTCGTCGTCTCTTCGTGCTCTACAGGACACCCTCATACCAGCATGCTTTCTTCCTTTTTTGCTTTTTTTGTGTCAGCTGCTCTCTTTCAGAGCTGGTTGTTTGTTGTAGTTTCACACATGTGCTGTCACTGCAGACGTTTACATGAAAATTTTGTCAGAAGTGCCTTGACTGCATGCCTGTGCACGATAGACAGATAAAGAAGTGAAACTGTGATTATCATTTCCCAGGAAGAATTATCAGATAAATGGATAAAACACACTGGATGGATCGTGTGGTATTTAAATAAGGGTGGTGTCATTATCCAAAAAGCGCTCGTCACCTATTTTAACGAGACATAAGTTGTAAGCTATCCCTATAGAATGTGCAGCACGCTGTGCCTGAAATAAACCAGCTGAAGGCTTTCATGGGCTCCTATGAAAATAGTTATGCGTGATTGCATTTGGATAATAATGCAACGTTGCAGGGGTTAAAAATAATGCTCTCAAGCAACAATCTCCAGCACTGATTGTTGTGGTGTACCTAACAATCTACTAATCACGCCTGCACCAGTGGCATCCTCCGGAGTGTTACATAACAGCCCGAGCTATATTTAAAACAAGAGAGTGAAGAAGCCCACATCAGCCCACCGAAGCATGGTGTTTCACAGAAAACGGTGAACACAGCGCTGGTACAAATAGTCACCTCCTAACAGTGTTATTATTCCCTCTGTTGAAATTGATTTGTCGAATAGGTGTAAGAATCATGTGATACTATGAATCTAAATATAACTCCAAACACTAGCGTTGCATGCCACCATCATCCTTACATAGTGGCCGCTATAAGTACAGAGGAGCAGTACGACGCTCAATCACACCGAGGATAGAGGCTCTATTTAGACCTTGCATCGACATCCCTCCTGAGCAATCTGATCACAAGCGGCCAGCTTAAAGTACAGGTGTGAACATACCCACGATGCACTGAGAGCGCATTTGCGATCCCGGGCCGCTGGCGACCACATTCTTCCAGCTGGGTGACATTAAACGCCGCCTACTCAACAGTAGGGCTTTGCTTTTGCAAAGGTTTGCAAAACCGCTGTTGTGAGCGATTGTGTGAAAATAAGTGGTGTCTGTTGCAGTGAGAGTTATTTTAAAATATTTGACCCTTGAAGTACGCTTTGTGTGTACTTCTGTCATAAAAACATATCAGCATGCAGTTAATTCGTGATGTGATCATGTTGACGCAAGCAAAGTAGTCATGTGGACTTAAGTTCATATCCCCATCAACTCTCTTTATTCACCTTAAAGACAGCAAACAACTTACCAAACACTATTTTCTTTCACTTTCTCTTTCTTTCATGCACCGTTGGCATTTGTCTTCTAGAGTTTGAGAGTTGAGTTAACGTAAGGGTGGAGCTTAATTATAACCTAACATGCGTGCTTTCAGCAGGTGTGAGAGACTTTACAGCTTGTTTGAAAATGTCGTGACGCACACACAGCTGTGCATGGCTCCGATACGGCAGTAGCAATCCTTAAAGACAGCATCCTGAATGACGTCGCTGTTTATTTGCATACAGAGCAGAAAATGGGGTCGGAGCGCGAGATGCGTTTAGAAATGCCAGATGTGAACACACACACATATTCACTTGTGATCTGATCGCTCATTCAGATAACCACGTTTTATAACCACAAATCTGTACAGGCCTACAGTATAAAAGACCAGTCAATGTTTTGAATCAGTTGTCAGTGTGAATGTCAATGCACCGTCTCAATATATATGTATATATTGATTTTTTATTGAGTTGGGTCTCTATTAATTTTATATAATATCAATATTTAAATGATAATGTCTTCATCCTGTATTTCTAATGTAAAAATATCACCAATAAGCCATAATTCCTTTCAGGTAATTCAGTAATTAATCAAAGCTGCTTGTTGGCACTCCTTAGGATAACTATGCCCTAAGTAGGTTGCAGATTATGTGGAAACCAGCAGCCTGTTTGAGACACGCTGCAGCCCAGTTTTAGGAAGTCAGTCGACTGAGATCTCAGCCCTTTTGGAGCCCGTAGAGATGTGCAGCCTTAATCTGTACGGTGGAGGAAGCTACATCTGTGTGTTTGGCAGTTAATGTTAGGAACTGAACTATTGGCAAACACTTATTATATGATGTCACACACACACACACACAAGTGGGATATGTTCTGTGATTCAAAGAGCTGCAGAGATGAATTGATTTCCTGTCTTACTCAGTAGCTTTGGGAATGAGTTGTTGTTCCTCTTTGAAACGTCAGAACTGCTGTGTTTACATTCACATTTAAAGATTTAAATGACTAATTCAATAACGTCTCAAATGATGGATAATCACTGCACTTAAAAAGCAGATATTCCTTAGGGATTTGCATTATATTTTCAGGATGTACACTTAAATGAGGTCACGCTGGCTTTCATCAGTTAGCTTAAGTGTGATTAAAGCCTATACACCAGACAATTTCAAATGTCTGCACACACACTGATGTGATATATTCTAAATGTTTAATATGCGCCGACATCTCCAGTCTTATTTTTTTTTACTTATGCTAGATGTGCTGACAGCAGACTCTCTGTGCATTAAAGCCACAGACTGCAGCATAGATAACCTTAAATGTGTCCTATGTTTTGTGTGTTTGGTATCGCTAGAAAGAGGAATGTCGGCTGTCATGTTGAAGATTTGGACCGAATCTTTTCATCAGCATGAACAGAATTAAGAAGATTTTAAGTGTAGCTTTCCACCATCTGTGACACTTTTATAAACATGGAAAAATAAGTTGATAACTGAGTTTATTTGCTTGTATCACATCCTTCTTAGCACATTCATAGACCAATAAAACAAAACACCTGGATAGCTTAAATCTCTGACTTTCTACACAAGTTCTGGATTGGTTTGATATTAATTTGCGCTTTTAAATTTCATTTAAATTTAGAGTGTTCCTTAAACATAGTTGGTTATGGCAGGATAAGTAAATCATTTATATCAAGGTCAAACAAGACACTTAAATGCCGTTACATCACAGAGGAATTTCCTGAGTACGTAATTCAAATTAACGACCTGTCACAGGTTTAATATCTATTATCTGGCCTGTGTCGCATCCCTGTGTGAATTATACCAGCTGCTGCTGCTGCTGCTGCTGCTGCTTTATTGTTTTGTGTTGGGAACAGTTACCTGTAATGCATCAAGCAGAATTTGGACGTGGTTAATATTAACTGAGGAACTTGTTTAGTATTGGCGCAAGAGTTTGCTCCCTGAAGCCTTATAAATATTGAAAGAGAAGGCTCAAAATGGATCATCCTGAAGAGGTGCAAAGACTCTCCGAACCAGAGCTATTAGCAAAACAGAGTGCCTTGAAAGTTAACAATATGCACATGGGAGAGCTATGCAGTGTGATTAGGTAGGGTCAGGATGTTGCTAATGGAGAGAGAGAGAGCACGTTAAATATTTGATTAAAAACGACAGGTAATTAATAGGAGCTGTGAAAGGTTTGCTTAATGGCCTGAAGACACCAAAGAATAACTCTGTTCCTAATGAAGTCTGTGTTTGTTCATGTGCTTGTCCATCAGACAGCCGGCCAATCCCAGAAATCGACAGCAACCACAGCTAGAAGCATCGCCTCAGGAACCAGAGGAACCTGAGGAGATTCTTGGCTCTGATGATGAGGAGCAGGAAGACCCCAACGACTACTGTAAAGGTGAGTCCCACTGTACTCTGTTCTGCATCTTTTGCAGTAAATCAGACATTTATATTGCCTTCATTTAGACCGATAACCCAAGGAAGCAATCAACATGCATTGTCTTCTCTTCTAGGTGGCTACCACCATGTGAAAGTCGGAGATCTTTACAACGGAAAATACCACGTCATCCGGAAACTGGGCTGGGGACACTTCTCCACCGTGTGGCTAGCCTGGGACATCCAGTAAGAGAAAAACGTTATAGCATATTCTAACTGCATTGTTTTGTTTTTGAGGCCTGATGTTGGAAGCAGTAGCAGAAAGCTCTGACACTATTGTGGTCGGACTTTGTACGGTGCTTCCTGTTAGCGAACGTTACTTGCTCTGTGGTTGCAGGGTGAAAAGGTTCGTTGCAATGAAGGTGGTGAAGAGCGCGGAGCACTACACGGAGACAGCAGTGGATGAGATCAAACTCCTTAGATCCGTGAGTGGCACTCGGCAGATTTTGGGTCGAAATCACAGACATAACACGCAACAAGCCTTTAGACACTTGCATACAAAGTGCGTGATTGCAGCTTGCATACATTCATCATGTTTTAGTGTGTTAAGCTGTATTGCAGAGTTGCATTTAAAGGAATGTGTTTGCCACTGCTGCTCTCATCCAGTCTAACATTAGAAAGTGTAAATCCTTGTTGATGTTGTTACTATTGTTACTTCTCTTTGTCTCCAGGTAAGAAACTCAGACACCAGTGATCCTAACCGTGAGATGGTGGTCCAGCTGCTGGATGACTTCAAGATCTCTGGCGTCAATGGAACACGTATCCTTCACAGCCAAATACAAAAAAACGCCCTCTGGTCCTTTTTATGACTTTGATTGTTTACTTCCTTCTCGGAAGTTTGTTACTTATTAAGAATATGTCGTAAAGGAAAAGGACGCTCTTTCCCCTTGGTGTCAGGTTTAGCTAGTACAGCAGTAACAAAGTAAACAACAGGTGATGGGTGTAATAAATGGAAGTGTGTGTGTGTCCCACCCTGACCTCCACCTATGTGAGCACTTTGGCTGAGTAAGATCCCCTGAATGCCACAGGGATTTCTGTGCCTGTAACATGAGAGTCCCTAACAACAGCATAGTGATTGCACGCCTCCAGGCTATCCACTGCACAGTCTGAATAATCCTACTCCTGCTATAGGTGAATTAGTTCGGTTCTTAACCGTTGTGATCTTCAGATGTCTGCATGGTGTTTGAGGTTCTGGGACATCACTTGTTAAAATGGATAATAAAGTCCAACTACCAAGGGCTGCCTCTGCCTTGTGTGAAGAGCATCATAAAACAGGTAACTTGAGACACGTAGTCGCACCTGTTGAATACTGATGACTCATGATGAAAAGTCACTCCCTGCAGTTTATACTAGGAGGCTGTGTGATGAGTAGAAACCAGTTGGGGCAGAGCATGTCGTCACTGAGCGTGTAAGACTTTTACAAGTGGGTAATCCTCTTCCGTACATTTGTTTTTGAGGTTCTCCAAGGCCTGGACTACCTGCACACAAAATGTCAGATCATCCACACAGACATCAAGCCGGAGAACATCCTGATGAGTGTTGATGAGCCTTATGTTCGGAAGCTTGCTGCTGAAGCAACAGAGTGGCAGAGGACTGGAGCCCCTCCTCCCTCCGGTTCAGCAAGTATGAGACACACACACACACATATTTATACTCACATTATTATGCACAGTTTGGTAACATTTCATACTCATCTGGTCTTCTCTTTTTAGTAAGCACAGCACCTGCTCCAAAACAGGTACGAAGCTTTTATTATCTCACGTTCTAACGATCAAAACACTTCTACATAAATGCAGCTGTCAATGAGAGCATCCTTTTATTTCCTTCTTCTCCAATAGACGGTAAAAATGTCCAAGAACAAGAAGAAGAAGTTAAAAAAGAAGCAGAAGCGTCAGGCGGAGCTGCTGGAAAAGTGCATCATGGACCTGGAGGAGATGGAAAAGACCACAGAGACACGGGAGGAGGACGACGATGACGAGGACCCACAATCTCCAAAGGGACGAGCCTGTGCTCCTCTCAGACAGGTGTCTTTTCAGGACCTAGGAAATGAGGAAACAGAGGGTAAGAAGCCAGAATCACAAGACTAATGTCTGCATCTTAAAGTTTATTGCTGTCAAAATTGCAAGACGCAGTCCTTGTCATTATCTGTCCTTTCTTGACACTTTCAGAGTACAGTGTGAATGCAGATGTCATGAGAGCGGGACCAGAAGAGGCGTCAGAGGTGAACTGTAATGGACATGTGGAGACGGAGCAGAGGCCGACTTCCCAGTGGAGGGACGAAGACCAACACAACGGCAACGCAGAGCCCGCAGAGAAATGTGCCACTCCGGAGGAAGAACGCAAGGAGTCCCCTGTTCACCCCATGTGCAACGGTGTGGAGTCGACTGATTTCAGCAAGCCGGACACAGAGACTGAAGACAGGGGGGCGCACAGCAGTGGAGTCAGTGAGAGACACTTTCCTGCCGTACTGGAGGACGGGGAGTTGGAACAAAGCATTTTGCAGGAAGAGGGAGAGGACAGCCACGATGGTCACTATGGAACCCAGGAAAGCATTAGAAACGGTCAGTCAGCCACAATCAGTGCAGGAGGAGGTTTGGACGAGGCAGTTTGATCAGACTGGGTTGCTTTAACAAACACTCCTCAGCCATGTGAACTTTGAAATACTCAGATTTAACTTTAATTATTTCATCCTCATCTATTTGTGTTTCTCTCTCTGCTGCGACGTAGGCAAGCTCACAGCAGGATCCCTGCTCATCAACCCTCTTGAGCCACTGAATGCGGACAAGATCAAGGTCAAGATTGCAGATTTGGGAAATGCCTGCTGGGTGGTGAGTCGCCTGCTAATGACCTGAGGGATTTCCTGCTTAGGGATGAAGCCTTGCACCTAGGGACACATCCAAAATAGAAGCCAGTTTTTCCATGGCATATTTGTTTGAAGTTAGAAATGACTTTGTAGACGCAGCTTGGTAGAGTTCTCACCCTCATGTATTTTATTCTCCTAAATAAAATGTGTCTTTGGAAGAGGACACAGTTTGTAGGCTGTGTTAAAGACTCTAGCTCCTTTGTCCCTCCCCCTCCCTCCTTTTACAGCACAAGCACTTTACAGAAGACATCCAGACACGACAGTACCGGTCGTTAGAGGTGCTCATTGGATCTGGGTACAGCACACCAGCAGATATATGGAGCACAGCCTGCATGGTGAGAGATCTACTATTTCATTGTCTCGCCATTAAACAAGAAGTGGGATAGATTTATTGAAATGCAGACAGATGGCTTCATACAGCGTCCTTCCCCGTGTTTATGATGATTGTATTTTCTCTTCAGGCCTTCGAGCTCGCCACTGGAGACTATTTATTTGAGCCGCACTCTGGTGAAGATTATTCCAGGGATGAAGGTATTGCTGGGTTTTCCTCTTCCTGTCAGATTTATCTTTAATTGCACATAATGCATTCTAAATACCAGGTTTAATAGCAGTTCTGAATGTGTGCCGCGCTGATGAGAGACATGTAATGTTAGTGATAGCTTTCAACAGTTTATATGTCTAGAAATGCTTCAATTGGTCTTAAATTGTGTCACTTCTGTGGTTTATTACGATCATGAATTATTCAAAACGCCACATATCTAATAAGGGTTTTACTGCATGCATGGAAAGTTCAGACCACTGCTCAAATTATTGTGTAATTTGCACAGTAAGTTGCATTAAATAGAGTACTCTGCTAGAGCCATTTGAAATGTTTTCAGCTAAGAAACTATGTCTCCGTAGTAATCACGCCAGCGTTCCTGTGTTTATTTCCTAACACATCAAACCACTTTATTGCTGCTGGAGAATGGGGCCATCTCTTCACTTCCTCATTCCTGTTTCTTCAACCTCAACATCACTCATTCTCCGCCTTTCCTCGCTCTTCTTTTGCTTTCGCTGAATTAATGCAGTGGCTCGCTGCAGCTCTGGCATGTTGGGTGTAGGTTGAGACTCATCCTGCTCTTCTGAAATTGACCCTGCTTGCTGCTGACATGAACTCATACATTCACTGCATACCTTTTACCTGCGTTCTCTATGACTGTCCGCTTTCACCGCTGCACACGTTTCGGCGTTTAGCTTTGAAGGCTGTGCTTTAAGCGTCATTATCAGTCTCACCTAATCTCCATTGTTTGTTCTCATGTGGAAAAGTGAATGACCTACATGTGTTCAGATGTTTTTTTAATAGCTGTTAATCAAAATGAATAGTCTCTCCATACATGTGCTTCTTGTCATAATAGGCTGTCATCCATCATCATCACCCATTTGTTTCTAATACTTGTTCTACATGACCGTTTGCCCTTTTGCCCTCTCCTCTCTCTCTCCCTCCCTCCTCTCTCTCCTCTCACCCTCTCTCTCCCTCCCTCTGTCTCTCCCTCTCTCCTCTCCTCCTCTCCTCTGACGTGCCTCATTTCCAGACCATCTTGCTCTCATGATTGAGTTGCTTGGTAAAATCCCTCGTCACTATGCTCTGAGTGGGAAATACTCACAGGAATACTTCACCAAGAGAGGTACGCCACCCCTCTGTCTGTGGCTCGCTCTGGGGAAGGTGGACAGGAGGGCCAAGGGAGAAGGATCCTGTCGGCACACCACCAAAGCCTGCACGTGTCAATAAATATCTGTCGCTTTGAGCTGTGCCATCAGACACTGATTCACGTTTCAGGAGATCTCCTAAAGATCGACTGGCACAGGCTCTTACACGACCACCTTAGACGTAGCCAGATGACTTGGCTGGATACTTGATACTGTATTGATCCCTGCTGAGGACATTCTCATAATCTTTTTAGTGTAAGGTTGGCCACCATCTCATTTAATCAAATGCAGTTCACTTCATCTAATAGAATTACTTTCTACTATTGCAGAAATTAGAAGCAGGAAAGAAAACAGGTCTCATGTGGAAAAGAAGTGAATCCGAGAAAGCAGTAACTCAAAAACATGCAAACCAGAGTTTACAACAATCTGGTAATTAACGTAAGTCACGGGTACTTGTAAGACGTCTCGTCCGTAGGAGATTAACCATGACAGTCTTGATAATGTCGCCTCGCTATGCTGAGCGGGTGATGCAAATGCCAAGACCTCTGTGTTTACTCTGGGAAAAAGCTGTGGTGTAAACAGCTTCAGCCCAAATTAACAGCCATCTAAACAAGAAGAATACTTTAAATATTTAATTATTTAACACAAATCTATGGTGTTTACCTACACTTGATATATTTAGTACCGTTATAAAACACTACTATTGAAAGTCCCATCTTCTCTGCACTGCATTGTTCGCACAGAAAAGTGCCACAGATATTTATCGAGTATAAAAAGCAACGCTAGAACGAGGAGGTCAAGAACCTCTCTTACAGTGTCTGCTGGTGCTGTTTGATTACGTCCTGACTGCTGCTCTGTGCGTCCTCTGCAGCAGTCAGGCCCCGTGTGTGTGCCGTCAGCCCGACCCCTCGGCCCTCCACCCACGCACCCGGAGTGGGCCCGTGACTGGGTCACTGTCTGATGAATCTGTTGTTTGTCTTGTCTGTCTTCTCCTCCTGCGACCGTCCACTGTGTAGACCATATAGCGCTGATCATTGAGCTGCTGGGGAGTGTCCCACGCAAACTCATAATGACCGGCAAATATTCCAAGGATTTTTTCACCAAGAAAGGTAAAAGAAAAAAAAAAAAAAGAAATGTCCCTGTCAGGATTGGAGTGAGACTTTTCTGTCTACGCCTTGGAGCATGCGCTAGTGATAAGAGTCGTAACTGTGCTTACAGAGATGTTAAAACTGAATGTAAATGTTTAAAATATTACTGTTGAGATTCAGGAAGAGGGTTCATATTTAATATCCAAAAACAAAAACAGCTGGACTTCTCAGTGACTAGTGTGGAGTTTTATTGGTGCACACCTGAAACTGACATGACTAGGGTCAACAACCACATACCAGTATCACTAATTAGGAGGAAACAGAAGAAGACCAGTCAGGTTATTCTCACACAACTTCCTCTAATTACAGGTGAGTGTTTGGTTGTTAACAGACCCTAGTCATGGGAGTTTCAGGTGTGTAACACTTACAGACTCCCCACGAGTCATTTTCACCTGAAAGCTTGGATGACTGGTGATACATCTTCAAGACAATAAGTCAGGCTGCCTTTGTTTTGGATGTACAATGATTTGGATGAAAATATTCATAGATGTAAATATTTAGTGTATGTTATATGTATATATTATAAGATTGCATACATGTAATTCTGTCGCAGACCAATTGGTGATTTTAAACACTGTAAACCGCTCTGTAGCTGCGTGGTTCTCATACAGCGCTCTCCGCCCGCAGGTGATTTGAAACACATCACCAAGCTGAAGCCGTGGGGCCTTCTGGAGGTGCTCATTGACAAGTACGAGTGGCCCCGCGAAGAAGCCGAGTGCTTCGCCGACTTCCTGATTCCCATGCTGGAGCTGATCCCCGAGAAAAGAGCCACGGCTGCAGAGTGCCTGCGCCACCCCTGGCTCGCCCTCTAGTGGACACCTCCCTCCGTTGTCCCTCCCTTCCCCTGTCCCCTCTTTTCTCCAGAGACTGCAACAGATCACTTTCCAGTTTGGGCATATCAGATGATGAATATTTATTTCTCTGTTTTGTTTCCTTTGTTTTGGATTTCTTCCGTTCTTGTTATTGAGCTGATGCTTCCGTGTACGTTTGCTTTTGTATTTGTTGGTTCTTCTTTCGGTGTTATGGCGCCAGGATCCAATGGATTTTGGATTTTTATTACTTTGTGGTTACGTTCGGCTCCAGCTGCTGTGCTCTGTTCACCCACCCAACTAAGCGAACCTGTTATTGTACTGCTAGTGACTCATCCTTGTTTGTTACACTCCTGCACTAAATCCCAAACAAATCAAGGATATGTAGCCTTTATTGGTCATTTTCGTCCCCTTAAAAAGGACTCGCTGTCAGTTTTTTTTTTTTTCTTGTACATTTTCATTAGTGCTGTGTTCCTTTTTTAAAAAAAAAAGAAAAAAAGAATTATTTTATCTAATATCACACATGTAAGGTATACATTTTGTATTTGTAAAGTAGGGGTAGGAAGTTGCACACTGGGCTGACATTTACACTGACCGTGGTAACGTTCATAGCGTTTTTTTTCCAGACAGGCTCTAGTTTCTTACCGAGACATCCACTGTCTCATCAATAGGTCATATTTAGCTATAACAGAGCCGCAGTCGCCTGGTGTTTAGTGGTTAGTTGACTATAATAAAGGAGATCTTTCATTCTCATGGGAGGCTACAAATTCAGGTAATACAGCGTTTTTAAGACTTCAACAGGACGACATGATAAGAAGCCCGGTTTAAAGGAAAAAAGTGAAAAACAAACTGTATATATCTGTACCAAAGAGTTTGCCTTTATGTATATTACAGTTATGTACAGTTTTTAACAAATCTTATATCTTAGCTAAAATAATTTAGCTGGGTAGCTGTGTTTTAATAAAGCGTATGGAAGATGTGTTTGAGCTCGGTCGTGTGTGTGGCCGACTGTTCAATAATGTTGCCGGTTTTCGCCGCCGAGTTGGCGAGACCTGATGTTCTGTAATGGTGTCCCGAACCCGTCATATCAAAGTAACCTACGTTATCCGTCGAGACATAGCGGGGGGAGAAACTAAAAAAAAGAAAAAGAAAAATTCACGCCGAGAGCATAGACTTTGTGTGAGCTGTTCAACTTACAAAGATGTGCAAAACACCGTACAATAAAATGGATCTTCAAACAGGACGTGCTCTGTGTGTCGAGCTTGTTTATTGGGTGATGATGTGAAATGCAGAAAAACACAGAGGCTGGTTGTGAGGGAGTAAACAGATTCAAACTTAATTATCCAAATGATACGTCTGCTGAGGGTCCATCTGTTCATCACTTGTTTTCTGCAAAGGAGAAAAGAAAAAGATGCATTTATTTGGAGGACTTCAGACATTAGGACTCATTTGGCTACTAACCAAGTGTAGAAATAAGCAAGTATTAAGATGAAACTTGTTTATTAAACCTTCAAATTGAAGTCTTAAATATGATTTGTAATCACAGGGATGTCCCATAAGTTCACAAGGACACACGAAAAGCCCAGAACGCCTTTGCTTTCCTTGCTGTGACACAATAAATTATGAGTCTGAGAACATTCAAACTCATACCACAAGACCCTCACCTGTTCCCTCCACCTCAAATTCATCTGGCAGCAGCTTGTCCTGCCGGTTGCCGAGGGTGAAGGACAGAAATGCCAGGAGGAGGGCGTCCAGGATGCTGATGATGGCCAGGATGTAGGCCCAGCGCACCGTGCAGTTTCCCAGGGTGTACTTGTCCGTCTTCTGGCCGCACATCTGCTTCACCTCGGGAGCGTCCCAGCCGTCTGGGTAGATCATGCAGCCCATCACCATCAACACGGCTGCGGGGGAAGGACAAAAAAATAAAATAACTGGCAGGGCCTTGCAGTAATTACCTCTTGTGTGCGCTTACTTTGATAAATAATAATGAGTCAGGTTCTAAGACCTCATAAAGTGCCAGAGGTTTAATTTAATCATGGTGCAGCTTGGCAGAGGACGCTCAGAGGGGCTGTTTGCATGATGGATTGTTATAAAAGTTTTTAAATGTTAAATACTCTTCGTCTGGTAAAGTTTCCTCTGGGTTATTCACAATAAAATCTAAATTGCCCTGATACGTCTTTGACAAGGACCTAGTTATACCAGGATTTTATCACAGCCAGTTTTCTCGGCCTCGGCATGATTCAGGTGCAGGTTTGGAGCGATTAACAGCACAGCAACACCTGATCCTGTTAAATGTAACCCAATCCACCATCAGAGGTGTCAGAGTCTGGGCTGAAACTCGATCTCCTCCTGGCTTCCACGGCGAAGAACAACACGTCCAGTACAAACACACCTCACGCCTGAAACCAGAGAGGTGTGAAGGCGGCTCAAGACGAGTTCATCGGCACACACCTGACCTACAGGAGAGGGGCTTGAAAGGCTTGAAATTAAAACAGAATATTTAGAGATGTATTTGGATTAGCAGGCAGTGACATTACAGTAATTGTAAGGTTGTGGACAGAGATGAAGAGAATAAGAGTGTGACTTGTTACCCTGGACAATATTTGAAACCCCAATTAATAGCTTATAATTTCTTTCAGTTCAGGATTCTGCACAGCGTCTTGAGACAGTTTGGATTATATATATTGATTGACTGACTTCAACCTCAGAGAACTTGCATTTCTTTAACTTAATGCAGCTTTTCCTAAATGAATGAAGTCCCTGCACAATGTTAGCCACATTTAAATGACATACAGTACACAGTATGCATAATATACATCCTTCATTAAGTCTAAATCTGACCAGTAACAACTAGTAGAGTTGACGGTACAACATTAATCTATATTAACTATATAAAGAGAGTCAAAGACAGAAATAAATTTGCTTAAACTTAGATCTTCTTTTACTTTAACATAACTTTTATGGGCAGAAAGAATAGAACAATATAAATTAATGTCAGGTTGATTTCTAGTCTCATAGTGAAATAGGAGCAGAATATAGAGCCAGTTATAGTCTAGTATTTAATTGTTTATTATTTTTTTCAGCATAACTTTCAGTGCTTGTCTATAACATTTAAAATAAAACCGATTCTTTCTTAATCTTTGGATTTTTGTTTTATACAGAAGTGACCTTTCACACAGTAGATGATGCAGAAAAATAACTTAAAAAATAAGTTTTGATTTACCTTTTCTTTCTATTCTTTCCCAGTTGATGTCTAGCTATAACTAGTCTTAAAAAAGAACATTAATAATAAAATAAATAATATGCAATGTGTTTTTTTATATATATTTTTATTTATTTATTTATTTATTTTGATGGTGCAGCAAAGAGCAGTAAAGACTACAGAGTCCCTCACCTGATGCCAGCTGCAACCAGGCACAGATCTTGTAGACGTTCCCGGCGTTGCAGAAGAAGAACAAGCTGAAGCAGACCATGGTGGCCACCACCAGCAGCATGGACGTCCCGACGAAGAACATGGCGGTCCTGAAGGCCGGGGACGGGATGGAGCTGAAGTCCAGCATGCTGCCCTTGCATATGAGCTCCGAGGTCAGCGCGTTGCCGATGCAGTAGTGGAAGAGGCCGAAGTAGCCGGCCTGCGGGGTGTCCACGCTGTCCCCGATCCAGTAAGGCTGGATGAAGACCACCACGGTGATGATGACGAAGCAGATGGTGAACACGGCCCACATGACGCCGATGGCTCGGGAGTTCCTCACGTAGTTGGTGTGGTAGATTTTAGCGGCCTCCTGGGCTGGGAGCAGGTCCATGGTGGCTCCTGAAACTTACACCAAACTCTTCTTAAAACACTCCCCGTCTTTCCTTGTTACGGGTCCACATTCCCAGAGACTTTAGACACGGCACAGCTCACACGTGTCTCTGCTTCTCTCCACTGAAAGACCTGTCTCAGGATTCAGCACCCTGGACAGCATCTCACCTGTCTGATTAATGACGCTGCGCTGACGTCAGCCGTGGAGGGTAAATGACGTTTGTCTTCACTGTGAATGAACAAGGACTTATTGAGATGCACTTTCTGGAAGTTAATAGTTATGAGAGAAGATGGTCGGTAGGTGGTCTGGCTACACATTTAACTATGAAGAGATAACAATAAACAAATAGCTAAACAACAAGCAAGTGATCTACAACTATTAATCTATTAATCAGGAGACTCGTCCATGTAAGACTTCTTCTGTTTAAGGTAACATTTAATGAAGCTTTAATTGGCTTCTAATGTCTTCATACCTCATATAACTTTTAAGTCATCTGACCTTATTTTTGGCAAAAAAATGTGTCACTCAACATTTAACTCAACTAGACGTGTCCAAAAGTTAATGGACAAACACGTGTTGCACACTCACCTGCCAGCTCATTAGGTGGACCAGTGAAATTAGTCCTGCAGCACTGATGCCTCACAGCGAGAAGGTTCTGGGTTCGAATCCAGGCCAACTGGGTCTTTCTGTGTGGAGTTTGCATGTTCTCCATGTGTCTGTGTGGGTTCTCTCCTGCTACTTCCTCCCACCGTCCAAAGACATGCTAGTTAGGTTCACTGGTGACTCTAAATTGGCCGTAGGTGTGAATGTGAGTGTGAATGGTTGTCCTTGTCTCTGTGTTAGCCCTGAGATAGACTGGTGACCTACCCTTAACAGGACAAGTGGTTACAGAAGATGAATGAATGAATGACTAACAGTCCTGCACTAAATCTTAGCTGCATGATTTATTATGATGTTTAGTTTACATTGGAACAGAAACATTGGTCAGAAAGGTGTTTATTCACCTGTGTGGTCATTTTGGAGGATGTACTTTGTGGTGCTGTTAAACTGGACTAAAATGAGGTTGTCAAAATAACAGAAAGACTTGTCAGTGCAACACATTTCTCTGGTATCCACCATTATATCAGAACTTTTAGTTTTCACTGTTGTATCTAATGAACTGGTGAGTGAGTACATCCACACTGCCGTTTTATTTTGTTACAAACTCCTCTTATACAGTACCTTTTTAAATGCTACAGCACGCTATTCAGCGAATAAATAAAAAGGAACCCGTGGATACTGACGCCCTCTGACTGTTTATGCTGAAATTTTATGGCTGATGCGCAGGAAGCTTAAAATTAAGGTCTGCTGATATCAAATTCAATATCGTTCCAGTTTCTCATTGGAGAGATGCTTATCTGAAAACTACTGCCAGAGACAGGAACACAATAAGGAATTTATTTGGCTGAATAAGAATAGCAATAAAAGGAAGAAATTGAATGGGCAGATTACGGCGTCTGATTGTCGCCGACGGTGTTGACAGTTCTGCTGCAGCACAGGTTCCTGAACGACAGTCGAGCCCGCGCTGGAACAGATGTGAAAAGCTAACAAAGGCATGTGAGCTGCATGAAGCCACACAGCCAGCTTCTGTTTGCCAAAACTAGCTGGTGTGTGATGCTCAATGCCAAGGTGGGAATCTATCTAGCGCTGGCGAGTCCAGCTTGTTCTGGATGTTAAGCTCCCTGTCACTGCTGCTCAGGAGGCTCTTCTACTATCTAGATTTCCCCTTTGTGGTTTGCACAGTATAAAATATCATCCAGCAGCAGAATAAATTTAGCGATAATTCTGAATTTCATTTGCTGCAGCGGCACTTTTTAATTTGTGGCTCGGTGCAGTATTGTGAAAGGCATAACAACCGTGGCTCCAGGCTGACAGGGGCAGCCGGACAGAGCGTGCCACCATCTGTGCTCTTCACCCTCCACTCGGTGCTGGTAACAAGGAGCTTGATGGCCTCATACATGACACTGCGCCATGTAAAGAGAAACAGGATTCAGGGATGAGCGGTCGCCCTGCTTCCCCGTGGGGATCCCTGACGACGCCCTGCAGCTAAGGAAGGACAGTCTGCTGCTGGTGGGGGGTAAGAAGGGAGGGGAACACCAGCTCTGCCTGAGAGACAGGCAAAGAGAGGGGGATGAGATGGTGAGAGGCTAGGAAGACTAATCAAAGTCTGAGGAAGAAAAGTGTGGGGGAAGCTGCTTTTGGAGTGCTGCTCTAATGAGGTGTAATCTCTGATACATGTCTCGGTACTTGTCAAGATTTCACAGAGGGATGCACTGAAGAGGAGATGTGTAGGTGTAAAAATGTTTGAGGATGGACTGCATCAAAGCTCCTCGCGCACGCCACTTCAGTTCAATTTTGTTTGTCCATCACTGCACTAATCACGCCCAGAAAACGAAGCAGACAGCATCTATGTGAACAACAGAAAAAACATCTAAAAATAGAGCGTAGTAATATATGCAGGATGCAATGGCAGGTGGATTTATTAGTCTGTGCACAGACCAAACCAACAGTTGCTTGATGAATTTCATAAAAAAGTTATCAAATAAAAACCAAATCAACTTCTTTGCTGAGTTGACACAGCTCCTTATTTGTTTTCTGACACAAAATAGAGAAAGCATGAAACAAAAAACATTCCGTTGTTGTCCCAGAGTAGCGCTGCCGGGGTTGTAGGCCTACTTGGTGAAGCGTAACGTCTCCAGGTTGATTTGGTGGATATTAAACTCACAGTCAAAGAGGATGAAAAGAGACAGACATTAGCAGAACTGTGTTTAACGCCCTCACCTCATTTCAAACTGAATCAATCCCAGATTAGATCTTAGACGTGCCACCGTCTCCTGAACATAAAAGAAGGTAGCGATTCATCAAACACCCTCCGCGCCGGCTTTTCAGCCCTTCTATCGAGTGTCACTCTGAAAGTTTTCAGTTCTTTTTATGCTGTGAAAACAACAGAGGTACAGACGTTTTCTTTTGTTTTAATCAAATCATTTCTCTTTGTGCCGCAGAACAATTCGGCAAAACCAAAGATGATGACACACCGTGTAAAATAGGTCCCATCAGTGGAAGCAGATAGGAATTAAAGCACAGAAATATTTCACTTTGAAATCTATCTGAACTGATGTGACCCCAGAAACCTGCCCTCTTTAAAACTTCAAAATAAAACAGCAGATATTAAAATTTAAAATTTAGTGAAAGAAAACCAGACAACAACAGGGAGAAATAAATGATACTGCAGATACTTTTGTAAATACTGAGTACCCTGCAGGGCACAGTTCAGGGAAACAAAACTGAAGTTTGTGGAAAATGAACAACTTTGCTCATGTTGTCTAAAATATAAATAACCGCACGTTATATAAAAGCCTGCATACCCTGCTGCAATTAAAGCACTTGAACTAATTAAATTCCTCATTAAGTATTAAACACATGCCATTTTATCCACCGACATGTGTGTGTTATAGTATGACATTCATTTATTATGCTATAGCTGTTTCATCTTGAGGACTCCTATGTTTTCGACTGCATCTCCTGCCAGGAGCCTGTTTTCAAAAGTCTCATCGTGCAATAAAGGAGAAAGAGTGTGGGTGGGACTGAAACCCCCTCTTCCATATTGTATTATATTTTCTACCTACACACCACAGACACAAGCCGTTAATGAGCAAAACCACAATTTGTATTTTACACAAGATTTGATTAGGTGCAATATCGAGTGTTGAGGAGCATTTGCAAAGGAAACCGTCTTCTTCCTTCCTCCAAGCTTAAAGGCTGACACTCATTCATTCATTTATTCATTTATTTTCTGTAACTGCTTGTCCTGTAAAGGGTCGTAGGGAGGCTGGAGCCTAACCCAGCTGTCACTGGGTGAGAGGCGGGATACAACCTGGACAGGTCGCCAATTATTCACACTCATGTGCACACCTACGACCAATTTAGAATCACCAATTAACCTAACGAGCACGTCTTTGGACAGTGGGAGGAAGCTGGAGTACCCACACAGACACAGGGAGAACATTCAAACTCCACACAGGCATCAATGCTGATTGTGTGGCATTTCCTGTTTTATTTTGTAACTTTGCATTTTCAGCTATACTTCCTGCCCTTGTGTTGTTGTTTTTTTTTTTTTTTACCTCCCCATGTAATGTTTGCTCCTCACCTGTGCCTTTTTTCAATTAGCTTGGCATGTATATATAGTCCTATCTTTGCTTGTGTTTTCCTGCTCCATCCAGTTGTTTTTTCCTAGAGTTTCCTGTTCCTTTTGGTTTTTTGGGGGGAAATTCTGATCCTGGCATCAAGTCGTTTGCCTATTTTCTGTAGGTTTACACTTGGCCTTGATTTAGATTTATCCTGCCGGTGCCTTTCTTTTATTGAGTAAGACTCCTTAAAGACTTTATTTCCTCCTCCTCCTCCTCCTTCTCTTCCTGCCTCTTTGTGTGCCCTTCACTTGGGTCCTACCTCTTTCTTGTGAAACCTAAAACATGACAGGTGGGTTGTTAGAGAGCCGTGAAAAGAAGAAGCCGCCCACATTAATCTGAATAACATCCTCTAACTCAAGTGAGGTTAACAGCCTCTATAAACGTGAGGTTCAAGTGGGCATCACCCACTGACGTTCCTAATAAAAACCTAAACTCGCCATCAACCACTTAGAAACTGAAGGAACCTCAGAACTCAAAACAGCTGGGCTTTTGTAAATAACAGAATACAGCCAATACAATAAAACCAGCCTATATCATAACCACATTATGACTGTACACAGAGCTAGATGATCAAACTCTTTTAGATGTTGCTGCCACATCTGAAGAAGTCGGCAAATGAACAAACAACAACTTCTCAAACTGCTGAGCATGTATTTCCAGAAAGGAATTTGCTCTTGACTCGTTATCTTGGAGGCTACAGGGGTTTTTCATCGCTGCATGCAGTCAACACATGGCTCATATGTGCAGATGTCCAAATTGCATCACTCCTACGCTACGTTTTCCACAGGGCCCGGAGACCTGCTGCAGATTGTCATTGCTATAGGAATTAATGTGTATGAATGGAATCTGTCACAAGTCATTAAACCTCCCCTGCTCCGTTGTAAATGGGCAAGTTCTACTTCCTTGGTTCATCATATTTCTCCCTGTAATCCAATATGAGGTGTGTGAGTGGTTGTAAAAATGGCCTGTGGCACTTCTAATAACCTTGGCAGCTTTATTACGTTTATGGCCAACTTTCATCAAATGAGCGACATGCTTATTCCTTGATGTGATTATGGTCTGCTGGTGAGAGGGAGACCAGAGTACATCATAATGTTTTCCTGAAGCCTGACAAGTATTCCGTCATCATGGTGCACTTTTTTTTGCCTGTAATATTGTTTTAATGCTGCGTGACTCATCCTCCTCCCCACCGCAGTGTCTGTGGAGCTGAATGATGCTATTTGAGGGGTTTGGATTCATAACAAACCACTGGTTCTCAGCAGACTCTTGCAGCTTTATGTGCCAATCAGATATGAAGATGATTTCATTTGAGTATGGTTTCTGTTACGATTGGCCCAGAGGAAAGTGCTGAGCACTGATGCTGGAGAATGATAAGATTTAGTTAGTCTTCCGATTGGTATTCAGTTGATAAACCCCTGCAAATCAGTATGCAGGAGGGCAGGTAGAGAAGGGCAAGCTGTCTCTGAGCGTATTTCTAGTTTCCCTTAATTTCCATCATTTTAATCTCACCGGGGTTGTGTGCATTGTAATATCCTTCTAAACACCCCCTTGTGTTGTGTCGGTAACCTTGACCCAGCCGTATTGCGGTTTTGCTTCCCTGCAGCAACGTTTTGGAGATAATGAGCTCTGTGGAGTTTAGTGCAGGTGTAACGGTTGCAGATCATCCCAGGACAAAACATGATTCTCCTCTCACGGCAACAGCTTGGGATCCCCGACCTGACGCCTGACCCTAGCTAACGTTGTCAGCCCCTCGTTACGGCACTGCAGCTCCGCAGACGCTGATCCAGACAGTTTTCTTTCATCCAGTCTCTGGTAGATTCGGTGTGGCTTGGCACATCCAGACGGACCTCAGCTTGTCTTGTTATTTCGGTTTGAGTTAAGGAGCAAAAGGGGGTTTCGCACCCTGAGCGACCCATATTTGGGACAACTGAGGTCTCTTCTATGGTTACAGTTCCTGGAATCTGAGTCTGATGTCACAATAATGAGATTTTTTTCCATCACTACACACAGTTTGCCTTTGTGCAAAAAAAAAAGGAAAAAAAACAGAATAAATGAAAACGCTGAATATGTCTCAAAGGGATTTTTCTTTAATGAAAAAAAAAACTTTTATTATCCAAGATCGTCCAAGAGGGGGCAGTATACCATTACGTGTATTGACTAGTGAGTCAGCTCACTTATTACAGTGTATGCTCAGAGGATAGATTAAACAGTGCACTCCTTCCACACCCCTGCTCAAACAAATAGCCAGACGCTGTCCTCACTGTTTACACACTTACATTTACATACAGTGTTTTTACAGAGAGTCCCTCACAAGAGACAGAAAAATATATTTAAAAATCTATTTGGAACGAGCCTACTGAGTCTTTTTTTTTTTATAGCAAGGTGTTCCTGTGTTATCTTTTGATCTTGGAATAGGCCCTGAGTGTAATTTACATAAATCCTTTGTGGGGTGTGATGCGCTTTGAAGAGTCTTCCTGAATCCTCCAGAGTTAACGCTTTAATACACAAAATCTTCAGCCTCCTTGATTTTCAAATCCAAACTTTAAAAGTGATTCCCTTCCACACTCTTCTCTTCCGTCCTCTTCAGTCTGGATCTCTGAATGATGTGCTTACTCCCTGACACCGCTCACAGATAGCCCTCTTTGTCTCAGGGATTGAACGTGTGCTCCTGTGAACAGGATTTCAGGTCTAAGACGGGGGGGTCATCCTTCAGTCCTCCCCGACAGCCTGAATCCCCGTAAAAACACTGCCGCTTGCCTCCCCTGCCACAGCTTCTGCTGCTGCTGCTGCTGCGGCTTCATCTCCTAGCTGGCACGCGCTGCATGAGATATCAGGTAGCGGTGCAGTTATGCAAGGGCACGCGTGACAAGGAGGCATATTCTTCTCGGGGAGGGGAAGCTCATCGTTATTCTTTCCTCTCTAACCTCCTCGGGTTGACTCTGAGGTGTTCAAAAACCAGAGGCTCTGAACTTTGATTGCAAGCGCGTACTCTCCCCTGTATAATATCAGAGGCCCTCTTATGATTAAGATAAAGACACACCTGTAATTGCACTCATGATGTGCGGTTGCCCTTTTGAAATGTCACCATCAATGTGTCTGTCAAGTGGCTCGAACAGAGCAGTTTGTGACACGGTACTGTAGTTTGTGTTCCCTCTCTTTTGCAGCTTTGTTTTCACCTGAGATATTTTTGTTTTGTGGCAAATCAGATGACTGCTGTTTCGGTGTGTGGGTATGTGAGAGTTGATGCTCCAGGAGTTATATAACCTTGTAGCAGAAGTAATAGGAAGGAGGAGCCTCCCCGACATTAAAATTTGTCGGCGCTTTGGGAGCTGTGGGGGAAAATTCTTGCTGTTAATTGGACTGTGAAGGATTTTTACTGCACATTCAGCCCACTCTCCGTGTCACTCTTCTCCTCCGCGAGTTCACCCCACGGATTGTAAAAGTATATCTGTACCCAGCTTGTTGTCTGTTGCTCCCTCTCTCTCCTCTGTCTGTGTTCCCGCTGAATACAATGAGACACATTCACAGTGTTTGGCTGTCACAATGCACCGTGCCGTTGTAAGGTGGTGACAGGAAACAATGCAAGATGCCAGTTAAGGGTTAGTTTGACAATTTTCCGCTTGCCGGGAACTTGATAAAAAGATGGATGCCATTCTTATGTCAGCTCTGTGGGCTGAATATGAAGCCAGCATAGGATCAGCTTATCACTATCAAGACTGGAAAACAGCCAGCCATGGCTCTAGAAAATGGCGAGGATCTCTAAAGCTCACTAATAAACACGTGCTACCAACAAACGGAATCTGTGAGCTCGTGGTTACGACGTGGGAAGTTGTGTACACAAAACAGACCTCGAGACTCTCCAATGAAAAATGAATAAATGTCAAATCAATTTAGAAAGGAAAGACTTGAGAAAAAAAACAAGAAAATTTACCTTTTGACCTTTAATGAAAGAAAAACGGGAAGAGAACGAGAGGAAAAAACATCCATTTAACTGGATGTTTTTGTAGGCGAAGAAGAAGTTAGTGAGGTCAGTGATTTTGTAGCTCTCTATGAAAACCCTTTCTGCTGGTAAAAAACACAGCGCAGACATGACTTCAGGAACAATATTCAGATGTAATTTTAGACTTTCACAAGGCATGTCCTATGAGTTTGGAGAAGCGAGAGCAGTGTACCCGTGTTCAAGACATACTTCCTGTTTCAATAAAGGAAAATAACATTGTTAGTTTTTTGTTGTTTAGACTACTTTTAGACTATAGAATAAAGGTAAAGGTAGATTTTTTACATATAAAAATCTAATAACAGATGTTTTTCTAGTTTTCATGTCCGGTTTTAAGAGCAAACTAGAAACACCAAAAAAAACACCCAGATCAGAACAGTTTTCAAGCAAACCACTTAACTGAGGAAACGGAAAGGCATTATGAAAAGATGAGGCCATTCCTGAGACGTTTCATGAAATTACCAAGATAAGTTAAATAAATTACCATATATTACCTTACCATCCACCTCTGCCATTTGTGAAAATGTCAGCAAACACGTCACAACCGGGGAAGTGCCGCTGCCTTCACATGGCGTCATGTTTACTGTATTAACCAGGTAAGAGGCTGATTATCACAAGAGGGGGCTGTTTATATAACGTTTTGTTGTGAACATGGTAGCTGCCTTCATATGCCGCATACAGACGGTGTCGTGTTTACTGCGCCCTCTTGTGGTTGGCACAACCTCCTCGGTAGAAATGTTTGGACGTGTTTGCTTTCTGAAAATGGTGGAAGTGGACGGGAAGGTAATGTATCACAGTTTAGTCATATAAAATTGTTCAGGCCTTTCCTTTTTAGTTCACACGACACTATTAGAAGTCAGCAACACATAATTGGTTGTTTATTTCATGTTTTATTTGATGTAATGATAATTGGGCAGCTATCAGTCCGTCATGTGAATTTGTGTGTGTGTACAACGAACGAAAAAATGTCACGGTGATCATACGGTGCTCGGGTGGGTTTGAGGCTTTGATTGCTGCCTTCAAATGGAGTCGTGTTTACCGTGTTCACGATAGTGATGAGATCTGTTCTGAGAGCCGGCTGTTTTGTCACGACTCCCAAATAAGAGTCGACTCCTTCGGCTCTCGATCGGCTCTTTATTTAATTTCGTTTATAGCCTAATATTTTGACCAAACACAGCAAATACATATGTTTTGCATCCATTTTTTTTAATGAGAAGCTTAATAATGGTCTCATTTTGTCCTGTTATTCTTGTCTGAAAACATTCTTTCTTTTGTTTAATGTTTCAATAAATCTTTAATTGTGTAAACAAATTAGCAAAACACTGCAATCAAATCCACACAAGCAAAAACAGAACCAAACTCAATAAACAGACAGTATAAATGTCCCTAGTGCATATTGGCATTGAGAAAAATCAGATGCCTCAGCTTTGACAGGCTGATGCGCTTTCTTCTCTCCGTGAGTATCTGCCCCTGTTCACTTCTGTCTACTGCCTTAATCAGTCAGCCACAGCTTCTGTCCTCCTCTCTGCTTTCATATAATGGTATGATCCTAACTCGTCACATGTGACTGGCCACATGGCGTGGCCATCAAAACAAAGTTCTGCCCCGTCCCCTCGCAGCAAAGATGAAACAAAAGGAAAAAAAGATTGTGGGGAGTCGGCTCTCACTTGATGGTAATCGGCTCTTCTGATTCACTACCAAGCATTGGCTCTTAGAACTGGCTCTTTTGCGCATGATACATCACCAGTTCACAAGAAAAGTCCAAAAGAAATGAAGTGGATGGTGAGTCAAGTAGAGTTTTATGAATGTATTTTTCTCAACAGCCTCTAAACCAGGGGTAACAAACATACAGGCCACGGGCCAAAACGAGCTCACCAGAACGTTCAGTCTGTTCAGCAGAATGAATTTGAAAACTGCGTAAAATTACGTAGAAGACGTTAACTACAATCTTTCAGTAAACGTAACGGCTAATTCCACTAGTGGTCCCACTGCTTTATTTGGAGTTGTAGACATAACACCACGCCGAGACCTAGGACTCATCAACAGATGGTGGCAATGCGCAGAAATTACACTTGTTTTTCTTAATACAGGTTGTTCATTAAATGTAAACATATTGTACTTGTCTACAGTAAAACAAGAGCTATGCTATTATGTCACTGGTGCGACCCCCTTGAGATCATATTGGACTGTGTGGCCCCTAAACTAAAACGAGTTTGACCTTCCTATCATCTATTAGCCTCAGTGGCTCCGTAGCAGCCATCTTCACACAATAATGAACGTCAAGTAGCACAAATATTTTGCGCACACGATTTCCCACGTCTTAACCACAAGCTTACGAGTTCCATTTGAAGGCAGCACCAAATCATGCGACACAGGTTCCAGGTTCAAATTTAACTTGCAGACTTGAATGTGAATGATCTCATCATCTAACTCTGGTCAACAGACGAATTCTCTGAAATTATGCACCACCACTTTTAAGAGAAACCTTTTTCCTCTTTTCGTCATATTTAAAAAAAAACTGCAATTTTCTTTAATGTGCTGCACCTGTGAGCTCCTCCGTGTTCTTTGTGCTCTGCTCTGTTGGACATTAGTGCCCCCTTAAAAGGAACACTTAGAAAAGAATTTCTAAATCATAGTGATTCACTAAGTTCACATTTAGTGCTCCATTATGAAAGCATGCGAACTCAGATCCCAGTAGGGCT
Source organism: Planiliza haematocheilus (assembly GCA_005024645.1). NCBI lineage: Eukaryota > Metazoa > Chordata > Actinopteri > Mugiliformes > Mugilidae > Planiliza > Planiliza haematocheilus. Next base: position 13,498,990 of record SRSE01000593.1, read on the forward strand.
GTGTAACATTTCCTGCTCTGTATTCTTGGCCCAAAGTAAAGACAGTTGCTCATGTGAATGTAAACATTTGCACTAAAACGAACCACTGACTGCTCATGGTGACAACTGGGATCTAGATTTGTGCCTAATGGAGACTTCTTTACCCTGGACGTACAGTTCACATTAGCTTTGTGAGCTTATTTGTCACCTGTGGCTATTTAGCTGTTAACTGCGTCTCTTTTACCCACAATTGAAAGTAGAGGTGCTCCATCACATGAAGCAGCGACTGCGGCTAAACACTGAACAGGACTTTATTAGGCACTTGGTGAAACAGAAACTCCTGTTGGTGTTCGGCTCGTTACAGTCACGGTGTAGAGGGATTTGTGAAACACACTGAAGATGGTCTTGTATGTCACCGCTGAGCCTGGAGCGACTGTAAAGAAGGTGTTGACTGTCTGAGCTTTGCCAGGGATCATTGAGGGTTCATTGTTGGAAAGTGTGAAGGACAAATTGTAAACATCATTTCATTGCAGCAAAGGGTACTTGAGTAACTAAGGAATGAATCCCTTTCACCTCCTCTTGACTGGTAGTATTGTTGAATATAATGAAGGCGAGCGAGCTGTCATTTCTATGAAAATAGTGAAGTGGCAGCTGCTGTTGGTAAGGAATAGCTCAAGGGGTTAAAGTCTGCTGGCGTTAACGACACCTCAGCATGCCTGCACTGCTACCTGCACGTCCCACTGATTTTATTCATTTATTTATTTATTTATTTTGTCTCCCAGCAATGACTTCCTCAGGCCCCTGTGAGCACATGGATGCCCATCAACTCCTAAAGTCACGCTGGTGCTGTAATGAGGAAAACCATAATGGCAAGTCCTGCTCGGAGCATCCACTGGCTGTGATGGCTCCACCAGAGGGGCATGTGCACAGAGACATGGAAGTGGAGGGAGTGGAGGTGGGGGTGGGGGGGGTGCTGCTGCAGCTGGCGAGCAGGCTTGCCTCATATCTGGAAGTGAAAGCCTTAAGGAGTCGGGAGAGTGTGGAGTTGCATTAATCATGTTGTCACACGTGTGCAGGTCCACTCCAGAGACAGGAGTTCATCACATGCTGATGCACCGCATTAAACAGTCACTAGCCATAGTGTGTTTTAGTGGGAAGATACCACAGGGCTATGTCTGATCACTCTTGATAGTATTCAGGGAGGTGCGCTGTAATAAGAGTCCTCCTTTGTGGCTCTGGCTCTGTGGACGCTCCTCTGCACCTGCATCTGATCTCTGTGTGTGGGAGGAATCCTGCTACTTCTCCTCAGCGAGCCGCTGGTGGAGCTCTGTGCCTGTCGTGGGACTACCCATGCCACTGTTCACATAACACCGGCCGTGTATTCACCTCCTCCACCCTTACTGCACGCACGGCACAGGGGGATAAATGCAACGATTTGCATGGATATAGCTTTGAGGAAACGCCGCTGATGAAAGTCCCACCTAGAAAGAGAAGCAAACTTTGATCAGAGAAATGTCTCCACGCCTCTTGAAGCTGCGGGGGCAGAGGGCTACAGCAACGCAGCGTTTAAGATCACAACCACTGCTTGTCGAACAAATAGATAATAGGTAAAAAACGTTGCTTCTTCTTTCCTGCCTCAATGTTGTGCGCCGGCTTTGGCGAGAGTGCCAGTGAAAGCAGATTTTTATTAAGCATCTAAATCATTCTGATTTCATTAAGGATGAGCAGTGCAGCCACTGAGTTTCAGTCAACACAAACTAAATTGCTTCAGTTAGCATCTTGAGGTGGACTGATTAGTGGGCGTGTTGCTGTTGCATGAAGGAGCCGAAATGGAAAATTTAGATGATGCCGTGGACTGGAATTCAGCAGATGAACAGACCATACATTTCTTTCGGGCTCCCTGCCTCTGAGGTAATTCAATTCATTTTCTTTTATTGATTGACACTGGATACCGTGACGCTCTGGGCTCGTGCGAGCAGGCGGCGATAATGAAGGAATTTCTTGTGATTCGGCTCCTGAAAATAAATAGCAACTCAGTGGAAGCTGACTAATAGTGGGAAGTTTGTGTTCTGTTGGGCTTCTGTCTTTGCAGGAGCCATTACGAGGCTCAGATCATGTTTGTTCACAATTTCAAGAGCACATACGAGGGCTAGGCTTGTGTTTGTGCGGCAATACAGACGCACGGCCAGCGTTTCGTGCAGGCTGTTTGAGGTTTTAAGTCAAACTGAGAGCAGTTGATTTAAGCTGATGGCAGGCAGTTCTGAAGGCATTTTCTCAACAGATGTAGAGTCAATTATTCATTCAATTTTGGTCACATCATAAAAAAATCCTCTCTTCTAAGCTTCGTTTTAGGGGTTTCACCTACTTATTGGGGATAATATCTGCCTCTTTATCAGCTGAAAGCTCCTCTATGTTCATCGACTAATTGCTAACTTTGTCTGTCTGCCATTTGGGGGTGTGCAGGAACCCCCGCCCGATAGCAGATGGCAAATAGCTGCCTGATCTGCCTAAAAAATGATGCTGATGGGACTGAGCCAAAACAGTAAAATTGGAGCCTTGAAAACCAAAACGAATGTGCGTAAAGGCACTAAAAGGCTCATTTCGGCCCTGCAGAGCAGAGGAGAACTGAAGAGTCGAGTCGGCTGATTAGTGTCAGAGCACGGGAGTGTCCTCGCAAGTATAGAGGCGCACACAAGGCTGCGTGTTTGTTAACAGGAATCAATTTCTTCCCGCTTCTTCTGGTGAACACAACAGGAAGCTGTCAAGTTTGTGCTGGTTTTGTTTGTCTTTCTGACATTTTAACTTTTTCACATCCTTTGAAGATTCCCGTGCCGCCTTTTCATCAAAGCCTCTAACATATCTGTTTCTGTCAGAGCGGTGGCTGAAAGAAGCGCAGCTCGCTTTTATTTTGCAGCTAATTCTTTTTTGCATTCAGAGAGCGCTTCTGAGAGTTTTGACTTTTGTGGATAATTACTTTTTTGGAGGGATTTTCTCCGTCTTCTTCTGAGGCGTCCGACTGCTGAACCTCCTGACTCCTGAGTGCTTGACTGCAGACATTTGCCACCCACCATCTGATATTTAAAGTTTTAGATGTGAAAATGATTTTCCTGGTTTCCAGGGTTGTGCAGACACCCCACTTTACACAGCAGTAATGTGGAAAGGTGTTAATTAGACGAAGGGGTTTTTTACAAAAGATGCTTTTAAGATGCATCACAGGACCCATAGTATATATAGTGTGGATTAAAGTATCTCAGCCTCTGCTGCATCCAATCTAAGCTGTAAATCCCACAGCTTTAAAGAGAGAAAGACGATAAGTTGCAGTGAATTGTAGAGTTTGATCCTACAGCCATTGTGGTTTCTTTCATGATCATTTTGTGAGTCGCATTTATTCTGATATCATGTCCTGTTGATTGACTCAATGAAGAAGGGCTTTACAGAGCCAGTCGTAAACAAGGATTTGAAATGATGCACAGTTCACTGTGGTTGGTGGGTTGGACTTACTGTGTTTACAGGGAAACGTATATCTAAACACTAAACAAGGCAGGAGAAAAACAGAACTGGTCTTTGGCTGAAACACCTCTTTTGTCAAGTTTGGGAAAACACTTCTTCTGTTTGTTAGATAACTATGTGTCTCTTTTGCCCATGTAAACAGTTGATCTCTGATAAACGTAAAAGACCAGATCTCTCATGTTATAGTACATGAAACTGGTCTTGGTCTCGAGACCAGTATCGAGATCGCATTTTTAAGGTCTTGGTCTTCTCTTGGAATTGACTGGATTTTTACTCGGTCTTGTCTCGGTCTTGGCCGTGCTGGTCTTGGGATTTGTTTTTTGACGGGGGAAAGGGTGAAGTGTGTTTGAAGACTAGCGAGATGGCCTTACCAACAGTTTGAAATAAATGTATGTTTCACTATGACAAATAGACTAATGGTTCTGTTTATTCAGTTCGGTCTTGGTCTTGGACTTGGTCTCACCCCCTCAAAGTCTTGGTCTTGTCTTGGTCTTGGTATGCTCTGGTCTTGGTCTTGACTTGGTCTCTGGTTAGGTGGTCTTGACTACAACACTACAGATATCAGCTGACACAGCGTCTTTCTATAAGAGTAAGCAATTTCAATCAGTCTGTCACTCGTGTGCTGCACTCACTGAGGAGCTACTGCAGTTTGAACAAAGCTTCAGTAGTAAGACAAGACTCACAGCAGCTCACCAGAACCCTTATCTTACAAGTGACCACATATATAACAGATGACTGAGAGTTTTGAACCTGCACGGAAACAACTGCCGCGGCGCACGGAGACGAGAACGAAGCGCAGGCGAGACAACCGCAACCCGATGAGCTGCCATCAGATGATAGCAACTAATTAGAGTTTTCTCCTCCGCTCAAGGGGCTGTCTTGTGATTAAGAGAGCCCGATGAATATGTATACAACTCGAGCACGGGGATGGCTGGATCTAGGTCAGGCTGCTGGTGGATGATGAGTTGCATGTGAAGAGAAGCAAGGAGGCGTGCGGCAACGCCACGCCGTTCAGCGAAACCCTCAAGAGGCACTCAGATGTGAGGGACCTTAACTTTTCCAGATTATTTCTCTAACAAGTTCGTGGGCTCTTGGCATTCAGAGGAAGGAGGCTCGTACAGCGGAGGAGAGGCCTAAATGACTTCTCTGGGGATCCTTTCGCTCTGATGCGGCTTGGCATTTAAATACAGCAACTGGATGCATTGATTGGAACATTTACTCTGCCTCTCTCTGCAAACAGAATGTGAAATGGATATTCCCACAAAGATGACAATGTGAAATTATATGTTAAGCCACGAGAGAGTCTTAATTTTATGCAGTTTGTAAAAAGAATATCTGAAAATAATCTTAATAAATGAGAAACCGTCAGGAATACAAAGGCAAGGATTTACTCTCTTCTCTCTTTAGGACCATTACAACAGTTTAACAATGTCACAGCTTAATCCAGCAGATAACTACTGTTATTTTAAGTTATTTTACTCGATGAGCGCTAAAATAAAACCAGCCCAACAAGCTGGATTCAAAGCCAGCTCTGGATTTGAAGTGGAATACAAAAATACCAGTCTTCTCCACAGTCCTTCCCGCTGTCACAGATGCCTAACCAACAGATCTGTCAGAGGATATGAGAAATGCCCCAAGTATTATTTTCTTTTATTAAAATGTGCTTGCAATTTTTTCTACCACTTGCAGTCACACTAGGGGATTATGAAAGGTTATACGATTCCTGACTGCATGACAGCTCTCAGTAAATCCAGTGATTTCCTTCTGCTTTTTTTTTTTGGGGGGGGGGGGGGGACGATTCAAATGAATTACCAGTGCATTATGTGCACAGCATTTCAAAGCCAAACCTGTGATCCTGAGCTTTTCAAAGCGTGCTTACATAACTGTACCCGAGACTGTTAATTCTCAACCTATTATCACCGGAGGATCTCTGAGATTCGCACCACGAAAGGATCTTATCTGTGAAATCTGCAGCTCGTTCCAGCCAGAACATACAGGTGACAGTCTGAAATGTCTCGACTTTATAAAAAGGAAGAGGCCTCTTCTTTACGGGGACTGCGAATCTCAGCCTCAGCAGCATAATGAACTCCCTGACAGGGAAGAGGAAGAGCTTCACTACAGTGAAACACGACTGTTTCCTGTCGCTGCCGCTGAGAAAACCTGCGTCCCGGTGTTTTAGTGATGGTGGGAGGGCGGCTGCCCACATCGCACTCCTTGGCGCTCAATCAGTGTAACGGTTGGGTCTCTGCTGCAGTGACACATGTATACGTGCCACGCATGGACTCACAGAAACGAACCCTGTCCTGCGATGCCCTCTGTTGTGGCTGCCTTTTCCCCAAACACAGAAGACGAACGATCCAACATCTCACACCCCTCCTCGTAGCGTGCTCGGCGAAAGCACCTCACCTCAGTGCAGATGAAACGGATGGTGCGGTGGAGTAACACCAGACTAAACACCATTCTTCACCTGAGTTCAACTCTTGTATATTGAATGCACTGTTGTGAACCCCCACACTCCTCCTCTGACTGTAACTGGAACATCATCGCACCAGAGGGATTTTAAAGCTCCAGGATTCCTTCACTTTAGAGAAACCACAGCGCTGACAAAGTGATGGGCTCATCTGAAAAGGAGGATGACAAATGTGTTTCCATCACAGCACAGGGGAGATGTTGATTTATGGGATGGAAGAGCCAGAGAGAAGCTGGTTCTTTTAGTGTTGCAGGCGAACATTATCCGATCCTGGCTTCATAATAATATGACAGAGAGATTCTGCCTGTGCCAAGAACATATTTTTTGTTTTACATTTTTTTACATAATCGTATGATATGGTATGATTGATTGTATCCGTCAGCCTTATTGTTTTCTTCTTTATTTTCTGAATTAAAAGAAACTCACGTGGTGGCAGATGCAACTAGTCGCTCAAGTTTGTCAATCAGCAATTACATTTGTGTAGTTTAACTAAAGAAATCAATATAAAGAGGCAGTTATCTGACAAAACAAAAAATAAAATAGCAGCGGCTGCCTGCCTTGACCTAGAAATAGCCACACCAGAAGTAGGAAAAGTTGTTTGAGTAAAAAAAAAATGTTAAAATCAAGACACTATCCAAGATGCCAAAAGGAATATAGATGCAGTTGTGCAATAAAAACATAAAAACAGATGCATCAGCACAAAGAGATCCTTGTAGCAACAGATTTGGGTGGCAAAAGAAATCAATAAAAAGATACAGAGCAGAAACGGGAGAAAAAAAATAAAATGCTTCAAGTGATCTAGAAATGCCTAATAGCCATACTGGGTTAGGGGGAAAAAAAACACAAAACGTACTGTAGTCAAAATCAAGACACCATTGGAGCAGCTGAGATGAATATAAAGGCAGTTATGCAATAAAACTACAAAAACTGATGCATCAGCACAAACAGAGCCTCATACAAACAGATGTTGGCGGCTGCAGAAAGCTCCACTGTCAGTATGATCGTTGTTGTGATCTTGCTCTGCTGTTCTCTGATGCTGTCTGGGCTGTGAACGCATGTCTTCAACTTCTAACCCGTCTCTGCGTCGTGGCATACTGATGATCAACGGAAAAAAGGAAAATATAAACTACAATTAAGTCGCTTTATGTAGCAGCGGGTATTTTTTCTTTGTTGTTGTTCTTGTCTGGAACACAGCAAACTTTGCCACAGATGGCACGCTTGTCCTTGAACAGTATCTGCTTTTTGACAGAGACGTTGAACACGGAAACACTGAAACACAAAATTCCTCTCACGGCTACGGTCATCAGGGGAATTTGTTTTTCGATATTTCTTCCACGCTACATTTACACTTTGTTGCTTCGCAGATGTTCACTTCAGCGTAGATGCATGGGATGTTTTCTGACTGCACAGAAAATAGATGATATCAGACGTTCTCGAGCGCTTTATCTTTACGGTAGGCTCCTTTCAGGGAAACAGGAAATGCCAGCAGCACAAATGCACATATGGTTTTCTCTCTCACACTCAAAAAAATGCTTTTTCTGTCAGATCACTGCTTGATTAAATATAAGTCAGTGGAAACATCAATACCAACTAAAAACCCTGCATTGAAATGTGTGGTTGAGGCTGCATTTATTAGCATTTTAATTAATCAGATGACTTGTGTCATGAGAATTAACGGTAACTCTTCGACACTGCAGCTTTATGGTGCCTTTGAAACTTCTCAGCTCATTGATAAAGATAAGTTTTAGTGTCACTGCTCCCATCATCAGCTCCTGTTCATTTCTAAACCTCTGGACGAACAGAGGACGCCTCCTGGAGACTAGAAGGGTCAAAGGCAAAGCGAATATTGGACTTTTTTTTGTAGTAGCCAGAAGCCCACAACTCTGAATGAATGCTAATGTTGACCTGTCTGAGGAATGTGCAAGTAGGCCACTGTTTGCTAAAACGTTCACCACATGTCACAAGTACATAAACAGACTAATTAGTATGAAACACAGCCACAACTGCTAACTTGGTTATTTAATCAAATGCAGTAATTTAAAGCTGCTCACTCCTCCTCTTCTACTCAAACATCATTATCTCTCTGAATAGATATGATATGAACAGTTTTTTTCCCTACTACTACTACCTTCTTCTCTGTAAATTCACAGTTAAAGATTTCTTGTCCTATGTCTGTAGAAGAACACAGAAGAATTCGTTAAAAATGCATGATTGAGTCAAATGCTGTTACTAATGAATTTATGCAAATGTATATGTGACCGGTGATTATATCTTTGGAAACTGGTCATCACACTCAATCTAAAACTATGTGCGGCATAACACCGATCAGGTATAACATTACGACCACTGACAGGTGAAGTGAATAACATTAAACATCTTGTGACGATTCATTGTTCTGCTGGGAAACTTTTAGACCTGGCCTTTCATGTGGTTGTTACTTAGACATGATGTATCACTCACCTAGACCAGATCAGGCTGCCCCACACAATGACAGTGCAATGACACTCCATGATGGCAGCAGACATCCCCAGCAGGATGCGGGGTGACACTGACACACACATACAAACAGTTTAGGAACAAGTTAAAAAACAACAACAACAAAAAAAACAGCACAAGGTGTTGACCTGGCCTCCAAATTCACTAGATCCCAAACTGATCAAGTACTATGTTCAACTCATAGGACCTAAAGGCCCCCACTAACAGCACAAGGGAGACTTGCACAATATTAGACAGGTGGTCATAATGTTCTGCCTTATCGGTGTTATGTCCAGCCTACCTTAATCTACCTTTATGCAACACTTGCAGTCTGCGCGCAACACTGGCCCCACCTGGACAACCGACGTACCGTCCAGCGAAGAAGATCACCAGAGCGGAAACACCGATTTTAAAGGGGACAAAATGGAAGCTGGAACAACACACCCGGCTACCATGCATACATCTGTGGGATTATAAAAATCCATTTTTAAAGACGCAACTAGATGCTGGCTAACAGGTAAACAGGCTAAAACTAGTGTGGTGAACGCTTCGTGAGCTAGCTTAATAACTGCGATGCACAGCAGCTTGAAACGCTAGAAAGTTATGGAGGCATTTGTTCTCATGTTATTTCAGTTATTGTCTTTGCAGTTATACATTTCTAGGCGAATAGAAAGTGTCACTTAAAGTCTCGAGAAACCTGCTGTGACATAAAATAACCGTAGTGCGATATCAGCTTCCGCCTGTAGGTGGCGGTAGTGACTCGCTAACGTCAGACTGGCGCTGTCATCCGCACAAGAGGAAGTGATTACAGCTACAAGCAATTGACTGTAGGTTTTACTGTTCACACATGACAGTGCAAATAAAATATATTTTTTATAATTAGAAGGTTAAGATCATGCTCATTTCCGGTCTACCAGGCTAGCTAAGTTTAGTTTAAAAATATTTATTTGTTGACATGCTATAGAGAGAGCAGATGCTAGCATGCTGTTTGTTGTTCCAGGTCTTAATTTGAATATACTGTGTTATAATATACTGTGCATAGCCACAAATCATACTTTATTATGTAAAATCTTTGGCTGCAAGTAACTGCTTTCAGGTTGATGTTGTTGAGGCATTTTCCTTTGTTGTATGTGATGGTATAATGTTACTTAAAATTAAAGCGTAAAACGTACAAAGTAGAAATACTTAATTAGAGTATATGAGTAATTGCACTTAATAGCTTTAGCCTTTGTTCTTGTTGCTGTAGGCTACACTGGTGGTGCCACCGTTTGTACCCCACCGTCTGGTCCCCTCCCGTTGCCGATGCCGAGGCCTGCTGCTGATACAGAACAGGTGTGGGAGGTACCACTGTTCATACACGCACGCTCCCTGCCGAGAGGGTTCATACAGCCATAATTACACTCCTGCCACAGCTGTAGGAAGCGGGGTGGCTGTGGATGGGAACAGAGAGCCTCTCAGCGGGTGTCGAGGAACAGTGCACTAAAGGGAGCTCAAAATCAGCCAACCAAGGGCCACCGCGGGGCCTAATTACAGAGTGAACATGGCTAATGATAAATCTCTTTGGTGGGGCTGTGTCCGAAATATGCAGCACTCACTGCCCAATCAGCCCAAGTCTGACTCCCAGGTGCATAAGCGTTGCTATAGTATTGCGTTACCTCTTTGCATAGATCTCCCACAATGCTTGCTGCTCAGAAATGAAACTTGGATAAAGATGGATAGACTGCAGCGTGGACCACATATTCTATGGCTGCATGAGTATTTATATCTGGACAGTGGATTATATGTTTCAGGGCTGTGTATATGTGTATTTACTGCATGTCACACATGAGGCAGCCCTGTACATTTGTGTGAAAAATGATTTAGAGAGGGTTTATTTGCAGCTTCCATGTGAGAGCAGGATGTACGTGTCACATAACTGTGTCAGTGGTTTCAGTGGACGTGAAGGGGGATTTAGATTTAGATTTCCTGTAAGTGTAATTCATTAATTATTGTTGGTGACTTATGTGAGTTACCCCCCTATAAATATGCACACACATAAAAGTCCACAGCAGTTTACCTTTGAGTTATTCTTTTGGCACGCTGAATTCATTTGCATTTCTGCAGGTTGTTTAATGAGGAAAATGAAACAGAAATGGAGCTCCCCTGGGAGAGCACTGGCTCCCTTATAGACTTCCTAGATGCATATACAGTAGGTGTGTGTGGGGGGAGAGAAACGGTCATTTTCTTTTTTATTTTATTTTATTTGCAAGATAAAGGATGTGATTGAAGCTGTTTGAGGAGCTGTCCAGATGCTGAAAGAGCACCAAGCAGCCTCACAATAAGAGCTGGTGTTTCATGCAGTTTTAACATTAAAATAAACAATGAATCTGCTGCCTGTGACCCAAATGTTCTCTTTGAACATTTAATTTTAGTACGTCCTTCTGCAGTTCTCTTAAAAATGCCACTCTTGATAGTTTCAATCGACTCAAAAATATTTTACCTGCGTTAATGTTTTTCTAAAATAACAATAGAGACAGTGCAATCCACTGCTCTTCACGCTGTTTGGTGCTTAATTAGTTTCAGTTAGAGGCTCTTTAAACCTATTCGGACCAAAATAACGATCCGTCCTCCATAAAATCAATAGCTTAAATCCGCAGCGAATGCCAGTCGCAGCCACGCATGTAGGAGAATGCAGTCAGGAGGGGTGGAGTTCACGGCTTTCACTTTTCCAAAGCTCCTCTGGCAGAAGAGCTCAGTCTTTGCTTGGAAAACAGCGGAGTTGGCGTTGATGCGTCCTGGCATGAGATCCCACTTCTGTCACATCAGCGTCCTCGCTGCCGCAGCCTCCAATTAAACTTTCCATGCTGTTGTTGCCCGTCCAGCGGGCAGCACTTGGGAGCCTTGTCTGGACTGCGTTCGCTCCTTCTCTCTCCTCCGCTGCGCCCCGGGTCTCCACCCTCGGCTCTCCAGGTTCGGAGAGACTCAGGCGGCCAGAGGAGCTGGCCACGGTCTCCCGCAGGCATGGAGGGAGACGTTATGGACAAAGTGGAAGCCACGGCGACGGTCTGTGACTTCGACCCCATCAGCGGGAGCATCCCTGCGACCAAAGTGGAGATCACCGTGTCTTGCAGGTGAGTCCGTTCCGGTGCTGCTGGTGCTGTGTCTGCGTCAGGGTTTGGGAAGCTCCGCGCGTTTTGGAGCCATGTAGCTTTTTATTGTATTGTACGCAGCAGTGTTAAACATTTTATCTTACCAGATCATCATATAAAGCTGAACATCTGAATATTAAAAAACTTTACTGAAGGTAAAATGTCATCCCTAATGCGGTCCTTATCTGAGCGTTTACAAAATAGGCTGTGATGAGAAAACTAAAGCATAAAGAGCGCATTTTCCCCTCAAATCGTCTTATTAAAGATCCATACACCGGCTAACTAGGACTCCAATAATGTCCAAAAAGACATCATGATACAAATCTTCATCTTTAAACTTTTACGCTTTTGTTTTCTCCACCCTATTTGTCGTGGATATTTGCACTTTGCTGTCTACTTAGATCAAGCCCGCTCTCTGTCAGCTTGATTACAGCACTGTTGTGTGTTCCGGTGCGTAAAGTCGAGTGCCACGGGAGATATTGATCATGGTGGAGTTTATCGGCGTGCACAAGAGGTTCCCCCCAAGAGGCGCCCGTGTCATGCGTGAATCCGCGCACCTGCCTGACAGCCTCCCAAAACAAGATGATTGGCACTAAACATTTTCTCCCGTGGAGACTTGAGCTGAATCCCGCTAAGATCCGGTTGGGGTCTGAGATGGGAGAAGGTGTCAGGAGCCTCGGTTGGGTAGGGTGTGGCAGCTGCAGGTAGAGACGCTGTATGCAGCGTGTAACACATCGCGCCTTTAAAATCCACGCGTGCAGGATGATTTATTTTTATTTATTTTTATCAATGGAAAATGGTGTGCATTTGTTTTCACGTGCTCTCCCTAGCTGTGCGTCATTTTGTGCCCCCCTGGCTACACACACAGTGTCACGCATGCATGTAAATGAAGTAAGTAGAGCCAGGGGGGGAGAGGTTTATCAACCCCTCTCATCTGCATTATTCACCCAGTCAGTTGTGCAGGGGAATAAATTGACAGGTCTTGATGAAAAAACGTTGCCATGAAGTTGTTTAACAAACCCAACAAAGCAGAGCTGACCTATGTTAATGAATTAATCACATTTCAAATCAAGTCAGTTAACCTTTCAGAGGATGGTGCAGCTGAGGAGGGATTTTTGTTTGAGGAAGATGAGCAGCATCGGAAAAAGTATGACTGAGATTTGATGTTAATGTAAATAAATATATATTCAACTATATATAAGACTAGATTCCAGTTGTGTTTATTGTCATTTTAACAGTATATTAGGACGTATAGACATGTGAAATACTGCTTCTTCTCATCCCACTGTGCTACATGTTGTATATGCAGATGTGAAGCCGCCAATTCTGCTGCTACAACTTGTACTGCAATACTTTTCCTATTCTAACCACTTCCATGATAGATGGTACTGTAAGTGTGTGTGTGTGTAGGAAGCCTGTATTTAAGGCTGGCATGTGGGGTGTAGTCTGTGTGTGTTTTTATCCATCGTGGGGCATTTATTATGTGTCGCAGCTGCACTTGTATTATTTCCCTCTTGGTACGCGCTATTGTTTTTTTTTTTTGCCTCAGACCTTCATACTTTAAGCAGGGATCTGTGTTGTTGCCCCCAGGCTCTGCTGATCTGCAGCTCCCCTGTCTGTCATTAATTTCTCTCCAAACAAAGACTTGCTCCCGGACTCACTTTGACAGAGAAGAAAAATTCATTCCTGCTCTCGGTGGGACCTTAAACTGGCCTGCTTTGGATGCAAATACTTGAAGTCTTGTCTCTTCTTCTGTGTGACTTCTCTGCTCCAGAGATCAAGAACTGGACAGCTCAAAACTTATGAAATACACAGCCATGCATAAATCTGTTGGGTTTTTTCTTCTCCATTGTGTATTTCTATCTAATATAAGAAAACAGAAACAATGGGTCTTACGTGGGAGAGAGGCTCAAGCTCCACAACTCTGTGTAATTGATTTAGTAAGCCTGAAAGCTTTGAGATTGCAGCACACGTGGAATTGAGCTGCGCCGCGCCGCCCTACAGGCATTCTCATAACCCTCTGCCAATATTGCAGCAAGCCCCCTGACAAACTGGGGGGACTCGAGCAGACAGCCGCTTATCAAAACAAGCGCATATCACTGTGATAGCACATTGTTCCCTGTCTGTGGCTCTGATTGGTTTTGCGCACAGGTCAGCCAGTGAACCGAGTCCCGAGCATCTGCTTCTTAGCTGCGAGGGCTACTCTCCAGCTCAATGATAAGATGGCTCTTCAGACTCAAGTGGCCTCTTTTCCTACATCTGCCTTAAGGAGAAAATACATTCCTGTGAATAGTGAGCGGGTTATGACCAGTGGCTCTCTTGAGTCTAAACAGGTTTGACCCCACCTCTAATGAATGTGTTCGTTAGCTGATATTTATGCAGCTCCGATGGATGTTTTGTGTCTGTGTGGTTTGCTTTGCTACAGCTGTGAGCTACGTAGTAAATGTGAGTCCTGCTGGATCGGATGTGTCCTCTCTGTATCTGCGCTTTCCAGACCGGCTCAGAGTTCCCATGTACAATGACTTCAGGGAAACTGGGGCTTCAAGCGCCGCGGTTCCACTGTGAAGCGCTCTTTGAGTAATGAATGCCGGGAAAAATGTGCACACAGACGAAAACCACAGAGCCCCTAAAGGCTTGACACATGGAGCTTCATTTAAGGGAGATATTTTCTTCCCTCGTTCTCTCTTTCTTGTCTCCGTACAAATCAGGGCACAGGACGATGGTAATGAATTGTAAATGTGGTGTTTACCCTAATGTGCCTCTGCGACCAGATCAAGGCGGGGGAACCATACGGGTAATCTTGACAATCCTGACAAAGGTTTATGACCCTTATCGGAGCGAGGGGAAGCGACGGAGGGGAAAAAAAATCTTATGCACATCCTGTGTTTTAGATAGTTACCATCCAGAGTTATTTGATAAAAAGCAGAGGGACGTATATTTGCATGATGTATGCTTTAGTCCAACAAAGCCACCAAGCACAAGAACGTAGCAGGAATTTTGATTCCATTATAGACACTTATTGGCCCTCTTCTGCGTATCAAAACACATCACAGGCATGCTGGTAAGAGTGAAATCGGCTGACAAAGCCACCCTCCGTTCTCAGCCTCCCACCTAACAGCTTGAACATCAGACCATATCAGCCCCCATCGACCATTTCAACGGGATGAAGACACTGCATTTTGTCCATCCCCTGCTGCTCTGTGCTGTTGCTCTGTAACTGTTCATTTACCATGATAGATTGGCGAGCGTTGCATCCAATCAATGCATTCCATTGCTGGGGGGATCTAACTCAGCCAGGCCACTCTGCACTCGAGGGATTCATTACCTGGTCAAACACACAGGAGGTCACATGACTGTCAGCATCCCGTGGCGGGCCCTCGCGGGAGCGGTTCCCCGACGCTGAAAACTTGTGGCAATGCTTCTTGATCTGGTCTCTTCCTGAGGCAATCATTGCAGCAGAGGGGGGAGGCCTAATGAAATCATCAGGACGATTAGGATGTGTGGCATCACTGTTCGATCTGTCAAAAACAATTGCTTGAGCAGAGCAATTGGGATTCAAGCTACGTAACCAACCCATTGTTTATTTAAATGTGTTGTTACGGCTTATAAGTCTACCGCTGTTGTCGTGTTAATAGCCGTTATAGGTATTCAATCTTTGTTACTCATTCAGTCAAATGCTGCTGCGACCTGTTTTGTTTTTTTTCTTTTCTGGTTGAACATTTCTCTGTCTCACCCTGGCAGGCAGCGAGGTTGAATTGAACTAGTTTGCATTGTGCAAGAACATAAAATATTAATCTCTCTTAGCGAGAGCGGAATTTTAATTTGCAGTGTTTTACTCAGATGTTTGTTTCATACTGGGGTTAAGATCGACCTGCGGCGAGCTCGTAGCTTTTCTCCTACAGGGTGACTTGTGTTTGGTGAATGATGCACTGAATCTGCTTTGGGTATCAAGGCTGAGAGACACCAGGGTGCCAAGATGAGGCAGAATTTTTTTCTCTTCCAAAATTGGGGATGTTAAGATTGCGGCAGGCGAGTCTCACAGGCCGATGAAGCGGATAATTATGCATGAACCCCTGACACAGTGAAAATGAGTTTGGATCCAAGACACTTGGCTTGTGGTGGTGTCAGTGTTATTAATATATTCTCGATTGGGATGTATGACAGCGGAGGGGGATCCCATGGAAGCGCCGGGTTGGTGCCGTGCCAGTGGCTTATAACACCCTGCATGTTGTCTTCTGTGTCTTGTGAAAGCGTTGATTGAAATGACAGGAAAAGTCAAGGGTGTGGTGTAGCAATATCAAAAGCAGTCCCTGGCGGCTCAGACATATCACGCCGGCCTTTGTCGCTATTTTCAGAGAAACTCAAGGGTCAGCGGAGTATGTTAGTGGATTTGTGTGTCGGGGGATATTTGACCTAATGTCACAGCTTGTCCGGGAAAGGACGGGAGCTGGTGGTAGATCTGTACGAAGAGTGACAGGTTGCTCAGTGAAGAATTCAGCACACAGCGTTGCATATGCTGAAGGTCCTACTCTCGTTGACACTAGTCTTTAGCTGAAGGGCTAAATAAGCTACTCGTTGCCAGATTGTTGTCGTTTCAGTGGACGAATGTGTCTATTAGAGACACTAGAGTGGACGTGTTCTACTTTAGCCGCAAGGGACATTTCTGCCCATGACGGTGGAGATGTCTGTTCTTTTGCTACACGGTTGTATGGACCTGAAACTATTGAATCCCTTGGAACGTATCTTAGTGGCCATTTGTCTCATTTCTGATTTGCCCAGCGATTTAAAAAGGTTGAGTTTATTAGCAGCCACTGATCTCATCACTTTTCATTAGGAAATTAAGAGCGGGGATGTTGTTTGACTTCATAGCTCTCTGGCTAAATAAGTAGAGCTTGTCATATTCTGTCTGTACAGGTTGAGGACGTGGTCGATCAGCTGCGCTCCTAGGACTCGCTGCTGCGTCTTCCATCTCGTGAAATTCAATAAAATATGCATTCAGCCTGATTATCAGAGTCTCCACATGGGACATTTATTTTCAGTTGCCGTGCGTGTTTGAATGAAATGATGTGTAAGGTTTGCGTGTGTCAGTTGTGTTCAGCAGTTCATGCTCATTATGGTTTACCACCACCTACCCACTGTGTGACGCTTTCACCTATGGAGGCTCAACATGAGTCCGCCACCAATTAGGCAACTCCATTCCTCTATTTCCACACTATACGCTGCACTCACGGCAATCTCATCCTTCACTAACATCAATTAGTGAGGCAATTTCTGCCCGTGCTTTATTATTGTGATCTGTGCTGAGGCTGACCTCGATCTTTCCACCACTCCGCACTTGACTGAATCCACACGGTTTCTTTTTCTCTGTCTCTATCTAATGACCGGCTGGCCTGTCTCATTTCAAAGGCAAAATATGTATGAGCTTAGGGATGCTTTACTATGCCTAATTTGGTACAATATCTAGTGCTGCATGTTGCTTCTTGCCAGCCTGTGAAGAACATGGGTTGTGCGACATTTGCAGCTTGGGTTTTTTTTTCAAATGGAACGGAGAGATGTAGAATTGGCGTGAATTCACAGTAGACTAAGTGCAAAGTGCTCTGCCAGGGTTATACAGCCATATAGTATCAGTGTGTACATTTCCCCTCGGCTCCTCGCACACACACAAAAAAAGAAAAAGACCTTTTTCTGCACAAACCCCGAGCTGCTGTCACAGTGTGCAATTAGCAGTGATATTATTCCCAGGTTGGACATTAGTTGCACATCAGAGGCCAGTCCGAATCAGGGAGACACAATGTATGTGCATTCTCATTTATTATACCAGCAGTAGGGCGAGTTTATGACTGAGATTCTGTCACTGCTCACGAGATGGCTGCCCAGGGAGAGCTCCGCTGCAGGTATCGCCGACCTGGAGGGATCCCAGGTTGAAAGTGAATAATTAAACAGATGGAGGGGAGGAAGAAGACACCTGGAGCCATCACCGTGAAAGTCAGCAGATTGGTCTGTCACTAATAAAGGGACCAGATTGTGCTTTAAACTTAATGAAGGGGGAGTGTTTTTGAAATGCGGACAAAGGCAACATTACCCTGTATTATCATCTGTCGCCGTCAAGAAATTAAGTTATGCAATACAGGCAGAGACAATTTCCAATAATGAAACACAGCCGTGCATCAGATCTGATCAGTTGTTCTTTTAATTTCAGAGGAGGCTCTCTGAGCATGCAGGTAATGGATGAGCAGGGATTCATGGTCTTTTTTTTTTTTTGCACCGTGGGTCGGTTTATTATCAACTATATTTTTCTCAGTGACAGGGCAGTGTGTGTGTGTTTATGAAGCCCTGCCCCGTACTGTAGCTGACAGTTTGTCACTAGTGTACTGTAGCATCCAGGCTCTGGTTGCCGTGGTGATACTCTTGGATTCATCCCACTCCCAAATATTCCCAGTCAAACAAGCAAACACATAAAGAAATTGCTTGTATATAGACAGATATATCTGTTCTTGCCCTCAGTGCTCTCTATTAGAAAGTAGTCTCTTGTCAGCACATATGTAGCACAGTGGGATTGGGACAGTATTTCACACCTCTGGCAGCGACAATAAACACCACTTGAATCTTGAAAAGAAAATGCCATCGAGGGCATCACTCCATCTCGGTCCACCCAGCTCTCCAAAGCCCTCCATCAGCGTGGTCAGTTTGATGGTAGGAATCAAAGTCGTGGACGGGGTTTCATGGTGATAAACGTTTGTAGTTGAGTTGTTGCAGCAGCTCAGTGTCCTGTTGCAACATGGCTGCTGGTTTCTTCCTGTATGGATGCCTCTTTAGATAATAGCATCGTATGAGTAGTTGAAGACGCTAACATGTAAAAACCTTACAACTCATTGATAATACTGAATCAGTCGGAGTCCTGAGCTTGTTTTCCTGCAAACCTCCACTTCTTGGGGTGATGAGAGACAGCGCCACATGTAATGTGTCCATTATTTCTAGTCTGCAATTTAATCTTTGCAGAAAATGCCACTTCAAGGAGATATGATGTCTGAAATGGAAGTGGTTTTTTTTTAGTACTTTTGTAGCCATCACATAATATTCAGCCTTGACTTTCATCCAGAATGCCCGCAGATGTACAAAACATAATTTTCTGACGTTTTACAAGCTCGCAGAGTCGATCTCCTTTCCACATTTGACATAGACGGTTCGCTGTGGACATTTCAAAATTGTTTCGTTGTACCTCTTCATCTGCAGCTTGAAGTGAAGGTGAAGTTCAGTCGACAGTGAAGAGAAGTGTCCACACAGCAGCTGGGATGAGAGAGGTCCGGCCTCAGTCTTTCATACGGTCACATATAGTGCTGGAAATCGTTTTAAGTATGCCCACTATTCACTCTCCTCCACTTTATTTGCTAACGTGAAGACAGTTGGCGTTCTGCCCTGGAGTGACAGAACGAATTTACTGAAGTTGAAGGTGTCACGCAGGTAAGCAAGTTTTGCTCTTTTAAAAAATATCTTTAGCCACTCAAAAACCCCGGCCAGAGGGAAAATGCAAAAGAGACAGTTCAATAAAGTTACGTACAAATATCCTCTTATGTTGTTAGTATAATCTCGTGCCATATATCACGTAATTTCCGCACGGTAGCAAATGCTTTGTGGCCCAGGGCTGGTTCGGTTTGGAAGTCTTACCACAGAGTACCATATACTGCCCAAATGTTGTTGAGTTACATAAATTCCCTCAAGAAAGACTGAATAATTCAGTCAGAATAATAGGATTCCTCTTATTTGTGAAGGGTCATCTAACCTCGGCACATAACACCCGTGTTTGGTTCTCTGACGTTTTGACCCCTAAGAGCTCCTCAAGGGTGTTTTAGACAAAGAGAAGACCTGCCGACCCTGTGATATGTGAGTGGAAAGAGAATGTCTGTCCTCAGTCAAAGAAGAGGGGGCCATAGGGCAGGAGAGGAAATGAAGTGACGGAGTAGACTTGGAAATACAAGCCGTCCTTCACTTTCCCCTCCCAGCCATCTTCTTTGTCTCTCTAATGTAGAATGGAGACTTTTCTTCCTCTAACCCGATCTAAGAACTGACTTTCAAGCTTGCGTTCGTCCTGTCCTTTTACGAAACCAATGGGGCTGCAGCACATTGGCCATATGCAGAACTATTTAAAACTGCTTTTCACTGAATTAGATGCCATTTCTCCAAGGTACCAATTAGGATTTTGACAACGAATTAAAGGACTGCTGACAATAAGGCACTGCAGGTGCAGATATTAATTCCTACATTTCTTAGTTTAATAATCGGCCACATGGACCACAGAGCTGCTAAAATATCTCCAGGGATCTGACCGAGAGGGAGACCGGTCCTAATAAATTCTCACAAATTGGAGTTTAGCCAACCATACTTTAGAGGTCAAACATCCCTTACACTTGGGCTATAGTGAAAACATTTATTAATGTTTTAGTTAAACTAAATTATTTTTTTTGGCACATTTTTTACAATATTTAGAGAGTGCGCAGATTTAGATTAAAATCATTTGTCTACTCGATGATATTTATTCTTAAAGTCAGCTTAATGCACTGCTGAACAAACAAAGATTACTTTGTTAGGGATGATTAGGAGGAGAAAGAAGAAATTGGATTCTTGGTAGTTTTGGTTTTGTTTGTTCAACATCTAATAAGTTTAGAGGAAGAGATTATTGCGCTCAGACTTTTAATCACCAGAGGCACCGGACAAGTGTTTTTTCATTTGTTTTTCATATAGATTTCAGATATGATGGTCATTACAATCCTAAAAGTTCTCTATGGTAAGAAACGAGCCTTATACATGAGCTGTGTTGTGAATTGTATATCCAATTACTGTCGTCCTACTTTCAGTCATCAACAAAGTTTTTCGGCTTCTCGAGATAATGATCTTCTTTTTTTACCCGCTGAGATTTGTGGTGAGAAGGAGTTAACTTTTGAAATAAGGCGTGAGCTTTACTTCAGTGAAAGCAGACGGATTATCTGAGATGTTAATACTCATCCTGTGTGTGCTCTGTTCATGTGCACTGTAAGACGATGGATTAATTTGTATTGGTGTATAAATCTGCGTACTAATCATACCTTCTTGGAATAAAAAATGTTCAGGGAGAACAAAATGAGGCTTACACGAAGGCGAAGCCTCCTGCCCTACAGTAAATTGGTGGAAAAATGAAACAGGATGTCTTGTTTTCCTGCTTTTGTTTTTTTTTTTCTTTTTCCATTAGACTCCCTCGCCTCTGCGCGGAGAGAACGAATAAGGTGATGGACGAGCTAATTGTTAGAGGGTAATGGATGCCAGACAGTAACAGGTGGATACAAAGAGGCAGTTAGTCATGGATGGCTTTGTTATCTCCAATGATAATTGTGCTGACAATTTTCCAACTGTTGTCAGGTCAGCCCAAGGCTAATACCCGACAGAGCTGCATCTGTCGTCCCCGCACGTTTGCTTGCGATGGGAGATTTTGTGTCGAGGAATACAGAATTATACGAACGATGTCCTGCTGCATGGATTTACTCCTGAACTCTCATCTATATTCATTGAAATCCTACTGTCCCCCTGAAGGGATCGGGAGTATCCTGAACTGTGTTTAAGTTATTTAATCGCACTGTTCACTATCACAAAGCATATTTATAGCAACATTATAAGAATATGCTAATGAGATAACCAAAGCCATCAGGAAGATGCCTCTGACCCAAAATGTTGGATGAAATGACTGATAATAGCACTGCCTTATGATTTAAATGTAATTTCTGCTCTATTAGATCTCGTTCACTGACATGAGGGAATAGTAGAAATAGGCTTGTGTTGTCTGGGAAACTTCCCTCCATCTCCCTAAGAAGAAAAATAATAAAACCCAGGAAGTGACTATAAATGGAGATAGCATGAATAATATTGCTGATTGCACCTCTTATCTTGAATGAGTCTGTAAGCCAATCAGAGTGTCTGGCTGACTGTAAAGGTGTTGGGCTGATGATCAATGCTGAGACGCCGGATAGCTCCTTCACAGTGAGAGAGGGAGAGTGGTTTATTTGAGTGTGGGGTTATACTGTTATATCTATATATATCCTGATATTTTCTTTGAGATAGAATGAAAATTACACGTTTTCAAAGACATTTCTTTGACCTCTAGTGGCTTTCATGGATGCTGAATGAAATTTGGCCCATAAGTATGAAGTGATCAGGCCTGTTCAACGTATTGTGTTGAATGGATAAAAATAAATCCTCGTAAGGATTAGCTTGATTCTTTTTGCCCCGGTGCAAAAATCACCAGGGTAAAAAGCCAGTCCCCACACATCCAATCTCTTGTACCACTAAGCTGAACTAGAGCTCATTACTTGTGAACTGTCAGTGTGAAGACATCTGGATAGCAATCCAATAAAAGCTGCTCATCAGGCGGTACAGAGTGGTTCAGAAATTAATTTTTTCACCTACAAGCGTTAGACTTACGGATGCCTCCAATTCTGATTTGCATTATTGATTGTTATTCTCCTAATTATTGATTTGCAGCTGTCTCTCAGAGCTGAAAATGACGTTCAAAATGCAAATACATCCAGTTAATTGTCAGACAAGACAAAGACACGGACAGGAAATCTTTAGAGGGGCTGACAATACATTTTTATAATTCAAGTTTAAAATCAAAATTCTTAAAAATAAGTAATCAGTTACATTTTGTGTTGATATATCAATTGCCGCAGCTTTAATCTGAGTCTTTTCACTGAACTTCGTTCACATGAATCCTGCTCTACAAAAACCTATTGCCTAACGGCTCACATTAACAAAAAGTAATATCTGAGAGCCTGTAATCATGTTCTTCATCGTATTACCACTTCTTTGTTAGTAATGGCTACATTCTGACTTTTGACTGTGACCATTACTCCAGAATTGAAGCACCGCCTGGCGCTGAACATAAAAACCTTGCGAATGAGACCTTTAAAGCCATAGTGCAGGACTTTTTTTTTACATATTAATGAACATCCATTACATCCGAGCCATTGCCAGATGAGTTCACAGAATGCTGATTAAGCTAATGAGCACAATTAATGCCAGATACATCTCTCTTGATTTTGCAGGAGATTGGAGTTTTTAAATGTGGCTGAGTGAACCAAGTAAAGTTTCTCGTGCTCCCGATAAAAAGGAAATTCATTCATAATCAGACTCAGCTTTATTGGCCAGGTATGTGCACATACAAGGAATTTGACTCCGGTAACTTTACTCTCTAGTACAACTTAAATAGCGAAATAAGAATAGAATAAAAATAAAATAAAACACAATAAAGTAAAATAAATCTCCCTCTGTAATATAAAATATGGGATAATATATACACCGGGGTTATTGTACAGTGAATATATACAGTGAAGGGTAATGGACTCGCACTCTGTGACTGCTCAGAGTTCATCAGAGCAACAGCCCGGGGGAAGAAACTGTCCTTGTGGCGGGTGGTTTTGGCGTACAGTGCTCTGTAGCGCCGGCCTGAGGGGTGGAGTCTAAAAGGCAAGTTCCCATACCGGGAGTCGAACCCGGGCCGCCTGGGTGAAAACCAGGAATCCTAACCGCTAGACCATATGGGAAGAGGAAGAGGAAGGATTGCAGTCAAAAAGAAAGAAAGAAGCCATTAATGGCAAGGACAAACACAGTTCTACCTATTTTCTGTGGCTTTTCCTATATAACGCCAAAAGAAAAAGAAGGAACTGTGTTTGTGTAATTCCTTTCTCTACCACAAGGGGGAGACTCACATTCAGCACTGCAGCTTTAAGTAACTAACTTACAGTCATTTGTTCTGTTGGGCTTCACAGCAAGAAGGTGAGCCCCTCCCCGTGACCCTCCAGAGGACTAATGGTCACAGAAAATGAATAAATTAATTTTCTGTTGATTGGTTGTCTGCTACACAAAAGAATTCTACTGACTATTTGCTTGTCTTTTTGTTTGATTGCTACGTCTGATTATTTTTTCATGTTAATTTGCTGTTTTGTGATGATGTTGATGAAGGATTGTGTTGCTATGGAAAAGGCTCTTTGTTGTGGCAAACAGCTTGCCATGTTTTCACTGGCACCTCTGTGTCATTTCACCGAGCGTTAATGTGCACGCCATACTGTTCACCTGGAAAGGAAATCTCAAGGGCATGGTTTATGGGAAGTTAAGTGTGGTTGTGAATTGCCTTGCCATTATCATTTAGCTCTTTGCACATTGTGCTGTGTTGCGATTAAACTGCACACGAGAAGGAAGCGCTGGCACACTCGTACAAAATAAGATGCATCTTCGCAACTGTCACACTCCGGTCTTAATCTGAAATTTATTAGAGCAGCGATAACACACACTGGGGCGAAATGAGATTTTGATGTCGTGTTTTTAATGTAATTGTTTTCTTTCCTCACAGGAATCTCTTGGACCGAGACACTTTCTCCAAATCTGACCCATGTAAGTTCTCAGCTTCTAGATTTATAATTGGAGCTTAGTTTGTTCTGCGGGAGATTTTTACTGAGAATGTGGTCCACTGACTCCTCGTCTCCTTTCACGAGGCTTTACTTTTACTTTTGCTGAGCTTAACTTTGATTCAGTTTACTCTGCTATTTCAAAGTGGTTCCTTCAATAACTGCATATCATTTGCACAGTAATGGGACAACCTTACCTTGCTGAGAGCTAAAGTACCTTAATGCATGCAGGGTATAAACGGCAGCCTTTGAATACAAATGGCTACCTTTTGGTGAGACACATTTTCTTTGATATTCCCTGCAGGATAGAGAACTGGGGGGAGGCATTTAACATAATAGGGAAGAGGTTCAGACCCTTCGTGTAAATAAGCTTCTGGGGAAATATCACACTCGCTCTGTTTTGTATTCGCCTGAAGATGAACCTTAGAATATATGACAGGTCACGTCAGGTACGGCCGCCTCAGCTTCATTTGAAGTCACAAAATCAAAAAGGAATCAAGAGAATTCCACTGTTTGGAAATTGTGTTTTGATTGCGCGACTTAAATTATGTTGCAGGAGCTCTCAATCTTGCTTTAGAGCTTTGTTCCCAAAATCATCACGCTTGGCACTTCATTGCTGTCAGGGCGTGGCAGGATAATTATTGATGGATGTCTGCAGAGAAGGAACAAACAAACCCCATTTGAAGAAGCGTGGTGCTTGATTGAGATTGTTTAGTGACAGTGTTTCCTCTGCTTTCACTCTCTTCTCAGTGGTTGTGTTATACACCCAAGGCGTGGAGTCCAAACAGTGGAGAGAGGTAAGAGATCACAGCCGGTCCTCTGTCAACACAACTCAATCAGCCTGTCTCTTCTCCGTGACAGCCCTCTCTCTCCGTTTACAGCTCCCTCCCTCCTACCCTCCCCTCTCCTCAAGTTAAATGCTGTGAGTGCCAATCATTTGCAATTGATTGACCCTGTGAACACTGTTGCGCCGCGCCAACACTGCGTTAGTTTTGACTGATTGGCTGATTAATGTGACAGCTACACACATCGATAAAGATTTGCCCCTGCATTACAGTCTCCTCTGGCTGTGGGCCACCGGGCCGTAATATGACCGAATATAGAGACAGACTCTGGGATATTATGTGTCCCCATTTTCTTGGTGGACTTACAGAGAAGTGGAAACTTAAATTTATATCTTTTTTTGCTCTAAGGCAACCCTTAGGCAACTATTCTTGGTGAACAGCACAGACGGATATGTACTGTATATACTTTATGACGGCATCAAGATACATGAGACATGCACAATGGTTTTTAGTGATACACAGGCTGTTACCTTAGATTACAACATAGAAAATCACATTTATCACAACAGCAAATATTTTCAGCAAAAATAAATTCAGGTTGTTGCTTGATAAAGATGAAGATGTGCCACTGTTTTTATACTCATGCCTGATGGAACGTGTCCATCGTTAACGCAATAATCTACACCCATGGTTACTCTGCTGGCGTCCCCCGTGTTAACTGAAGGGTGACTGACTTCCTACATCCTCAGTAAATGATCTTGGAACTGGTTAGCCAAATGTCAGAAGTCAAAAGAGACGTCGAGAATGGCAGAAAGAGACGTGAAGTGAGCTCGGAGAAAAAGGTCAAGCAGAAAAGGCCACGGTGTTCATCAGGTTAGCGAAAACACTTCACCCGTCCTCCACAGTTGACTATAATGTCAAAAAGGAAAAAAAAAAATTAAAATAAATGGCGGACTCGTGGCTGAGAACAGAAGGGACACAGACAGAGAAAGACCAACATCTGGAGTTAAGTGAAATGGAAACAGTGGTAATTCCAACACTTGGATGTGAATACCTTGACATTATACCCTCCCAAAGCCCCGAGAGCAGCTGTGGGTGCCATGGAGGAAACAAACGTCTTGTTGAGGCTGTAGTTTGGACGAACTGAAACCTTTGTGAGGGGCAAAGTGGTACTGCCCAGTGTAGAGCATCAGATCTGCCGGGAAATATAACAAAAGAAGATTTTTGTCCCCCAGCTACTGTATATTGGCAGCATTGAAATCATTAAAAACCAAACAAAAGAGACTAAGATAGACGCATATTTTCAGCGGCTCTGCCCGCATCGATTCCAGCTTTGTTCACCTTTTCAGATATTTGTTAGAAAAATTAATTGTTTAGTACCTTTCACTTTCTCTCTCTCCTGTAAACTTCACCAGATGAACATGGACCGAAAGAATGTGATTTATTCCAACCACAGAGAAACAGTCGGATCAAGAAGCGTTGATGGTTATGAGGCGCTAATATTTATCTCTTCAATCACAATCTGATTGAAAATCAGTCTGTTCTTATTCATTTGTGTTCACATTGGCCCATTATTTAGTTTCAGATTCAGATCCAGATCCAGATCCACAAAACTTTATTTATCTCTGGGGTCAATTTAAGGCACATGTTAGCAGCAATGTGGAAAACAAGATACTTTTAAAGAAACTAAAATTTGACCAATATATAATATATATATAGTATATATATATATATATATATATAAAAATATACTATAAATGTTTAAAACTTTCCAAACCGTTCATATAGGATGTAAACATGACTGTGTGAATCAAGTGGATTAAGTGATCAAAGTGCATACAGGGTCTGTGTAAACAGGAATTACAGGGATTATACATTCACATACAGTTATTGCAGAGGTAGTATGGATAATAAATAATAATAAATTAATAAACAGAATTATTATTACTCGTGTCCATGTGGAACCGCAGCAAGAGAGGTAGAAAGTTAGTGACACGAAGCTGGTGGAGATTTACTCGTAGGAGAAGGATTATTTCTTGGCCAGTAGCTCCACTGATTGCTTTGCTACCTTTTGGTGACTCCAGAAACTTAATAGTGGTTCTCATCTAACTGCAGGCAAAAAAAAAAGTAAATAAATGTATTTTCCAACAGGTCTAATTATTGACTGAACCCTTGAAATGTTGTTGCAGTGTTATTCACTCAGAGAAAATAATACCAGAGCTTGGTGGCTGAACATTATGTCTCTCATGTCATTCATAATGTGGTCAACTGGCCTTGGCTCACAAAAAAATATTAGAAAAAAGAGTCAGCCTTGGCACTGGTAGCAACAGGGGAAATTATTTTCTCAACCCTGAAAGTAGTTTCACTGATTAACATTCAAATGTGTTGAAGCGGGAGGAGCCTCCTACACCTGTCACCTCCGGTTACAATGTCCCGCCTCCAGCTTACAAACTGTGGGTGCAAGTTTTAAACGTCTCCCTCCGAAAGAGATACGCGGCCTGTGTTTTCACATGGCAGCTGGCTTTGTACACAGACGAGTCAAGCTGTGCAGTATTGATAAAGCTAAGCGCCTCCTCTGCCCCCCTGTCGAGTCATTTTTGTTCCCCTGGCAGCAGATCTGGTCAGTCGGAGCACCTTTCTCTGTGCCACCAACCCGTCTGTAATCCAATTACTCTACCCCGGCACCTGCAAATCATTCATAGTCCTCATCCACAGAAGAATATAAAAAAGTAGATTCAGATGCCTACATCAGATCCTCTCGAGACTCGTGTCCCCGTGACTAATTTCTGTCAGCATCCGCGGTCAGTTTATAAAGCTGGAGCGGTGGGCCGTTATTCTGTTACCGTGTGACTTTAATCTCCAACTCCCTCCTCTGTAATTACTCCTAGCGCCTGACAGGTTTTCCTGTGTCTACCATTTTCACTCAGCTGCGCTGCTGACACAATATATCCTCCCCAATTTCAACCAAAGCCTGGCCTCTCCACTTCCAGTCAAAATCCTAGACGTTAATCTTTTTTTACCAAGATGAATTTTATGACATTACTGCTCACAATTTATTCTAGTTAGGTTTATTGGAGGGGGAAGAAGCTCACACTGCCAGCACCACCTTCTTCTTCTTTTTTTTTCTCTCCAGTAGACAGTTAATTGTAGTGCTTTGCAACCTTGGCTTTACAGGTTGGCTGTGTGCTTTGCCAAGGCAGGGAAATTATGTGCAGAGGGAGATCTGTTATTTCCTCTGGTGGCTTTTCTCTGCTGCTGCTGCTGCTGATTCTTCTTCCACTGTTAAGTTTGGCCTGGGACCAAAGTGAATACGCTGTAGCTCCCCTGCTGCTGCAGTCAGCTCTGTCACTGAAATAGGCTCCTGTTTGCTCAGTGGAGATTCACCACCTTTGGATGTGCTGGAACGGAGCTTTCACACTTTGACAGGAAAAGCCGGAGTGGAGGTAGTGCCACACAGCAGTTCAACTTTTATAGCCTTAGACACACTCTTATGCTTGATGGCAGGTTATACTCGAGGACACCCACGCGCTCGCTCTGACAGATGTTACGCACAATCCGGCCTTGACTGTCTTTGCATTAGCACGGGCGCCCGGGTCCGTCCCTTGGAAGTATTCTGCTGTCGTAGCGTTACTTCTCTGCTCCCTCGTTTGGTCTCACTTGGAGTTTTACCCCCGCTGGATGTAATCACAAAAAAGTGTGAGCCTGTAATCCTGCTGCTTCATCTCCTCATTAAGCCCTAACACTGCTATTATTAATTCACTGTGTCAGTTTATGGTAACACTTCTTACCGGGGATGTTTTATTTATGCAGCTCTACATCAAATTCTCTCTGACTTTGAATTATTCATTTTGGAGACAATTAATGCGGCTGTGTGTGGTGGCGGCGGCGGCGGCGGCGGAGGGGGTGCAACACTTTCTGTTGGTTTCTTTGTCAGCACATCACATCGTCAGGAGGTCTTGGGCTGTTACGCAGATAGAAATTGTTTTAAGGGCGATTATCAGTACCAAATATGCAAACTTCAGACAAGTTTGACTCTGAAGTACAGGTGGGAGACGCAGTAATGCTCATTCTGTAATTAGAAGAGGGGCATACTTGATGACCCCCAAGACCTGGCTGTTCATAAAGGTTACCTCCCAATGTGTCCTCTAAAAGAAAAACGGGCACGGCAAGAACACATCCGAACATTTTGGCCGTACTTGGTCAGATGCGTACTTTGAATTCGACCGGTGCGTAGGCAGCGACTGATGATGTCCACAAGCACAAACAAGAACACGCATTGATTAAAGCCCTCTGTGTCTGCGCTGACTGAAGAGGAGGTTCCAGTCATTTCTGCAAAAACAAGATGTTTTTTTTTTCTTTCTATTCCCTGTCGTTGCGTCCTCCACCTCTCGTTTGAAGTGTCTCATAGAGCGACAGTGCTGTAGTTGTGCTATTAATTAAGTGTAATTGAACTCAATAAGTCCCCCCCCACCGCGGGCTCACTCATCCCCAGCACAATGAAACAGTAGAAGAGCTGACAGTGTGCCATCATTGACTGCTGATAATCAAATCTGATCTTATCTGAATCCGTGAATTTACTGGGCTGTCGGGGGAACGGTGGAGGGAGTGTGGTGAGGGAGAATACAGCCGTAGATGTAGGATGTAGTTTCTGAGTGACTACACTGGTGTGTTGTCTCAAAGCTCTTTACTCACATTTTTCTCTCCCTCTTCTTCTCTTGGTTGTGGTCCAGTTTGGCAGAACAGAGGTGATAGACAACACGCTAAACCCAGACTTCGTCAGGAAGTACATCCTGGACTACTTCTTTGAGGAGAAGCAGAACCTGCGCTTTGACGTGTGAGTTATTCTGTTTGATGTAGTTCTCTGAGGCCACAGACCGAGGTGTGTATCTGTGTGTGTGTTTCATACATGCCACCCTCTTCCTCCATTTCCTCCTTTTGTTTCCAACCTCGTCCCTCATTTATCTCTTCTTACCTCTTCACTTTTTCCCCTCTTTCATTCTGTCTCCTGGAATCACTCTCTCCCTCATTACAGCTCCGCTCTCTCTCTCTCTCTCTCTCTCTCCTGAGGAATTATTCATTGGTGCGGTGTCTCTGTAGTCATTCGTTGAGCAGAGATTGGTATAAGGTTGATAAATATTTCATACAAAGTATTATTCTTAATCTCCCAGCTGCTGAGCAAAAGCAAACGCCTAAAACCAAGTCCCAGAAAACTCACAAAGACTCCTGTCCTCCTTTTGTTCTGCCTTTTTCCGTTTGAAAAGGCCAGACTAGTGAGAGGGTCAGCAAGGTGCAGATTCATTTTGAGTTCCCTGAAAAGAGTCAGGATGCTTTTTTTTTTTTTTTTGTCTTGAGGAGAGGACATATGCTTCCAAGAGGAGAGGACATATGCTCCCAAGACTCAAACTCATCAAGCATGAAGTCCCTGGTGGACTTCAGGATGTATCCAGGACTAAGCTGGAGGTCTCAGGAGGATTTTTAGACACTTAATGAATTCATTTGGCGTGCAATCATGACACAACGCTGGAGCGGGAAAGGAGGGAGTGCATCCCCTCACAATTAATGCTACTCATTTACATCTCCGTTTTATCACAGAGGTGGGAACCAGGGCATACTCGGGTTTAATTACTTTTACATTAACTTTGACTGGCAGATGCTTCAAAGTTTCTCTGCATTAGGAGATTGTTTTGATATGTTCCCCCTGGTACAGAGCGGAAATTACAATCATAAAATATAGAAAGACTTCTTTAATTAACTGTCACATTTCTGCTTACGTGTTGTTGTGTTTTTCCTGGCCCCCCCCCCCCCCCGAAATGACCCACAGATGTGTGATTGACAGACAGGAAATGCCCACTCTGCAGCTAGCATCCGTTAATGCTTCTGCTGTGTTGCACACGCCCTAACCTTTGTGTTTTGTGGTCTCCTTTGCAATTCCAGGTATGATATCGACTCTAAAAGTCCAGATTTGGCAAAGCATGTAAGTGAAAAACTCTTTTTTTTCTTCTTCTTCTTTTGTGTAGAATTAACTTTGCATGTCGGATATTTAGGTTACATGCAAACCAAACTTTGTAGCCTCAAAATGCTCAAATATATTTAAGATAAGTAGCTCGCACTTCTTCTGATAAAATGCTGTTTATCGTTCCATCTCCTCCTGAAATGAGTTCTGTTATTCCTCCAGAGCAATAAAAATCTAAGTTTCATTTTCATCTGGCACTTTCATTATCTCTGTTTTTTCTTTTCTTTTTCTTTTTTATAAATGAGAATAGAAGCATTCCACACTGTTATCAAAGCTATTCAACACATATCTCCGTGTGCCGTATAGCTCTCCTTGCAGTTTCCTAAATTGTATTTTTGAGTGGGCAGAGTTTCACATTAGCACATACATTCCAATGAATGGATGTGAGCCCACAGTTCATTAAGATGATTGCATGTTAGTGTCATCGTCTACGCTGAAAGCTTTGATAAATAAACTCATAGTACGAACACTAGACAATATATTTGCAGCATTTGGTTTGCACAAAACCAAAATATTCATCATCAAACGTGTGTGTTTGTCTCGTGGCGCTTTTGGTCTCGTGTCTTTGCATCGTGCTTCATTGTCTGGAAACGAACTGTGTGAGACTCCTCTCGCCTTCGACGCTGTCCCTCTCTCCTTTGCGCTCTTTCGCTTTCCCTTTCTCCTCCTCTGACGCTCTGTGACCCTCGGCCATCCCCATTCTGCCTCTTTTTCTTTCTTTTTTTTCTTGCTCTTGGTTG
Source organism: Planiliza haematocheilus (assembly GCA_005024645.1). Taxonomy (NCBI): domain Eukaryota; kingdom Metazoa; phylum Chordata; class Actinopteri; order Mugiliformes; family Mugilidae; genus Planiliza; species Planiliza haematocheilus. The sequence continues at coordinate 13,530,518 of SRSE01000593.1, forward strand.
ATGACAGTCTGGTATTTGAGTCGTGTGCCTTCTGTTCCATGATATGCTCTGTTGTGTCACTGCTGCTGCCTGGTCTCTCTTTCTTCCTCCTCCTCCTTCTCCACACTGGAAGCCAACCGACTTTAACGTACGTGTCTGCCTCAGATGTCCTAATTAATAACCGTACAATGCTTATAATGATGCTTAACTCCTCACCGACTCTCCTTGTTACCACTTGAATGCCCCGGTCCTACGTCTCTCTCTGGCAGGATTTCCTGGGACAGGTCTACTGTACGCTGGGAGAGATCGTGGGCTCACCTGCCAGCCGCTTGGAGAAGCCGCTAGGGTGAGTGCAAGATTTTTTTTGATTTTTGAGTCGTGCAGCAAGAATGCACTGCATGCACAACTATTTAAGCGTACTAGGTGATGTGCATTTGTGTAATGAGGGAGGGTGTTTCCTTAGGAGATCAACAACCTATATCAGCTCTGCACAATGATTAGGCAGCTTCTTTTCCTCAGGCAAAATGGGCCAGAAAAGAGATCTAACAGGCTCTGAAAAGTCAAAAACTATCAAATAAAATCTTTTAGAGGGATACAACACTCTTGAAATTGCCAAGACATTAGTGTTTTGCAGGGTTTTGTTGCAAATAGCCAAAATAGCAAGAAACGGGTTGAGAGAGAAAGACGCAAATTAACTGCCAACGAATCAAACGTGAAGCTACCAGGAACCCGTTATCCTCCGGTGCTGTCATATTGCACCTGGAGCGTCCAGAAGTACAGAAAGGCTGAAGCCCCGCCACCACTGAACAAGATGCAAAAGTTGAAACGCCACGACTGGGCCAAGAAATATCTGAAGACAGATTTTTCAAAGGTTTTATGGACTCATATGATGAGAGTGACTCTTCATGGACCAGATGGATGGGCCCGTGCCTGGATCGGCAGCGGGCGCAAAACTCCACTCCGACTCAGACGCCAGCAAGTTGGAGGTGGGGTACTGGTATGGGCTCGTTGGACCTTTTCGGGTTGAAGACGAAGTCGAGCTCAACTCCCAAACCCGCTGCCAGTTTCTAGAAGACACTTTCTTCGCACAGTGGGACAGGAAAAAAAGTCTGCGTCTTTCAAGAAGGCCGTGATTTTTATGCAGGACAGTGCTCCATCTCATGCATCAAAGTACTCCAGTAAAGCCAGCGAAGGCCTTAAAGATGAAAGAATAAGGACACGGCCCCCTTCTTCACCTAAACCCTAAACCCTATTGAGAACTTGTGGGCCCTTCTTAAAGGTGAGATGTACAGTGAAGGAAAACGGTGCACCTCTGTGAACAGCGTCTGAGAGACTGTGGTTGCTGCTGCGCAAAAAGTTGATCAAGAAAAGTGATCAAGAAACTGGATGGAAGACTTTTAATGAAAAGAAGGGTGGCTATATTGATTTATTTTTTTGAAATGCCAGAAATATTTGAGTTGTTTGTTTATTATTCTGAATTTAAAAGGTGAAAATAAAGAAATGAGATTGGAATATTTTCTTCTTTTCGCGAATAGCTGCCTAATAATTGTGCACACACACAGATATTCTCATAAAAAAGCCCGAAACTCGCTTAAATATTCAGGTTTGAAGTTTATTAACATTTTGGATTGACCAAGAGCACTAATAATAAGCCTGATAATTGTGCACGCGGTGTAAGAGTCCCTCTGGAAGAGGTTTTTCTTATGTGCGTTCTTCTGTCAAACAGGTGAGCAGAATTAATTTAACTTCTCAAATACACGTTTTCAGATATTATCAGATAATGAAAGCTCTGTGCCACTTCGTCTTAGCCCATTCACGCCACGGCTCTCCTGCTGGATTTCACACATTCCAGCGAAGATGAGGCCGCGATGAGTGCGTCTCCCTTCAAGAGCCGTCTGTATTGTACATTACAGCGCAAGATTAGCACCCGTGTGCTTGGACGGGAGTGGGTAATTGAACATGACAGTGGATTTCCTCAATACAATTACTGTCATTAGGGAGGTGATCTAGCACAAAGAGTAGACCGAAGCCGGCGTGAGACACAAGGCGTTCCACATCAGCTCCGCGTCAGCATAAATTGGGAGATATGAACTGCCGAAGTCAGTGGCACCCGCGGGCTTGTATGTGTCTCTCTTTGAGAGGGAGAAGGAGGGTTTGTGTGCCTCCATGTGAAGTATGAAGCGGCGCTGGCCCCGGCGGTGAGGGGTTTGTGAGGACTGCAGGGCTTTGGCGTCGACCACGGACTCTGCCAGTGGCTGCCGGTGGTGGATTACAGAGCTTGGTGCCTTTCAGTGCTGAATAAGAGGATGAGCAGGATCAAGAGACAGTGTTTGCTGTAAACTAGGCTTCACATACACATCAGAGAGAGAGAGAGACGGGAAGATCAGGAGCCCCGGGCAGAAGTGATGGAGAAAAGTATTGATTGCACAGCTTCAGCAGGACACCTTGATCACCACTGAGCGTGTGATGATGATGATGATGATATGGCTGCCCTTACATACTGAACAAACGAGCCCTCGTGAAAACATACACTGTTATTAACTATCCCAGTGGCTGCTAAGTTGAGGCGCAGCAATTCAGATGCACAAGAGATGTACAGTTTATTATTCAGCCCTGTCTTTTAGCTCAACAGTATTGTGTCTACGAGTTTTCCTCCCATGATAGACGATAGAAGTTGTTTAATGGCTGTGTGCTCCATTTCCTTGTCATGCATCCTGAAGTGACAATGCTTCTCTGGATCGCGGTTTTGAGGAATGGCTCCTGCAGGGACTGAGGAAATCTGTTAGTCATGCTTAAACAAGCCCTCCCAAGGCGCACTGCATCCAATGACCTGCTTAAGTAGCATTTCACCGCCCCTCTTCCCTATTTTCCACACTTCAGCTTTCATTTATCCTCCTTCTTTCCATCCACAGCAACCTTTTTTTTTCTAGCTTGACCCCCTTTTTCCTCATTGTGCTCTCTATTTCTTTTTGCCCCCCTCCCATCATCTCCCACTCCCTCTCTTTCTGCGTTTCCCACCCACTCACTTGTGAAGACATTATACCTACTTATCCTTGTCGTAGCTTTACAGTAATTTCTACTGGGCTCCCAAACTTTTACCTATTATAAATAATGATCCCCATAAAAGTAAAAAGCACATTTTAAAGTGTGATGTTTCTCTGTTTAAAACCTACACACAGATCAGCTGTGAAATAAATAACATTGATCGTCTTGTGACAGTTTGGTTTTCTGTTGTAGCACGTGTGTGGCTGTTACTTAGACATGTAGCATCAGGCACCCCCGCCCCATAGCAATGACACCATCCCCCAGCAGGATGCAGCCTGACACAGACACACACACAGAAAAAACGGTTCAGGAACAACTCAAAAAACATGAAGAACAGCACAAGGTGTTGACCTGACCACCAAATACACTAGATCCCAAACTGATCAAGTATCTGTGGGATGATCCACAGAGGCCCCACTCCCCTCAGTGATGAGTCACAACTGGTTGGTAGGCACAAGGGAGACCTACACAATATTAGGACATAGGTCATAATGTTGTGGCTGATCAGTGTGTAATGGCATACCGTAAATTGGAAAAAAATAATATTAAATAATATAGACATATAGAAGTGAACCATAACTATACATGCCTGATCCCAGTCAAACCTTGACTCTAAAATAATGTGTAGAGGAGAAGAAGATTGTGAGTCATCCAGGTCGTGACATTTTTAAAGTAAAGCTAAAACTAAACCAAATGGACTTGTTTTCTTGGAGATGTCATCCCAGCGGTCTCTTCACTTCTGTTATGTGAGGGCTGCATGTTGGGGTGTACGTGTATTCATTATTCATCGTGCTTGTTCCTCGTACCTACGTTGTGATGTATACACCGTGCACATACGCATTTTATTCTCTTTCCAGAACCTGCAGCTCGGTCTCGGTTGAATAATTTACTTTTTCTGAATCGCTACGTGTTTCGCACATGGAGACAAATGTAATATTATGCCATTTGCGTCCGAGCAAAAAAAATCCCGCACGCCTGTTAGTCTTGGGGAAAAATAACAGGTGGACGCCTTTCTGCACACGCCATCATTAAAATGTACAGTACAAACGCACGGCAGACGCAGGAATGTGAGCCACGAGGCAGTGAATTGACACAGCGCTGCGGATCCTTCTGTTTGTAATCAGTTTTTAATGAGAGGCATGTATCAGAGTTATTATTGGAGGAGGAATAACAATGCTGAATTACTGATGGAGGTGAATGACATCTTTTACTGAAAAACATGTCAGCTGTGACACAGCTGTTGTGGCGCTGATTGTGTGTGTAGCTTGCGGGGTGAAACTAATATACGTGGTTGTATAGGTAACATGATAATGATGTTCATTTAACATATGGCAGTAGCCTTTTCTGCCAGGATGGTAAATTACACCACACAGTAGAGCATATGAATGCAGCACAACATTAGCATGTTAAACCCATTAGCCCACTGTGACTGTGACCTCCTGCTGCACGCTCGAAGCTGGAAACGAAACATGAGCAAAAGTACAATGGCTGCTACGGGTGTGCAGGCTGCACCCACGGGAGCCAAGGGAGGGAAGGGATTTGTGGAGATCTGTAAAAATATATATATATAAAAAAAAAAAATGCATGCTGCGTGGATTAAATTGAAAGCCGTATATCACATCAAAGGCTCACCTGAACAGTTTCCCACCTTTCACTTGTTTCTACAACGTTGCGTACAGTTGTAACCGAGTAATAAATTAAAAAAACGCTCTTAACATCTCCACTGCTGGGTACTGTAAGTCACTTATTGTGTCAACTCAACTCTTCCAGTAACCTTGCACTTCATTAAAGTAGGTCCATATACTGTAATAAATACAGCACATAGTTCACAACCTTATAACTCCATATATATGAAGACAGTGCTTAAAATCACTCACAGCTATAAGGTGCTACTGTATGTGGCGATACCATAAAAGCTTAATAAAATATTGATTTTATGCCTTTGTTTCCATTATCACCATGAGCAGGTATCTTCCTGTATTTTCTTAAAGCATTGTCCCATAGAAGTAGTTGAAAGTATGTTGTATATCATGTCATGAAATCTATTTTTATAGCCCAGCGGAGCCACCACCACCACAGCAATACTTCAAAATCAAACCGCAGACAGAAATTACATTAACTGAGCCCAGGAGTGGAGCTCAGAAGTTAAATAATAAAAACTGAGAAGATGAAAGTGCTGTTAAACTGATAAATTAGCACTCGGATGTTTTTGATAAAGACGTAATTTGATTGGAGCGCGCCGTAAAAGCAGAGCCGACGTTTGATCAAAATCACAAGAAGTGTGATGCGATAAATATCTATTTTTATTTTTTAATCTCGTCTTTGCAGTTGGTTTTCTCCGGTGTGAGGATTTATGGTTTAATTTGTGCAGAGGACGCAGTGTTAATGTCCAGCCTAATTTTGGATCTTGATGACTTAACCTGTTTTTAATAATGGCTATCAAGCCTTGCCTGTGTCTTTTTGTTCTGCTGCTTTATTAACGTTGAGACCACCGTCGTAAATAAAGCGGCGTGAAGCTTTAAAGGAGAGGAAAGGTTGGCAAACAGTCACAGTCACACTCTTGGTGCAGAGTGGAGCTCCAATCGACTCCAGTCTGGGTCTGACACATGTGACAAGGCCTCAGCGACACTAATCAATAGTGACATTTAAAGATTACGCCTCGACTGACACATTATCCTGTGTAGATGTTGAATTAAATTGCGAACAGGGTGACGATAATGAGGTTTTTAAAATGAAACTTGCCTCTGCTTTTATCAGATCGGCTACGCTTTAATTTACTGATTCAACTCTGCCAAAACAAGTCAGAATTTAAGATGTCTGTAATCAAGTTTTGGAAAGGGTATTAAAATACGGCAAAACCAGTACAGCACCATGCAATCTCAAACAACCACAGTGTGATTAATACTATAGCTTTGAAACCTAAAGTGGTTTTGTTGAGTCTAAGTCAGAGGTGTTAATTCAACCACGAGTTTAGGGCTCATTTTCACTTCTGTGTTTTCACTGCTCGCAGACAATCAGTGGATTAAGTAATGATTTCCAATAAGACAACAAAGAATCATTAATGTTTACTGAAGTCCAGTTTGACTCACATTGCCCTCAGACATGTCATTACAAAGTGGAAAGGCCCATGTCAGGTTATTTACAGCATAGAAATGAACAGGAAATAGAAGTTAGGAGTGTTTCAGATGTTTCAGAACCATGGACAGCGCTGTTTGGAGGCGCATTCATTTAAAGAAACCACATAATGTGTTTTTAAACTAAAACACAGCCACAAAGCTTTGATGCATCTCATTCATAGCTAGACTCTATTAACTTAGCAGACTGACATTAACAATGACAGACACAAATATTTCCCCTGTAACTGTGGCCTGTTTAATCAGGCAGATGCACAAAAATCAGCAAGTCAAACAGGGCAGAGAACAAGACTTGTGGAGGATGAAACAAAAACACGGTGGAGTCCCAGGGTTGCAGGTAGCTTATTTGGGATTGTGTAACCCCAAGTCAGATGGGCTGTCCTGAATTCAGGTGGACCCATCAATCTCTAAGTCTGGTTGTAGTTTATTTTGAGTAACAGGTACGTTTGTAAATGACAGCCGCTCTGTTGCGTCCCTTAGCTGCTGTTGCTGCTCTGATCAACCTTTCCATTGTCGCATACATACAGTCAAGGGAGCAGCAAAATATAGCAGCAGCAGATTTGCTATTTAAAAATTAATTTCTTAAAACAGTGGGTCTGCAGTTCACACAGAGGTAGACAAAAGCTGCATCGCTCTCTTCCCCAGCAGCTGTACCAGCTCACTGGCGTTATGTAATTTAGAGAAAATATTCAAACACAATAGGCGAATTCAGCTCTGCACATAATTAGCAGGGCTTTGTTTTTAATGTGCATCTTACAAAGACACAGGCTAGTACAGAAAGTTAATGCTATGCTAAACGGGCCAGACACGCTCATGTTTGCTTCTGCTAGAGCAGATAAACACGCGGTGGGGTCACTCCTCGCAGTTTTGCCGTGTTTTTGATTTCAGAAGCTCACCGCCAAAAGTCTTGAGACCTTGAACATTACGCGCGTACGCCGCTGTTTCAATTTCATGTGGTGAAATCCAACTTTCTAAGCTGGATCGTTTTACGTGACTTATTCAGAATTAACAGCTGAAAGGGGTATGAAAAATATCAAAAGTCATGCTCACAAGGTTTCAGACTACAGTCAACATTTAGATCGATGTAACTCAGCCTAAGTTTACTCTGGGAAAACCGAAGCAAAGGGCATCGCTTGTCTCATCTTGACTTCAGAGACTGGCAGTTCTTTTAAAGTAGCTGGTTGATGCAGTTGGCTGGCTGACTCGCGGCTACGCAGCTTCCTCTTGAGATGAAAGAGGCTGCAGGGTTAAACAGGGAGAGACAGAAGTTGTGAAATTTGTTCGTGGAGCTGAAAATCCCTAATCCGTGAACTCTGAAATGGGCCGACTGCAGCAGGTAAGCGCTTCCTTAACTTCCAGTCCCGTGTTTGCCTGTTTTGCTTAACTGGGAGGCGAGGACGGCTTACAGTAATCGGCATCCTCTGCCTCAGGACATCACACGCCATTAGAGCATTCTGCTGCCTCGCTAAATGCCAATTTGGGCTCCAAGGCTGAATGCTAACAAGGGTCCCTCTCTAATAATGTGTATTCCTGCTTAGATGAGGAAAAGCCCAACAGTGCTGAGTGTACAAGAACCTTTTTATGTCTGATGAAACAGGGATTCATTAGGCGCCATTTTGGTTCCTATAAGGAGCAAAACATCCTTAGCAGTACACCTTCCTTCTGTTGACCCGTTGTGCTCAGTTTTTGACTTTTCAAGGATGAACTTTATATAATGTAAAAGAAAAATCTCTGTTCTGCCCCAGAAAGAAATGGTAAATCTATTCTATACTGGGTTGTTGTAGTTATTGGTCTTTAGAGCGCAGTAGATAATAAGGTAATACATTTTTTGTCTTTCAGTCAATAATAGAGGCCTTCGGTGCAGCAGCAGGAAAGAGCAGGGGAGGTTTTTACACAGATAAGCTTAGCTGATTTGTTTTCTACTTGGAGCAGACTTTATTCATTTCTGACACGGCCGCGGGCAGGAAGGTGAGAGAGCAACGTGTAAGGCTCCGAATGCTGCTGCCCCGTTTTAACGCTCAGATGTTGCTGATCTATTCAGCGTCTGAAAACAATCTGTCGGGACAAAGATTGCAATCTGTAGTCGGCATTAGAGGAGGTCAAGGCAAACTCCTCCGAGCATGGTGTGATATAAATTCTCCGCGTTTGCGTCCGGCTCCAGGTGAGCGAGCTAAAGGTGCCTCGGCCTCTAAGGACACAGCAGGGAGAGAGGAGAATCAGCTGTGAACTGATGTCGTAACCCCGCAGTGGGAACACTGAAAGCGCAATAACAAAGAGAGATTTGGCGTCTCTTTTGGCCTCTGATAGAGAGGCAGTTTCTGTTCTTGCCGTGGGGGGGAGGAAATTGAAAGGGGATTGTTATGTTCTCTAAAGACGGGCTTCTCTTCTTGGCAGGTGAGAATACAAAGATCGGACTGCACTCACTGTCATGACTTTAGGCAGTTTTTTGCGTTTACATTTTAGCGGTAGAGAAAGTTTCCCCCCTGACTGACAACTCCTCCGTTTCGCTGTCAAAACAAGCCATTTGTCTGTCTTGCAGGTGGTTGATGAAAGCCCCGTTTATTTAGAAACCCAATAAATCAAACGTGGTTACAGTAATTAAAGCCTGTGCCGTAATTTTATGTAATCAAAACGTCAACACAGATCTCATTATATCGGCGTGCGCCCATAAAATTGATTACATTGGTAATTTGATCTGATGTTGTTTATAATTGGTCAGTGCATAAACAAAAGAATTAGTTCTATTCAGTGGGTTCGTGGTAATGGTCATTACCCATCAATGATGGATAATGACCGTAACACTCAATAGGTCGCACAACGTGATCGCAGTAAAAGAAGAATAATGATGCAATGAACATGTTAGTGATAATGTAGCGTCTCGTCTTTCACCTCATTTTCACCGGCAGAAAAGCTTTGGTTTTTATGATTTCTGACATTTCTTCTGCAGTTTTTTTTATTATTTTTGTGCCCTATTTACCTTTTTGTTTGTGCTCATTGTAACAAAGCTTCAAAGAGCTTAGCACACTTTGCCTGTAGCCGCCTCCTTTAAACACAAACACCAGCTCTGCTCGCATTACCTGTAGGAAGCCGCTCTCGTTCCCTCCCTGAAAACTACAGTAGGTGCTCCGGTGTCCTTTTGAATTAGCATGTGTACTTTTCATCTGCTTTTTTAAATTTATTTATCTTTAATCCTGGTGAGGTGAGGGATTACGGATGCTTATCTGTGTATGGAGATCAAGGGGATTAGTGGTATAATCCCATTTGAACCCACATAGAGTTTTGGCAACCTTGTCTAATTCTGTTCAACTGTGATCTGCCCACTGCCCCGAACGTTTACAGTGGCACAAAGCCAGATTATCTCCCTCTCGTCCGTCTCTGTTGGACTCAAACCGGCTGTTAATTTATCCCGGCCGCCTTCGCATCCAGACACATTCACTGACCTTAACAGTGGAATCAATCAGTTCTTCTGTGCAGTGAAAACGATCCTCATCTTACTCTTTGCTTTGCTTTGCTTTGCACCCCACCCTCCAAAATGTTTTAATTTGATTATCCACACTCAGTAGGTGTGAATTTGCAAAAATAACACTTTTTATTTTTTTTTGGGCATGACAGCACTGCAGTCATTTCGCCTTGTAGGAAAATACGTGGACCCACCCTGCAACCACTGCAGTGTTGGGGGGGAGAGAAAAAAAAATAATTTTCACCCTCTTGGGCTCTCGCTCATGTTGTTGAGCGAATAACCTCCCCTCGCTCTCATATGCATGACACGTTGCGGCGTTGTTAAATATCAAGACCATTCCTCATCCTAATGACCTAATGTGAACAGCATCAACAATGGCTTCCTTCTCCCTCTTTGGACTTTAATCTCACCAGCCACCATCCACCCCTCCTCCGCGCCGGTAGGTAATGGGGGATACAGGCACTGTGAATCACTATTTCCCGACAGCACCTGCGTCTAGATGGGAAGTTATAGAGGCCATACATTGAGCGTGAAGATCCAAAATATATTATGTCATGCACAGTAATCTTTTATGCTAGATTTTTTTTCTTTCAAAGACTCAAATGCATCCTCACCCTGGCGAAGAAGTATACAAAGCATTCTCATTGGTATTCCTTAGAACAGCGGCATGAAAAACTTTGGCCAAGTAATTGTAGTGATGTTGAAATATGCTCCTTGATCTCTTCCTATTCAGTTGATCAAACAGAGGATCTGTCAAGATAGCTGCAGCTAACTCTATTTCAGTGTGAGCTAAGAGCACGGCAGCACCACTTCTTCCCTCCACCTATTTTTTTTCTGGCTGCAGGACGCCCGTGTGCTACAAGACCCCGTTTTAGTTCTGTCTCTACCGGTTTGTTTGCTTCATGAAGTTACGTTTGATCCTCCGGGTTGCTGTTGCAAAGGAAGGGAGACGTGATGCTCGTCTGACTGCGAACATAAGGTCAGCATCAAGGACAGACACCGGATCGGTCAGGAGCATATGGCACGGTGTGTGTGTCGAGTGCCGAGGGAAGACTGCGAGCGGTGAATTGTGTCAAGAGTGGAGGCTAGTTAGCATACGTTTAGCGCTGTCAGCCGCTAACCTGAGATGCTAAAAGACTTTATTACGGCACATTAATCATCTGGAAAGCGCAGAAAGCTCGGATGATAACAGGCTGTCATCAGTCTTCTCTGAACAAATCTGCCACGTCAAAAACAAAACTCTCTATTCAAGTGTCTGCACTTTGCTGCTCTGAATTTAGATGCCATTACTGTCTCTGCAAACTCAATCTTCTTTCTATACCGTTGTTCCTCTTAACCGTATAATTAAATCAGATCAGCTTATAACATCCTGAATGTCAATTTGTCTGGTTAAGATATGAAAGCGACTCAATCTGTGGCAATTGAGCATTTGACTTTTCGTTTTAAAGATCTTACTAAGAAATCTAAACACAAAGAGTCAAAGCTACATACAGAAAACATATGGAAGATGATGTAACGTTTTGTTAGGCTGGGAATTTTTCCCTTCTGTAAAACGTCACAAAGCACCCTGACCTGTTTGTTTCGACTAATTTAAATATTCAAATGCTGCAAATGTAACACACATTTACACGACCGACCAATTAAATCCTGTCAGTTCCTCACGGCAGTCAGACTGTAGACCCCGTTTGCTGCCGATAGTACAGGAAGGAGGACCACGGCAGCACATTTCACATAATTTCATCATCAAAGCGTTTTCTCACCGAGGAACCGCCCGTGAATGATTGCCGGGAGAATGAGGCCTCTTGATGCAGGACTCTTCATATCACCAGCAGTCACATTGCAGCGCAGGAGCTGTTAGAGCTCGGCGAAAAAGCCTGAGCTATGAAAAAAGGGGAAGTCATGTGCCACGGATAATTGGCAGGAACAGTATTTACCCGTTCAGCGCTCGCTTGCTCTTAACTAGTCATTGTCGGAGAAAATGCCGCACTCAATAATGCATGCCTAATTTAAAAAACCATTGCCCTTTTGGCGCGGGCCCTCTTCTCCGTCGGCAGAGATTAGGGCAGTGTGGCGCATCTTAACGTATCTGGAGCTGATATTTTACCGATGGCTGGATCTCATTTCCTAGTTTGATGGAGTATCAGTCATTACCGTGACCTCAGGGAGATGATGTGACCTGTGGAGTGTGCAGGGTTTACAGGCCTCATTGGTGAGGGCTTTACTGCTTCTTCAAGGCGCCATGAAACTGCATAGCAGTGGCGACTCATGGCCCAACCATCAATAATTCAAGGACGGTTAATTCACCTTGAGACTGGTCTCCGGGGACCTTAAAGACAGAGCCTGAGGATGAAATGTGCCTGCCCTCTCAGATTGCCATGGCTTCATTTAACGTTTTTCCTCATTAAAGACTACACAGCCGCTGCAGCTGGATGCTTTGGCTAGTGAATTTGTATCGAGCTATTGATCAAAGGTGATACATCAGGGGCTCCATTTGCTTTTGTTGGACTTTGTCTGTATGTTTTATATAGGCCTGGGAAAACCTGCAAGAGGTTAATGGAATCACCCTGTACCATACGTCTTAAAAACAATACCTACACGTCCTGCACAGGTAGATAAAACAGAGAAAACCACACTCTCTCTCTCCTAATGGCTCCCCCGGTTAAATCTAGTTCTCAAAGTTCTGTCATTGCAGGTTTGAGCTTTAGTCCAGCTTTGTAAATAATGCAAGCGTCTGCTGCTGTAGTCAAAGACTCCCGTTTAGCGGAGTAGAATCCGTTATTATTCACATTCAGATCAGCTGTCACAGCTTGATGAGGATCTGCAGCAGGTATGACCTTCTAATGATTGGTCTCCAGCTAAAGCCGCAGCAGGACTCTCATGTAATTTCCTTCTTTGTCCAGATAGATGACAGGAGTGTCAGCAGCTGGAGTGCTGGCGTTTGATTGGAAAGCAGATACGTGTTGTGTGGAATGGGCTCTGCCTTTTTCTCACAGCTTCCCTGGATGCTGAGAGTTGATGAGATTAGATATTTATATATATGTTATATATATATATATATGTGTGTGTGTGTGTGTGTGTGTGTGTGTGTGTGTGTATAAAAAAATCATTCTGTTCCACTTCAGAAAACACAGCCGAATACCATTTAGAACAAACTCCGGAGCGACGCCGTTTCTATTTTGGTTCGAACCATTGGATTGGCAGGTTACTGAAGAGGTGATGCACAGATATACAGACATGCAGGGAAGCTCTCTGGTGTCTTGATCATCTGCCGGAGCGGGAAACAGTGGTAAACAACTGCCGACCTGCCGAGCTTTAAAGTCTTAACGTGGTGCAGGCAAACCGGCGTCTGAGGAGTTCTGCGTCCCGGCGGTTTTATTCCTCATTGTGCTCGATTTTACAGCATAGTCTGTATTAATAACTTGTTTTTGATTCACTTAAGGTGGTAAGAAACAAAGTAGGGTGATCATTACAGCTGTCAAACTGTCATGTAATGTAATATTTAGTACTGGATTAAAGCTCTAATTTTATGTGTGTATTATGTTATAAAGAGTGACAGTATAAAAGCTTCGCAGACTTTTTATCTGCTGTTTGCGTTGTGACAAATCCAAGCTGTAGCGTAAAAGCAAAACAGATCTCCTCAGCTGCACTCTCAGAAGATAACTAGACTCGCCAGAGTTGACGGGAGGCTGCGGACAAATTTGAATCGGTGTGTTTATTGGCAATACTCAAAGACAAAATGCGACATCAGGCTTATCGGTGCCAAGCTGCTAACCTTTTAAAGATAACGCTATTGTTGGAAGAGTTGAATGATATCTGTCTTTTTCACAGCGGCATACCCGGGAAGAAATGTGGAACCATTATCTTGTCTGCCGAGGAGTTGGGAAACTGCAGAGTAAGTCCAAAAAAAACTTTCAGCCAGTTTACTTTTTAATGTGTTTTTAATGTGTTTACACTGTAAGGTTCAGAGTAAATGTTTTGCTTTGTTCACTTTTCTAACTTGGGCCCTTTAACAATGTGCACATCAGGGTTTAATTGAATGTATTGATAGACTGTGACATGTCAGTGTGAAACTGTGGTGGGGAATTGGTGCATAATGCATGTTTAACAATGTTCACAAGCCCACTGAAGTGAAGTGGGAAATTTAATATCCTTGACTTCAATTCAAGATATATAGAATCATAAATGTCCTCGTTAAACGGGCAGGATACGGTGGGTTTCTGTGCGGTTGTGTTTGTCATTTAGAAATTGTGTACACAGTGAATATTCTACGAGGTTCAATGGTTGTTTAATGAGACCGCCTTCGTTCCAATCACTAAAACAGGCATTTGCGCCGATGTGTAGCGTGTTAATCCATGAGTCTGCGTTAATAACCTGTGTCCACTAATGCCCATTGGCTTTCTCTGCACACTGCTAAATGAAGACAGTAAATAATCACATTATAGTACTGCCAGTGGAGCAGGAGAAAGTAGTGAGAGTTATTGGCCGGAACGGTCGGCCTCCCTCAGAGGCAAATTTAGCTTCCCTATCAATGTTTTATGATAGATTCCTAATACATGGAAATATACAGAGATTCAGGGTTTGTAAGGTTCCTGTTTAGTGACAGGTTTTTACAGTGGTTGCATGTGTTTATGGGGATTAGGGGAACTGATAATGAAACTGTCATGATAACCATCACTGATTGTGTCCTGGTGGACTGAATGTCCGCGCTCACAGTCACTGAAGGGCTCCTGTGAGTCATCAGGTGTGTTGCATCTGTGATGACAGGAGTTAGCACCATCACTGCCAAGCGCCACTTCGAGAAGTGATTTAGCAATATAAATGCAAATGATTGTTACTGGTACAAATGACCATTTCCTTTCTCAGTTAGGGAGACACGAACTTGACATGTCACTCTCGACCTGCCCCGTTTACACAAAGTTTAACCCTGAATGGAAAACAGAAATATGAAAGAAAAGACAGATTATAAAGGATGATTGAAGACACCGTTGACAGCTAAAGTCCCACGACTGTGACTTATAGCAGTCTGGAATTGCTACCATCCATCTGGATGGTGTGTTTTCTGTTATCCACCTGTGACCAACAAATGGAGGCGGCTGAGTTGCTGCGCCGCCTGAGGTAAACACTGCAACTCTTGTTTGGGGAAATAGCAGAGTGGGAATCGACTGAGGAAGTAACGCGGGTTGTGTGGGGACTGTTAACCAAGAGGTGGGTTGGCTCTGAACTTTGCGGTGGATTTGCCAGGTATCATTAGACAGAGCACCCGCCTCTGCATGGATCAAAGGCTTCCCCCTGGCTGTTGTTATCTCTGGCACATACGACTGCTGAGCAGTGGCTGGCACAGTTTCAGATCTTCCTCATGGAACAGCTGCATTTCTGTCTGATTTAAATCTAAGTAAGCACACAGCACTTTACATATGACAGCTGGAAACCTCCATTTAAGCCTGTCTATGGATTAAACAGAGTGCGTAAGGCTTCTTCCAGATCAAATCAGATTGAGGCAATTTTAGTTCTTGACCCTGAAATCAACAATTTGCATTTTTTAACAGTGTTTGTAGACTCTCTGTTGTTTATTGTCTTTTCCAATTCTGTTTTCTTTATTAGTTGTTTGCGTGTACAGTGCCGCTTAAAAGTAGTTGCACTCCTCAGCATTTTCGACTTGTCTGCATACAAAATGACTGGGGACTTTGACTCGGCCGTTCTAAAACAATAATCCGGTTCTTCTCTGACGATTCCTTTGTAGAACGACTGAGCTCGGGGTCATTGTCTTGCTGCATGACCCAGTTTCTCACAGACAGATATCCTGACATTTTCTTTTAGTATTTGCTGCAATAGTTCAGAATTCATGGGTTCATCAATGATGGAAGCCGTCCTGTCCCAGATGCAGCACAACGGGCCCAAACAAGGACATAAGCGCCTCCATGTTTCAGACAGCATGAGGTTCTGATGCTGGAGTGACGTGTAGCTTTATCTTCAAACATGACGCCGCTCATTTAAACCAAACAATTCTCCTCTGGGGGCGGCACAGTGGCGTGGTGGTTAGCACTGATGCCTCACAGCGGGAAGGTCCCAAGTTTGAATCCACGGGCGGACTGAGCCTTTCTGTGTGGCGCTTGCATGTTCTCCCTGTGTGGGTTCTCTCAGCTTCCTCCCACTGTCCAAAGACATGCTCATTAGGTTAATTGATGATTGTAAACTGCCTGTAGTGGTTGTCTGTCTCTGTGTTGGCCCTGCGATGGACTGGAGACCTGTCCAGGGTGTACCCCGCCTCTCGCCAATGACAGCTGGGATAGGCTCCAGCAGACCCCGCGACCCTTAACAGGAACAAGCGGTTACAGAAGATGAATGAATTAATTCTACTTTGGTTTCATCCATCCGCAAAACATTTCCTCAGTGGTCTTCTGCCTTGTCCACACGATGTTTAGTAAGCTGCTAATGGGCAGAAATGTTCTTTTTGGAGATCAGTGGCTTTGTCCTTGCCGCTCTGCCACACACACCGTGGTTGTTCATTGTTCTCCTGATGATGGATTCTTAAATACGAACATTAGCAACAGTGATAGAGACCTTTAGTTGCTTAGAAGTCGCCCTGACTGGGGATTAGTGGATTTCAAACTCTTAAGAGATGGTTTTCTGGCCTGATGAGCAACAACAACTCTTTTCCTGTAGTTCCTCAGAAAGCTTCTCTGTTCGTGTCGTCATCCACTTTCACAAGCATGTGTTGTGAAGATCAGACTGTGACCAATGCCTCAGTCTCATTACATTGATTAGATACACAAATTCACTTACTTTGCACCTTGCAGATATGTAATATTGGCTAACTTTTCTGGGTAAAGTCTAATATCTCAGTTTCATTTGTTTGATTGGATTCTCTTTGCCTATCCTCGCGGCTCGTGTCAAAATCCACTCATGTTTTGAGTCACTTTTAAGCAGGAAAGTAGAAAATTCTGTAGTAAGCAAATGCTTTAAAGTGGCGCCGTACATATAACAGATACATTTACAAAAAAACCTCCTTCACCTGAGGCTTACAGTCATAATAGATAAACACCCTAATGAACGGAGTGGCGCATGAAGCATACAAAAGAGCCTATGTTCATTTCCGGCTCATGTAATCCTCTAGCTCATTATTCATCTGGTGATTCACTTACGCACAGCTATACCGTGGATGTCATGAGCCTATATTACATGAATGCAGGTATCATCTGCATCGCTTCTTTTCAGAGCCCATCCCCTCTTTCTGAACCTAACAGTGTGCATTGCTCCGCCACTTACCCCATGCAGCGGTATCTTGGTAAAGCAGAGAAATAGGAAGGAGGATGGAGACTGCACTCAGTATTCCCCTGCTGCTCCTAAACCGCAGTGGCTGAAATGAATGTTCTGCCTCTTCCCCACTTAATGAGAGAACACTGCTTGGCTCTAAAGTGGGTATGTATCTGTGCCTAATGAAGGCCTTAGGCTCTGTGTTGCCATGATAGTGTAATTGCAGAGGCAGTGTCAGGGTTAAGCAGGACAGTTATATGGTTGGTGCTATTTTTAAGGGTGTGGAAAACTGACCTCAGCAAACTTTTCTAACATGATGTGTTTGGTATTTTTATTTATTTATTTATTTTTTTAATCTGCCGATTGGGAACTTGGAAAATTAGATGTGCTTGTGAAAAGCCGCCAAGGGAGAACTTTACACACTCCAGGTATAAAATGCACAGTGGATGGCTCTGTAACTGGCTGATCCGTATCCAACTATACAAATTGGAAAAAGACAATTTTCTGGTAACAAGCTTTTTTTTCTAGTTTGCAGACTGGGTGGAAATGCAGATAATAACTGGAAATGACAGTAGGAAATGAAAATAGACGCACAGCCGCCCATTTAGCCGCCTCCACTGACTGTTTTAATTTTATCTTTACTTTTCCTCTGTTTCCACGGTGTCGGTAACAAAAACATTTTGCAGCTGAATATGATTGGAGACAACAGCGATAATCAGTTAACTCCATTATTGTGCTCTATACCCATGCAGCGGCTTCTTCCGCTCTGCGTTTGTCTCAAAAGTAGTGTCAGGTCTGGGCTGTGTCTGCGTCCGCGGCATAAAATGAGGTGATGGAGGTTAGTGAGAGGCAGGTCAGAGGCAGAGCGCGCCACCCTGATGTGGGTCAAAGCAATCAATAGAGGCCTTGCCCGGCACCATGCTGCTTCACATCTAACAGCGGCGCTTCAGAACTCATATGCCCGAGAGTCTGGGAAGATAAAACCAGCTCTGCTTTTTGCTGCTCTTTAAGATATGATGAGTAGACACCAGACTTGCATATGCAGTATGTTTCAGGGCTGAGAAAAAAATAAAAAGGCTCAGACAGCATTGATGTGAACTCTCTTAGGGTTGAAGAACACTTTGGAGAGTTTCTACTGATGTGGACATTTAACTGTCCAGTGTGCCCACTATGCAGCCTCTTTATTATACAATGCTGTCTAATACCTTGACCGCGGGGAGACTATCTGGAATCAAGAGCATTATGGGCCATGCTCATTGTCCCTGATATGGCAGTGCACATTGAAATGCAGCCTAAATTAGTGTAATTATGATAATACCAGGCTTTCTAATGTATCATTAGCTGCACTCACACCCTCCGCATCCTTTATGTACACAGCGCTCCATCCGTCCCTCCATGTGCAGGGTTTTAGAATCCATTTCTGCGCCCATGCACGGTGCTTCAAATTGTTACTATTATTGCGTTCAGCACAAGGTATTTTCAGTTTCACATCTCTTATCCCATCCACGGTGTTGTGCAGGAGTTGCATGATAAAGAAATGGTAATGAATGAATGTGTTTTTTGGAAACCAGAGCCCACCGGTTGGTTTCGCTCTCCTCTTATTAGGATTCAGTCAGCACTTTGCTTTTATTTGGTGCTTTGGTGCTTTTATGTCTGGGCACACAGCACGTATAAACACACAACAGGGGGTAAACAGAGGCAGGAGCATGGATTTACAATGTTTTTTTTAACTTTTTTTTTTTGTCTTTCCATTTCTGTGACTCTCTCCCTCTCTGTAGGATTACGCCACCATGCAGTTCTGTGCCAACAAACTGGATAAGAAAGACTTCTTTGGAAAGTCAGATCCCTTCATGGTCTTCTACAGAAGTAACGAGGACGGCACGTGAGTTCGCCTCTTGCTTCAGCTTCTCTGCGGTTTTTTTTTATTTTTCTTATCAAAGTCAGGAGTGAGGGCGTGAAGGTCCAAGAGGAAGGGGAGCAAGGTCATGAGAATTAGCGTGAGACCCGCTAAACTCTGCTGCATACTGCGTTTTTTTTTTTTTTTTAGGAGATGTGTGCTTTAAGATTTTAAATCCCTGTTGACCTGCGGCTCCAGGTTCACCATCTGTCACAAGACTGAGGTGGTGAAGAACACGCTGAACCCTGTTTGGCAGCCCTTCTCCATCCCTGTCAGAGCGCTCTGCAACGGAGACTACGAGAGGTAGGTTAACTCAGGATGTGAACACGCAAATACACGCTGCAGTTTTCTAGAGGAAATCAAAGTTTCAGTGTGGATGCACTCATTTCAAAACGGATCAGTGCATCAATCCTCAGAGCCATTTGATTATCTGCTGGCAGAATCTATTATGGGCCTTTTCTCTGACTGCTTGCTACCTCGCCTGGCCTTGCATTGATTTGCACACCAGCGAGAGCCTTTCAGAGCATTTCAAGTTTCTGATTGGCCGCTGCAGTGGCATCTTTTATCTTATCTGAATCTCCTCAGAGCAAAGGGCCTCACGAGACACCTGAGGAGCAGGAAGAGTTTGGCAGGAAAATAAAAAAATAACAGGAGAGAAAAAGAAAGGAGGGAAGGGAGAGTGGCTGTGCTTGTCGTTCTGCAGACACTGACAGGTAGCTGGAACAACACAGAATCTCCCCTCTGTGTGTGTGTGTGTGTGTGTGTGCGCATAAGCATGAAAGCGCGTGGACACACACAGCCACGAGTGTGTAGAAGTCGTCAAAGTGCCCGTCAAACCCTGCCCTCTCCCCCATACTGGGTGTCAACAAAGGTTCTTTGCTTCGATCCCCGTCTCTGCTCACCTGCCCGGAGAAGCTAATTGGGTCAGACAGATGGAGCAGAAGCATGAAAGGCGCCTGATTCCCTTTGAGGATTCTGATGACAAGAGAAATCTACTGCAATTTAGGGTCTCTTGACTTTTCTGGTAAACTTATCTACCGTTAGCTCTGTTGTGATTTTTGTCATGTTCAGATAGATTTCCAAAATCTACCCAGCAGTGCCACTGCAAATTTCTTTCCTTTGATCAAGATACTTTTCAACAAATCACATTCTGTGTTTAAAAAGTAATTGTTCTAGTTGCGGCAGATGGCTTCTGAGGCGTCTCATGTGCTGTGGTTCAAAGGCTTTGGCATTTTTCAGACATTTTTCAAATGCATCGACGGGGCAGCCGATGCCTCAGCGCAGACAAGACTCGTGATTTGCACCTCGCGTTTCCTTCCTGCCCGCATTTGTCGTGTAAATCTACGGATAAAATGATGACGTTTACTGCCTCTCCTCGGTCACGTCTTTCGCTGGCGTGCACCGAATCTGATAAATCCCTTTTAATCATGTGGCTTGAGCAGTGACGGGAAAGTGAAATCTCTGCCATTTACACTCAAACATGTGCAAGAACTGAAATGAAATTGATCTGAAGTGAAACGTGCTGTAGTGCTGCCTCTGACCGTCATCCTTTATTTTAATGTTGGCTTGTCACTGGGGAATCATTGCTGAGGGGCTCTGAGTGTCAAAACGCATTATTCCCTGTCAGTCAGGATTACAAGGAGGAGGTGATGGTTTTGTCTCTCTGACTCTAAATATCTGCTTTTGTTATACGTTTCAGTATCTAGAGAGAGATAAAGGCTGGTTTTAGTAGAGATTCAGTCTTCTGTTCTGACCTAGTCTTTCCCCTCGACACATGGATTGGACATTTCTGTTGGTGGGGAAGTGGTGCAGACAGAATGAGTTCAGGTCAGGATAACAGGGCAGGCCTCCGTCACCCTCCCCCTTTGTCAAACCAACTGACACATGATTGACGGCATATGATGGGAGCGCGGGGCGGTGGCAAGCCACTAGTGTTTCCAGCAGATCAAGAAGAAAAGAGTAAGCACTTTCCTCGTTCTGCAGTGAATTCTCTCAGGCCTAGTTGTTTGGTTTTTCACCTTCCTACTTATTTCGGGAACTTGCAAATAATGCTGCTTCCCAAGAGGTTTAGTGTTGTGACTCTGTCATGTGCTGAGAAAATGCTTTCCCCAAACTTATATCGCTCTATCACCCTGCTCCCTTCTGCGTCAGACAAACAATGCTGCTAGTAAACAATTTGTTTAAGAAGTTGTCAACTTGCTCTAAAAAGTTGTTTTGATGCTCGACGGAAACAGGCCGAAACAAAATTAGCTTCATGGATTTGTATTGGCCTAGGTCTTGGTTCAGTGAGACTGCCACTGGTTTGCCATTATTTAAAAACCTGACTGGTCTCAGACTGCAGCACAGTCTGGCTTCAAAG
This sequence comes from Planiliza haematocheilus, assembly GCA_005024645.1. Lineage (NCBI taxonomy): Eukaryota > Metazoa > Chordata > Actinopteri > Mugiliformes > Mugilidae > Planiliza > Planiliza haematocheilus. The sequence goes on from SRSE01000593.1 coordinate 13,551,646, forward strand.
AGGTAACACATTTATGCCGCCATTATTAAATCCTCAGGAAGACGTCTGCATCTTTTGCATGCAAAACACGGAGCATTGATTTAATTCAGCTTTCACCAACAATTAATGTCCTGTAATAGCTTGTTTTGTTTCAGAAATGTTCTTTGTGAGGTTTGTCCTTAATCACATTAGGTACTAGATCACGTAGCGCATAAATGTTCTCCCACAGACAAAGGCTTTTTCTCCTTTATTGTGTTTTACAGGACGATCAAGATAGAAGTGTATGACTGGGACAGAGATGGGAGGTAATGGATGCGTGCGCACACACATGCAGACGCGTTTATGATTATGAACTCATTAAGAAGACATTTATGAAACTTGTTTATGTGCTTTCTTCCTTAATTCTCCTGTAAATTAAACCTTCCCGAGACGTTGACAGTTCTTACGACTTTACTGCTGCTAATTCGAATCAGATTTAAACAGTGATTATTATCTGTGCATTTTTCATTACGGTTTAATTCCTCTAGTGTCAAGGTTGCACCGGCTGTGTTGACATAAACTCTTATGTGATGCTGTGTGTTTTTGTCTCTTTACATCAGCCACGATTTCATTGGAGAATTCACCACAAGCTACAAAGAGCTTTGTCGGGGTCAGAACGTAAATGTGTTTGAGGTGAGTGCAGACAATGATAGTCAATACTGTTTCCCCCATAGACTGTATAAATATGGACAACGTGTCGCAATTTCCTAGTATTAACCAAACTGATGCTATTTTCCTGGGGAGGCGGGCAGTTTGGAGCCAGAGTTGTGGAGCCATGCGGAGCCGTGGTATCGATGACCCGACCACACTTCCTCCGCACTCACTCTCGTTTTTGTTTAATTAATGCAAGCATCAACATGATATTAACTACCTAAAATGACAGAAACCATCCTTGGAAATAGAGTATTTGAGGGGTATTTTAGTGTTTTAGTTTGGTCCAAGTTCCATCGGACATAAAGGGGGTGGAGCTTATGAGCTATACTGCAGCCAGCCACCAGGGGGAGCTCTACTTGCTTTGGCTTCACCTCTGAGGAGCTGCTCCTCCGTCCATATTTACACAGTCTATGATTTCCCCTCAGAGCAGGGCATCTTTATGTTCAAACTGTGAATGTTGTTGCACATTTCCTTTGGACTTTTTGATGGTCCTTCCTTGAAATTGGGGTCACAATGCACACATGACCTATTTATGTCCAGTTCTGAGGAGAGGCTACACCGTATTTGCTCAGTAAGAAGTTTCTTTGTTTCCAGTCGACTCGAGTACAGAAAGCAAACTGCCTTTTCAAGTTTGCGTGCCAGCTGTTAATGAATGAACTGTCGATGCACCTTTGCCACAAATTATTCAGCTCAGCGTAAAAAAGGGGCCAGCGTGAGAATCCTATTTCAATTTAAGAGCAAATTATTGTGCCCTTTGGCTCAGCAAGGTCTTGTTTAATGACAGGAAACTCTTCAGGTCCTACCTGTGAGTCGTGGGCTGCTTGAGATTAACAGCTCTGTCCATCCTGGTCCCACTCTGCATTAAGCCTCTGAGAGGTTAAGTGGTGCAGTAGACCTGATGAGAAACGGTGCATCTGTGGCGAGAATACAAATGGAGGTACACCTCCACTATGAGGCTGATTAGAAGTATTTTTGGACTGTGTTTGGAGGGCCAGATTAGGTATTGCTGTGAGGCGTCGGCAGGCCGTATTGGTCCCAGCTCATTTAAACACTTGCCATATTCTATTAGCCTCTGAATTCGTCATGGAGGTGGTCTAAGAAAAGAACGGAGATTGGGGAGTGGAAAGGATGATGGAATAGGTTAGGAGAGACAGAGAGGATGACAGAAGTGAGTGAGTTGCATACAGAGCTGCCCTTTCACACTGCTGACATGGCAGAAGGAAGTGCATCCATTACCCTTCACCAAACCGTTCTGCGTTTCAATTAAAAAACGAAGGGCAGCCGTTCCTTCCTGCTCTCTGCGCCAGGTCAATGAGTTTGAGTCTATTTCAGGACGCAGGCAAAAAACGACATAAAGCCACCTTTTCACTGATGACAAATAAAGAATGTGAATAGGTCACAGCCTCCGGTGTTTGGCTCTTCACAGATTTCTGCGTGCTCAACCCGACATGCACAAGGCTCTGCAAACATTATCTCCATGAGCTGAGATGACAGCGGGCTAACGCTAACGGAGGGCGGTGTAATCGCATGCGATGTCTCTGTGACCTCACTGAGCGGCGGCCGCGGTGCTGCGAGGCGCTGTCGTAGCAGGCCTGGGTTGAGGAGCGGCTTTAGAAAACCACAGAACGGAAGAGAGTGGGATACTTTACTATTCAGCACCATTTCCTGCGGTATTATTCAGACCTGCAGAATGAGCAATAGAGATATTTGACCTTACTTACAGCTGCATGCACGTTTTTGACAGAGAGCTTAATATATATCTTTCATTTAAAGCAGGGAGCGCTGTAATCCCTCACCTCGCCTCGCTTATCTCCCCTATATGTGTGCATTTTTTGTATGTATCTGCCCACATTACATTTTATTGTGCACTTGCGACTTTGCTCACAGCGTAAATCATTCTGTATGCTGCGCCAATTTTCTTTATAATAGGACATAGGACATGTTCTCCACTGTCCCCAGGGCTGGTAATGTACATATAAAATGTACAGTATTGTGTAGGTGCTTATATAAAAAATAAATCCCTCTGAATAATCTGCCTCTTGCCGCGAGGCATGATCAATGGTATCTCATTCTCACCTGCTGCCGTTATTGGATTCCCTTCCCTATGCTCCATTACCCTTACAGACATGGAGTAGGAGGACAAAGATGTTTTTATTACTCGCCCAAGGGTGGATAAAAAGAATTGTGCTGCAAGTTTACATTATCATTATCCTCCGTTTCCATTCTGCCTCTCATACCAGGTGGTGAATGCCAAGAAGAAAATAAAGAAGAAGAGATACATCAACTCTGGAACGGTGAGTCTGAGATCAGAGATAAGAGGAAATCTCTCGGTGCATGCACGCTCCCTCCCCCCGGCCGGCCGGCTTTTGCATTCATCAGGAAGTTGCCGCTAAGTGGACTGCGCGAAGCAGTTGGGCTCGTAAATGTTTTTGTTCCATTCGCAGTCTCAGACATGGCGATCCAGACAGTGAATGTAAGTAGAAGGGAAAACATTGCCGTGACCTGAGATGGGGTGACTACCCAGGTCTGTTGAAATGCATTAAGGAACTCTTGCTGGTGTCGTTTCAGTGAAGAGAGGTGATAGATGTTCATAAAAGAGCCGCGGTGCTGCCGCTGCTCTTGCTCTGTGCTGAGACTCTGCAATTAAAATCTGCGACTAGATATCCATCACGCGAATCATCCATCAGTCTGCAGCCGCACTCATGTTCAGTGATTGTAATACTAATACGCAGCTCGGGCGACGAAATCATTCTGCGTGGATAAGTCATTTTGTGGGTGGTTAGCTCCGAGGTCAGTGTTAATGTGTAGATTTTGTTTTTCCTTAATTACAAAGCGTGAATTAATCAGGTTTTTTTTTTTTCTCAGGTGTCCTTGTTGTCTTTCACCGTAGAGTCAGAGCACACCTTCCTGGATTACATCAAAGGAGGGTGAGTCCATATAATTACATTTCTTGAAGAAGCCCTCGTCTCAAAGAATTTTTCTTATTATTTCACTTGAAAGTTTGAGTTTCTTTGTGCAGAGTGATGCATTTGCAAAGTTTGACACGCGGTGACAAATGGTTTTTATATTGTCTCTCTTCACCTTATATGAGTTCAGAGCTTGTGCTTCGTCTCCGCTGTGATGCAGGGCACATCGTGGGTTCGGTATTGAAAATATTTGCTGATTCATAATTTGAGATTATTATTATTTTTAAACTCCTTTTCAGGTTATTGAAAAAAAATATTGTAAAAGAAGGTATTAGTTTTGTGCCAAGCAGAATATTGTCATAAAACATGACTGACGGGGATCTTTAATAGCTTTTATCTTACTTACATGTCAGCTGTATTAACACTGGGGTTGGGTTTAAACACTCAATTTTCTGTTTCGAATCGATCTTCATTTGAAAGATTCAATATCAATTCATAAAATCCCTGGATTGATTTTCTTATATAAATGCAATTTCCTTCATCCTCTTGTTTAAAATCTCGTTTCGGCCTTTCAGGACTGGTTTTGAATGTCTCATGAGACCACGCAACGAGACGTGAGCATAACAGCAGCTAAAACTCTGGAGAATAGAGGCCTCAAAGCTACATGTGTGGCAACATTTTGCAATTAACAAGACAGCAAGACATAGGGACTTGTTTTAAGACAATACATCTTTATACAGAACCGATTTTCACTAGTTCCATTGACAGATTTTTTTTGCTTATTTCAAGCAAAAACATCTTCTATTTGTTGTTTTTTTTGCTTATTTTTGGAGGGGCATTTATTCCAGTGTAGGTAAAATATTGTGAAAACACCACAAATCTTATAAATGAACGACCAATGACAACTGTTATTGTTTCAAAAGTGAAATGTCTTCTAATCAGTAGCAGCGCCCAGCCTTAATAACCACCTAGCTGTGAATATAGCATGAAAAAACAAATAAAAAGTTGTTCACAAGAAGTTCACTGCCTAACAACCGAAACAACACATAAACGAGGGAACAGGCCCTCCCTCTGTAACCTCAGGCTCACTGTAAATGATAAATTTAGCTCCTTGTTATGCTCATATATTATGCGCCTGTGGTCTCCACCCATTTGAAGCGCAAACATTGCAGCGCCATTCAAAACTGAGGGAGACTGTGAGTTTCCTCCATGCTCCATTATGCACCACATCTAAGCTTCTCCAGGGGAGCCTCTTGTACCGTAAATGTAACTGAGCTGTAATTAGCGTGAGTGTGAACACACCGGCCGTAATCTCTGGTGCATTACCATTTGGCATTTAATGCAGTTGTTTGTAAATAGGTGGCCGTGCTGCCACATTAACTGTCAGTATATTTTTTTCTAAGCTGTATTACCGCTGCTATAAACATTTACATCTAAGCCATTTGCACTTTTATATGACATGAACATCTCACTGTCTCCATAAACGCCACAAAACATCAAACTCAGACTGAAAAAAGGTTCATACCTGATTGATAAACCCAACAGGAGCTCTGCAGCCATGCAATACAGATTGTGTCCAGCAGCTCTCTGCTGCTGCTGATTCTTTGTCTATGAAGAAGTTTCAAACACCTTGTTGTCACCATGTCACACACACCAATCATCTGCACAGCAGTAGAAATCAAGAAAAACCTTCCAGTTTAAGTCATTGCCTGCTTCATCTCCTACCTGCTGGTGTTCACTGCCGTGGATTTGGGTGCAGAATATATTGTCTCCGCTGGACTTTTGGCTCCTGTTTTGATGATCATGCTTTGACAATTGGCATCACACTGAGCTTGTCACCATTTGTTGGATATATCCCCCATTTCAGGCCACATAATATACACCGATCAGCCATAACATTAAAACAACTGTCAGAGCAAGTGAATAACATTGACCATCTTGTGACAGTTCAGTGTTCTGCTCAGAAACGTTTGGACCTGGCATTCATTCATCTGGATGTTACTTAGACATGTAGCACCCACCTAGACCAGAGCAGGCACCCCGACCCCATAGCAATGACACTCCTTGATCCCCAGCAGGATGCAGCCTGAGACACACACAATAACAGTTTAGGAACAACTCAAAAGACATGAAAAACAGCATAAGGTGTTGACCTGGCCTCCAAATTTACTAGATCCCAAACTGTATCAAGTATCTGTGTGATGATCCACAGAGGCCCCTCCCTTAACCCATAGGACCCAAAGGCCCCCACTAACAACATCCTGTTGCCACACACCACAGGACACCCTCAGTAGGCCCATGTCTCCAATGGGTCACAACTCTTTTGGATGTACAAGTGAGACCTACACAATATTTGGCAAGTGGTCATAATGTTATGCCTGATCGGTGTATAACGTGAAGCCAGTTTGGCTGACAAACGTCTCCGCTAGCAGCATTTTTCAGAAAACTCTACACCGCTGGTGGTAATAAGTGGGAAAAATAAATTTGACTGAGCTCCTTCAGTGAATTCTCTCCAGTACATAAAGGTGGTATTAGATTATCAGTTGATGGTGGAGGTTATAACTTTTTACAGCAATACAGAGAACGTTAGTGAGCATAGCAGGCATTGTAGGCATGCCGACGCTGTGACTAATGCATGGAAATAAGGTAGAAAATTACGACTGTGCGATTCGCTGCAGTAGCTCTTAAGTACATTACTCTAGCTCCCCCGACTCGTCCCGGTCGCCCCACTGCAGTACGAGTACCCATCCACATTTTCTTCAGCGTTATTGACAGCCGTTGTTGAGTGGCCTTGAATTTCCCACATACAAGTAAAGTGTCGCCCCCCGAGGAGACAACCATGCCCACAGCCGTGCGTACAGTGCGGATGAATATGAATGATTCTGATAAAATATGGAGGAGATCTGAGAGCTTAATTAAGGACAGGCAACCTGTCACATATGGAAATGTTTCTCAGTGGATCAGTGGCTGCCCTGGTTTTGGTTCTTTAGTGCTACTGCTTTGCTGCTGATGGCTGAGTGTCCCAGATCTGTCCTGTTGGTCTCCCTCCAGCTCACACAAGCGGACACACATGTTCCACCCGCACTGGCTTGCTTATTCTCAAAATATCAGTGTTTTAATCCTCACCTTTTCTATTTGTTCACCCCTGATCTAGTTGAGACACTGCAAAAAATTGGAGATAGATGGGGAATTGGCAAAAAACTAGGTCACAAATACACTACATGCACTAAATTTATGTTTGCTTATTTTTATGTTGGTGCAACTTAACATAATTTAATATGCACAGAAACAGAGATAATCAACTATTCGAGTTTACAGTAGCCTAAATATTACTGGGGCATATGCATAAAGTGCACCACTATTGTTTATTTCTTTAAATGAGTGCAAGCTGCCTCGCAAAAGGAAGCCCCAAGCCAAATTTGAGAGGTAACGCTCATGTTGTGGAAGCATATTAACATGTTTCGTATTTTAAAATAAGACAAACAACAGCTCTATATAGTCTGCACATGTTTTAAGAGAACATTGCAGCGTTTTTATTGAATTTTGCCTTCGTATACTTTCGGAAGAGATAAATACTCACGGATATTCACATTTTATGACGAGAAATACACTCCACAAACTATAAAGAATGCCTTTTTTCGGACGGCGGAATCGTGTCTGACAAATGTAGGCAGAGGGACACCAGTGCTAACCTCTTGGTCAGATATGGCGTAATCAGAAATCTTTCCCAGATTCCTTGCAGATGGCTCCATATATATTCAACTGAGTGCTAACAAAAAAAAAAGAAGAAGAAAGCAAACCAGCAGTCCCCCAAAAGAAACGCTTCCTTTTAAAAAATGAACAAGTAATAAAACTGTATTTGGTTTCCACCGAAGTTTTACTAGGACACACTGCTGCTGGATTTATTGAACTTCTTTTTAGACATCTTGTATTTAAGGATAGGCCCATCTATAATTTAACCCAAGTGGGTGAAAGAATAAGTATGTTTCTCTTATTGAAGTTTCAGTGAAGGAACGATTAAAATTTAGTGAAAAAGCTACTGGTGGAGGTGCAACATGAATTTGATTGGGCTCTTATTGAGTTTATTGGTAGAACAAACTATCATGCTGCACCCGTCCTTGTACCTAATGTTGCTGTTAAAGGGTTGTTATTTGTTATTTAAATGAAATACTTCAAAAATGTAGCAGTCAGTTTAAAATTTAATTCTGCTCTTTTTAATCCACCGTGTTAAATGGAAATCGGTAATCTTGACATGAAACTCTTTCACACAGAAACGAGACAGCGATTACTCCGTCAATTAATATGACCAGGTAATGGGAGTGAGGCATTATGTGAGTGGTACTTCATCGTTTTGTTCGAGACATTTTGAGGTGTTAAAAGCTCATCGTTTATTCAGCGTGCTTCCAGTTTCCTGAATGGTAGAGAGAGCCCTGTAACAAAAATTGTTGCTTTAACAACACGCGGCCCATTTTTTTTTTTGAAAAACCTTTCCGCCGTCTGTGTAAATGATTTTCCTCTTGAAGTCTTTTGCATCATCTTGAAAGACTTGCTGCAGCCTCGATGCCGTCTGTTCTCATTGTCTCCCTAATGCTTCCTCTGAGAAGTGCTCTCAACAATGGAAGACCTTGCGTATTAAAATTCTCCTAAGGAGCCGTCGAGATAAGAGTTTTCTGGAAGATACCATCAAAAATATGACGGCTATGGTGGATCAATGCCCTATCTCCCTCTGTATGTACTATAAATCAAGGATATCTGGGCCTTTTTGTTTTGACGGAGGCGCTTCCTTTTGTCTGTAAGTTTTTTCTCTGGTTTTTATGCCAACATAGATGTACCCTGGTGTCATTCATTTGAGCTGTCGACATTAATTTGAGATGATGCGCTGATCCTCAACATTTAGAAGATTTAACGCAACATTAACTCAGTGTGTTAATGAATAGATCTACAGGCTTCCCAAAACACCTTACCTTTTAAATGGGAATGCTTTAACTCACATATTTATCAATGATTAAAATAATCTTAATTAATTCTTCCTCCCTGTCGCTTTCACACCGGTGAACATAGTTTATTTACAACTCACTTATTTTCTGCAATGCTTCTTGACCCGTGTTTCGGTCGTTTCTGTTTCTCCATCATGACTGAAAGACATAAAGACACTTGGTGATGTTTGGGGACTGTGAGTCAGCGTTTCAGCGTTTTCCTCAGGATAAAAGAAAGGATTCATGTTAAGGTCATGTTAAAAACCATATAGAAGCCGTGGAAACGTCATTAATGATGGTTCTATACTCAAATAACCCACATAACTTACATTTTATTATCATTTTCAGAATTATCAGCTTATGTTCATATAGTGGGAGTGACTGGGGCACCAAAACGTAGCCTGCTGCGAAACTTGTTCCTTTCAACGACATTTTGTTAGTGTACGCTAGTGCTATTCCCCACTGAGTCCGGAGTTACCAGTTACATAGCTGGATATTTTTCCGATTCTGAGGTTGTGGATGAACCATAGCAGTATCAAATTACAGGTAAACAAGTCGACCGTTGCGGGTGCGTGTGGCGCTCAGAGATGACATCATCCAGTGGTTAGTAGGTCAAGCTACAGACCCTTGATGATGATAACAGGTAACTTTGAACTCAACAGGGAATAGCTCTAGCGTATCATAATAAAATATTGGTGAAATGAACAGGTTCCACAGCACATAAAGCGTTATTTAGAGGCCATTATATTGATATATCAAATTATCTCCCAACTGACTACAAATTACACAAAAGTTATATGGATGAAAGAAAGGTCCAGGTTGTAAAAAAACAGTAGTTCCCCTTTAAAACAAGAAAAATAAGCATACTCAGACATTAATCACATCTTTAGATCCATGTATTACTCACTGCAATTATTATTACTTCATACAGAATAATATGACATATTATGACACTTCTTCAATACTTACCTTTGTATTTGTTATAACTCTTTATATTAGTCATTTATTTATCTATAATCTATACATTGCATATTTTCCTCATTCCTCATTAGATTTTTTTACATTTCACCAATACACCTAATTTGTATTCAAGGCGTCTCTGAGTACGGATGCTACTGGATACTGAATTTCCCACGGGATCAGTAACGTACTGTATATGTCTATGAAACTGGATAAACAAAACGCCTTTACGGAGTCACCTTGTGTGTATAGTCAGTGAAAAACTGATATCTTGTGTCTGATGTCGATGTGTTGGGCGCCATCGTGCCAACGTCTGAGGATCTCTCCAAGGCCGTAAGAAAAAAATGATCTGTTGATGTGAAGCTACTTCCAATTTGTCCAGAACGTCATCTGAGCAAATACACCCTTAGTGCAGATAATTCGTAACAAAAAGAAGTCAAGAAGCCCAATATTTCTTAACTCAGTCTTGAGGTGACTCTTGCAGTTGTTGTTGCCAAAGTACACAAGTATTCAGTCTTCACCTGCTTGGAAGGCGTGCCAGCAAAAAGCCTCCGCCGTGCAAAAAGAACATTCGAGACACTCACAAGAAGTGATTTCTGCTGACGGGGGGCAATACGTCTTGCTTCTGATGCCAAGGTTGCACTTAGTTTTTTTTCCCACTGAAGAATACTATACTTATTGATGTCATTGTTGAATGAACTGTTGAAAAAGCCAATATTATCTTGTGGGGCTGTAGAGTCATCCGTACACACTTTTTCAAAGAGGTTCAAGTACGTTTCATGTCAAGAGAAACCTATAGGCAGTTTTTACTTAACGTGACTGCAATTTTCACCATCTTAAAAAAAATAATTAAAAATTAAAAACCGCAATTAATCGAATGAGAAAAGGAAAAAAACAAAAATAAAAGATTTGACAGATTGTCAGCTCGGAGCAGATTGCATGACAGACTGATGAAGAAAATAAACAAGATTTCTAGTGCTGGCGGTGGAGGGATTGGAACAGTGAGCATGCTGCTTATCTGTGATGGGAAAGATTAACTGTATCCACGGAAAATGACACATCAGACTGGAAGCGTTAGAGTGAGGGAGGCTTCTTCAGGAAAAGTAGCTGCTGATTTGGTCAGTTAAACTCAGGAACTTTTATTTGTATAATGACTGATAACTTACTGTCAGTGTAAAACAGATCACCCCGTTACACACTTAACCAGTAAACAAAAAGTATGAGAAATACTCTCAAATAGCTGTTAAAGGATTTTTGGCATTGGGACGGTCAAACAGAAACAGCTGTTTTAATCTATTACATAACAGGAAAGACCAGCCCACAATGTCACTAAGTTAGGAAATTAAGACATTACCTATGTGAGAACAAACAATCTGAGTGAACTAGTGTTAGTTACCATATTAACCTTTTGCACAACTTGCTCTACTTGCACAACATACTGTCTAATTTGGGGATTTCTAATAATTTACTCACATACTTACTATATTTATACCTGCTCCTGACTGTAAATATAATGTTTTATATCTTATACTGTAGTTTTTACTTATTCTTTCCATCATTTATTCATCAGTAACCACTCTCCTCTGGAGGGTCACGGGGGACTGGTGTCTATCCCAGCTGTAATTGGGCAAGAGGCGGGGTACACCCTGGACCGGTTGCCAGTCTATTGCAGGGCTAACACAGAGAGACAACCATTCACACTCACATTCACACCTACAGCCAATTTCAAATCACCAATTAACCTAATGAGCATGTCTTTGGACGGTGGGAGGAAGCCAGAGAACCCGGAGAAAACCCACGCAGACACAGGGAGAACATGCAAACTCCACACAGAATCTATCAAACATTTCCAGCACGCATTCAATACAAAACTCTTTTTACGGCAATGAATGCTGTTGCTATGTTTTAATCTCACTCGGTGCGCAGTGGCATGGTGTCCTCCCGTCAACAGATGTTTTTGCTCAAAACCTGTTTTTGAATCAGATTCAAATTTCATTCTGCCGCTGTTTAAATTTCATGCATTCACGTTTGCGACAACAAAAGAATAAATTTCTGGATTTTTGGCACAGAAAGCAGTCAGTGTTTACCGTGCGGACCGCTTAGTTTTGAATTGGCATCTGGACTTGCTGGGCAAAAGAGATGACTTTTCTTCAACTCATGCAAATATGTAAAAAGCAAATGAAGAAGGAAAAAATAAAAGATTGAACCTGCACGCCTGCCAGCACTGTCATTCAGACAGATGATGAGAAATGTGAGTAGGAGCCTGAGCAGCGCGTTGTATAAAACTGATCTAGGACCCAAATTGGATATTTTAGATCTCTGCTATTGATTTCTCTCCTTTCATGTGTGTTTGCGTTGCTGCTCCCTTTCTAACAGGTGATAACTAAACACAATGCATTTTAGATGATTTCTGAAGCGGAGGGAAAAAGCAATTTCTTTTTCAGACCCACCGCTGCATCCTGACTGGTTTCACAGTGAATTGGTTTTTCATTAATTTTCATTAACCTTCAATTGGGGCAAGAGATATAGTCAAATAGAGGTAATTAAAGTCCCAAAGCCACACACTGCTCCGATTCAAAGAGGCTAATGAAAGATTTATATTCTTTTCAACACTCGTTCTCTTTAAATGAAAACTACAGTAACATCGACTTTGTCATGGCTTCTGTCGAGCCTCTATTGTGCCTCCGTCTTATTAAGGTTTAATAGTTTCATCCCAAAATATCCTGTTGTCCTGAAAAGGGAGAAAGAGATACTGTTTTTTATTTGATTTAGATTATCTTTGTGTTCCGACTGTAAAATTGCACTTTGATGGGAACATACAATTTCTTTTCTCCATCTTCTTCCTCTGCTGCCCTTTGATATTTGCTGATTGTTGAAAATAGGGACGCACATCTCAGCAGTGGCTGTCGTATATTAAACCTCATGCATCGTGGTTCATTATGTGTTTAGAAAAGAGACGGCGCTGACATTCACGTATTGTGCTCGGTTTTGTGTTGTCCTGTGTTTTGTTCTGACATCGGGCCGTGGTTAGTCCGGTTCATGTTTGGGTTTACGGGGAGGTAGAGGCAAGAATACTTCCCTTTGAATCTTTGTGTGACACAGTTTTGTCCAGGGAATCTTCAGGACTGGAAACTGTGATGACAGCTCTCTGCAGTCTGAGGCCACGTCCGCTGGCACATAATGAAAAAACAATGGTGGGACTTCTGAAAGATGGGGCATCTCCCCAATGCTTTTCAAAATTCCACTTTTAATCACATCTCTTCTGTAGTTTTTGTTTGATTTTCTTAGTGAGACTGTGACTGTTGTCTTACTGCCCTTAACAGTCCAGAGAAAGTCCTGTCTTGTCTGGGCCAGACGATTTATGCACCTTAGTCAACTCTTGACTGATTGCCAACTTCTCCTCATGTTTTGTTTATAAAGAAGTTGTGTTGCACCGATATAAATGTCAGTATCAACTTTCCTGCATTACGCAGAGCAAAGTTTCTGTCATCAAGTCTGCTATTATTGATATAAATGAAGGAAGTAATGGAAACACCTGCTGCTACAATTAGACTGCATTAGTTTTAATGGCGATAAACCAACATGGTGTTGTGTCTCGGGACTTGTGAAGCCAGCCCTGCAGCTTTGTTTATAGCTGCCTTCATTTCAGCACACGGGGAAAACCACTGTGCCAATCTGCTCCGTGATGTAGCCTGTGTACTGCAGGTGCATTCTTTGTCACACTGTTTTGCATTACATAGACTTTCCCCACCCCCACCGGGACCGCCATGGCTGCAGGCGTTTTACATTACAAAGACCTCATGGCGCTCGTCCAACTAGAGGGGGAACGCCAACATGACACTGGTACATTTGCACCGATGTTAAACAATTTCAGTAATTCAATGTGATGTGCAAACAAGTTGGGGTGCTGTTATGTTAGCTGAAAACAAATCTGAAAGAACACCAAGTGATGCCATAAAAAGGACAATGTTAAAGCGATAAATTATTATTACTGGACAGCCTGTTCTGAGGGTTTTTATAAAATTGATGAGGTCGTTTAAATGCCGCAGTAAGGAAACGATGACGGTACATCAAAATGTCTATTAAGCAATATTTCACTCAAAGTAGGGTCTAAAAAATGAACGAAAAGCTACTCCCTCTTAAGGAATGTGAGGCGTCTAAAGACCTGCAAAGCAGACAATACAGTGCAGCTGTATATGCAGCTATCAGTCAACACTAATCAATATTGATTTCTCAAATAATTTGTGCTCAGTGCTTAAAGAAATACACAAACCAGGAAAAGTTTAGTACTGACGTGTCAAGAAGATACTGTTTCTGTGGTGAAAATGATTTTTTTTTTTTTCTGTATGATTACATCCCCAACCTAAAACCCTAGTGTGAAAGGAGGTGCTGCAGTGATGTACAGTTTGAGGAAAAATAATGTGTTTTTTGAACATTAAAGCATGAAAACCTATTTAATTTGAAAAATTATGGAGCTAAAACCAGCCGGCTGAAATACTGATCACATATATAAAAACTACTCACGGCATTATTTGCAAGAGCATTCTTATCTCACCTTTAATGCTTAAAAAGTGATCCTTTGTGTGGTACCGTATAGAGCTGCTTTCTGTGTGGCTCGTCCTGCAGAAAACCCCTGACAGCAGCAAATACTGAACCCCAGAGAGCGATGTGAGTCCATGGTCGGTTTGTTTCAGTACTTTTCTCTAATAGAAAGTGGCGTCGCCGATTCTGAATCTGTTTACCCAGGAAGAGGAAGTAAGTAACTCCCAGCCGTTATACAAACATCAACTTTAACAAATGAGGTCAGAGAGTCTTATTCTATATATAATATGTAACCATGTTTAATGATGCAACACACATTTTATAGGAAGATAATCTCAGTACTGATATATTTTCTAAAATTAACCCCATCCGTTGGATAAAGACCTTGATGTAATGTTGATGTTAATCAGCGTTAGTCCTCTGCTGCATGAATCGTTACTGAAAAAATGTATGTCAATGAAAAAATAATTGCAAATTCTGCACTGCATGGATTATTTAGAGGTTATAATATTTGCAAGGACGAATTTCTTATTTACTGTCTGAAACTTGTCCAAAATTACAAATAACCTTTCCCTTTTATAGGTACCAAATATTTTAAATATTGCCTCAGAGTAGCCTTGGGCCATGTAACTGAATTACAGTCTCGTAGGTTTAATGCACATAATTTACTTTCATGTCCTCATGTAGTAATTTTAGCATCTTACAAGAAATGCATTTAATTATAATTGGTTTAAATTATAAAAACTGAACACTCAGGATTGCTAATAAGGTTAGAAAATAGGCACATCAGGAAGTTTTGGGCCGAAATCTTTTTTGCTTGAATTGCAAACTAAACTCTTTTCTTTTCCTCTGAACCATGGCATTGGATGAAGACTGCGGTGCATGGTATCATCAAATATGAATATAGTCTGAAATCTGTGTAGTTAAAGTAATAAACATGCAGTGATTTCCGCTTTGAGTTAACTAATAAATGTCCACATAAAGGAGCAGCTTCGTGAACCCAGTCTAACTAATCTATAATTATAAAGAATCATAAGGTTATCTTTTTTAAATCCTCCTTTGAAAACACAACTTTCTGTGTTGTCTCTTCAATATGTGCAATTCACTATACAACAGAACGTATGAGGACTGCTGCAGGTGATTAAATACCTGGGTTCATACTAGTTCTAGCATAAAATATGATCATTTACTCACCCATATAACTTTGGTGGTGAATAGCATTAGCGTATCATAACAAATTATTGGTGAAATGAACGAGTTTCGCAACAGATAATGCGTTACTTAGAGGCTGTGTTTCAGTGCCCCATTCACTCCCACTATATGGATATACACAGATCTAAATTTTCCAATCTAAATGACTCCAAATGACATCAAAGTTATATGGGTGAGTAAATGACCGTATTTTATGCCAGAAATAAGGTTCAGGTTGTAAAAAACAGTAGTTCCCCTTTAAGATTTTGTCTACTTTAGGAATAGACAACACAGCGTTAATGCCTTCAGATAAACTTCTAGCTTCTGATCTAACTGACCGTTCCCGCTTTCTACTGTCCTGCGTGCAGCTCGTTCGCTGCCTCACACTCAGCACTTTTGCTTTTTTAGCCAAACATTCAAAACTAACCTCGTAAATCAGCACAGACTTTCAAATTGAGGCAGCATGCCACCGTAACAATTCCCCTTTGTCAGCTGAGCGGTCCAGCTCAATGCTGATTAATGAGCCGAGGTCAGAGTCTCCCCAGGAGGAAGCCGCCATTATCTCCAATGCTGCGCTTGTGGGAATTTCTGAGTGGAGGTGAAGTCAGGAAGAGGCAATCAGTGTTAATCACAATGAAAGAGCGCACACTTTGATCTGCGCTCCCCTTCCCTTCACTCTTCATTTGCCTCTCTTGGGAAACAGACAAACCCAGCGGAGACTAGTTAGGCCATGTTTAGTTCCCTTTTAAGGTCCTGGCTATCATTAGAGGCTCATGAATACGAAATTGTTTTTAGAAATGTTGTGTGGCAGCGTTTTCGGTCCTGATGCGGCGAATAAAAGACCAACGAGAACATAGACAATAACTCAGTGACAATGGAGAGTGAGATAGTGTCTGTGTGTTAATGTACCAATTTCTTTTTCAGCTCTGACGCCTCCTTCATCCTCATATCTTTCCTCAGATATGAGCTACGTGTCATGTTAATAATTAAGCCAGCTGCAGCAACTCATTATGTATTTGTGGAAACCATGTGGGAAATTACTGTGCTATTATCAGTTTCTCCAGATTTTGCGGGGTGTATTTGCCATGTTGCCACTGTGCTGTTAAATCTTTAAGCAAGTCAGTTATTTAAAGATCAGAGTCCTCTGGATGAAGTTTGACCATAAGTAATGTATGTATCTCATTTTCTGTTTTATAAATAGAATAATAAAACCCTCATTAGATCCTGTGTTGCATAACTCTCAGTGGCTGTGAAGAAGCAGCTGTGAAAGTGCACAGTAAAGGTGTATTATTAACACGGTTTAGTTTTGTCACACCTCTCCTCAGATGAGAGACGGAGCAGAGAGCAGGCTGAAAGCTTCATTAAACTGCAGCGCTGACTTCTCCTGCCTCTCTTTTGTTAACGGCATCCTACCCCCTCCCTGTTCATCTGTTTCAGGACTCAGATTCACTTCACAGTGGCCATTGATTTCACTGCATCAAATGGTGAGTGTTTCGACTACCACTACCCTGCTCTGCTTTCATTTGTCATCCGATGTATGACTGGCATTTTCCATAAATCACACTGAGGCTGGAGTTACCCCTCCCCCCTGCTTGTGATCTTCTCTGTTTCCTGTCGCTAAAGTATTTCTATCGAAGGGTTCACACGAGAAACGTGTGATTTAGAGCGAACAAAATCAGACCAAAACAACACAAACAAATCGATGCTTGGTTGAATTGTTAATTTAAAAACAAGTAAGACACAATATGAAGTGAAATTAAATAAATGGGACTGTGCAATTGCAGTTAAAAGTGTCTGATTTGTGAATAGTACGTACGACGGCGCCGATATATCTCACTTGGTGCTTCGTAGCATTAAAGTGCTGGCTTACCAAGCAAACACTGATGCCTCATCTCAGCCAAAGTGTCTCGATCAGCGTAATTAAACCGCCATTTAGCGGCTAGAATGTTCTTAAAGGGATCCTTTCTGCTTTCTTTGGTGCAGCGTTGTATAAAGTACAAGGCCTCGGCCACAGCAGTTCATCGCAGTGCTTCCATGCTGAAAACAGTGTTCTCCAAAGGATTCACTGATTATAGATGAATTCCTTATACAACCTCCAAAGAAAGCGGCCTGTACCTTTAATGCACAAAAAATCGTGCCAAAAAAAAGAGTTAGAGTGAACTGAGCTGAATCTCTGCGAGAGATATTTGCGCTCATTGATTTATCCCCGTGTTAAAGGAAATTCTGAAAACTCACATTAATGGTGAAGGTTTTTCCCAGCTGCGCTCAGACGAAGGGCGAATCACATTCTCGTTTCTCAAATCTGAGAAATGTCCGCCATGTTATAAGCTCTTGCTTATTTGCAAGTGATTAGTTTTGTGTAGATTTGCGCGTCCAGGCGTCACCATCTTCTCTGCGTGGGTTGCTGTGGTAATTTCATGGATTTCTAATGCAGAAACGTAGAACAATGTACCAGCGGACAGGTTATTTTGGCATCCCTCCAGAGGCTGTTGTGGCAGTATGGATGGATTGTGTCCAACACTTCTCTCACTATGGATTTCAATGCATGCTGCACAAGAGACATTTTGAAATCCGAGCATCCAGCTCCACTGTCTGTTTAGATTTTCTAAAATCAATCTAGATGCCGTCTTGATATGCTGCTAAACTTGCAGCCCAAACAAAGCCACTAAACTTCCCAATACAAAACAGAGCCCGTTAATAAGCTGCTGTTCTCGTGCAGCAGTCATCCGGATGGCGGGTTTCCAGTATTTCTTATAAGCCTGTCTATTTCATTGAGTCCCACCTCTGATTCAAAACATCCAATTTAGTGTAGTTCACTCATGTTTCTCCTGTTGCCGCTGACAGTTCACTCCGAGTCTCACGGTTTGCATCGCTGACTCTGACTTCTCTTGTCTTGAAAGGAAATCCATCCCAGTCCACTTCACTGCACTACATGAACCCATATCAGATGAATGCCTATGCCATGGCCCTGAAGGCTGTTGGAGAGATCATCCAGGACTATGACAGTGATAAGATGTTTCCAGCCCTGGGATTCGGAGCCAAGCTTCCCCCTGATGGGAGGGTTTCACACGAGTTTCCTCTGGTGAGTAAACCGTGGTTTACAGAGATTGTAATCCAGCACTTTGTGGCCTTTTGCCTTTGAGAGTTTTTGTGTTTATTCTCTCTCCATGTGTGAGTATGCATGTTTTCTAAGAGCAATATAGATGTGTGCATTTTGAGATGAACGCAGCTACACCTCTGACATGCATAATTCAGCGAGTGTCTTCCATTTACCTTTTATAGTGCAAATTAGGTTCTGTGAGGCTGAAGGATTCTTAAATCAATTTAGCTTCTCTGAGCCAGTTAATATGCTCTGGCTGCTGCATAGTGAGGCCTAATGAGGAGTGTGTCTACAGGGTAACGTCTGCATCACTCCATGTTTCCATTAAAACTTGCAAATTAAGATTCGTCTCACCTTATAATTGAAGACTCATTCTTTCATGCCATGGTCATGTAAGTAGGTTTAAAAGTAAAGTTACAGTCTTGGGTGAAATGTTCGCAATACTGCGTATGTTCAGTTCCTCGCAGCCAAGGACGCTAACCTTTGAAGCGAAGTCTGACAAGAACATCTCTGGGGGCAAGAAGTGTTTTTTTTTTTTAAATGTCATTCAGCCCTCAAAGACACACACTGTAACTTTCATGGAGCAGCAGTAGATGTGGTACTTGAGCAGCTGCTGCATTACCCCTGCACTGGGTGGGAGAGAGTCCATGTTGAACTAGCTGTGTGTAACGGAGACCAGAGGGCTTTTACATGGTGCAGTGGTATCACTGCATGGATGTGATTGCGTTGAACTGTTGACCTAAAATGGACAGCTTCGTCCGTGTATTGACTGTATATTGAGTTAAGTAAGCATTCATAGAGGGATTGGCCGTCCTTCATGTGTAGGAAAAGAAATTTCTGTCAGTATCTTTCACAATTTATAACTAGTATTTTATTTTATGAACTTAAGTCTAGTTTTTCTTTCACAGTTTCTCAAGCGGAGAACTTCCTGATGCTCAGCTAAAGCCTTTGCTCTTCATGGTTTTGTCCTCAGCAGGGTGTATGAGCAAAAGAAGGCTGACAGCTTCAATCGCTTCTTTAAGAACTGTAGGAGCAAACCATTATAGTTAGGAGGGGGAGCACAGGCAGAAACGGTGCTGATCTGCCTAATTATTTTCAGCCCATGTGTTACAGAATTATTGGTAGGAATATGGATGTATGCTAATGTTTATACTTCCGGTTCTATTTTTGTAAGTGTTGGTGTTTTGTTAATAATTAGGGCTTCATACGGTCTTGGTTTCACCTTAATAGTCTATTCCAGTTAATTACTTCATGCAACAGTAAATATAAAAGGCAGCTAGTTGCTTTCAGTGTGGTGAACACAGCTGTGTTTGGTTTGGTTTTAGTCTGCTGTACTTTCCCTTATCGGTACCAAGTAAAACCACTGACAGAAGAGGTAAATAACAATTTACCATCTTGTGACAATACAATGTTCTGCTGGGAAACTTTTGGACCTGGCATTCATTCATTTATGTTGATGTTACTTAGACATGTAGCACTCACCTAGACCAGACCAGGTACCCCCACCCCATAGCAATGACACTAGATTCAGTCTAGACACTAGATAGCCTGAGACGCACACAAACACAGTTTAGGAACAACCAAAAAAGACATGAGAAACAGCACAAGGTGTTGACCTGGCCTCCAAATTAACTAGATCCCAAACTGATCAAGTATCTGTGGGATGGCCCAAAGGCCCCCAATAACAACATCCTGTTCCCAGAGACCACAGGACACCCTCAGAAGGACCATGTCCAGTCTCTTATGAGTCACAACTGTTTTGGAGGCACAAGGGAGACCTATACAATATTAGGAAGGTGGTCATAATGTTATGCCTGTTTGATGTTAGTATACCACCACGTGAACATTGTTGCTGACCCATAAAGCCCCATGGCAACCGCAAGGCCTGATGCCGTATGATCCCCACCTAAGCATTGCACATGCAAGCGGCCGTACATGTGATGAAAAAGAAAATGTGATTCGCTGGAGAAGAGCTGGAGTTCTGGACTCGGTCGACTGGCCATCATAATTTGGCCCCTTTCAAAGTCTCTCAAGTTCTTCCACTTATCCAATTTTCCTGCTTTTACAATCAACTTTTAGGACAAAATGTTCACTCTTGCTGCCTAAACTATCCCACCTGCTGACAGGTGCTGTGATAACAAGATCCTCAGTGATATTCACTTCAACAGTGATTGTGACCAAGTGGTTGAAGAGGTTCGTTTGTCAGACTTATATATATAATCAGGTGGGTAGATACGGACTCTAAATGATGCCTTTAACTTGTTAGCAGCTGTTCCAACATATCCAGGTGACAGTAGATACATGTTGTCTCTGTCAAAGCCTGTGGTGTGATCCATTGTTCATGTTTTGTCTTTCATTTTTTCCTCAGAACGGCAACATCGAGAACCCGTACTGTAACGGCATGGAGGGTATTCTTGAAGCTTACCATCAAAGCCTTAAGACGGTTCAGCTGTATGGACCCACCAACTTCGCTCCCGTTGTTAATCACGTGGCAAGGTACAAACACACACATCTGTCCCAGTGAACTGGCTGAGATGAATAGAACTAGTAATCAGGCATGTGTGGGGCCGGACATTTTAAAGCACTGTTGCTGTATTGTTTTGTTAAAAGGCATTTAACGTGTTGAAAGTGAGAAATGTAAGGTGGCATGACTGTTAAATGAATTCGTATCGTGTAGCCTTTTATCACACATGTGGACGAGTCACACAATTCAGTCAATGACGGATACTCTGTGCGCTTTAATTCACCGTTACAAATGGCCTGTCCTTGCAAATGAAATAAGTGGATTTCAAAGACTAGAAGCCCAGAATCTGCCTGGACATTAAACACATAGCAGACATGATTAATTGAAAATTGTCGTCACGTTGTTCAAGCAGTAGTGGAATTATTATATTAAGACAGAGGTAAAAAAAGATTTGTTAATAATTACACCATGAACATTTCTCTCGTAGCAGACTGATTGAATTTTAGCCTCTGCTCTAACCATAGACTATAAAGATGGACGCTGGAGTAGCTCCTCAGAAGTGAAGCCAAAGCAAGTAGAGCTCCCCCTGGTGGCTGGCTGCAGTATCGGTCATAAGCTCCACCCCCTCCCATGTTAGTGGATGGGACTTGCTCCAAACTAAAACACTAAAATACACTTCAAATCACGTTTTCGACCGTGAGAGTTGTAAAAAAGAAGAGCAGTACAGAGGTAGAGCAGAGCGCAGTATTAATTAAACGATAATGTGACTGCACAGACTCCAGCTCCAATGTCTGAAGATGGCGCCGCCCGAGACGTGGTCCATATTTATACAGTCTATGGCTCTAACTAATAACATTATTTACTGTTAGATTTGTATTTGTAGATTTATCTTAAATGGATGCAAAATATATATGTTGCATTTTCTAACTTAGACAGTTTTGACAGTGATGTTGGACTTGATTTGGGAGGTTTAGACTTAACAACACCTGACAGACTAATAACAGACTTAGACTGAGCACCTAGACATGACAGTAGGGTAAAGCAACTTCTTTTCTTGACGTTTATTATTATTTATTCAGTTTCAGTGTACGTTTTACAGCTTCACATATGTATTCACGTAATTGCTTTTCATTGTTTTATTGATTTGTACGACAACCGCTATGACTAAGAAAAATCCTCAAAGTACAGCTGTGAAGTGGGAGGAGATATTTCAGCAGGAAGGATCCAGGCATGAGCCTCTTCAACATCAGAAAATCTCTAAAAAAGATCCCCCTGCAGAGCGTTTTAAAGGAGTTCAAGGACTATAAATTATTAATATATAAAAGTCTATGTAAAAAAAAAAAGGCTATGAAAATAAAATGTTGCTTTTTATTGTCTCTCCATGCCCAAAGGGTGCAATAGAACAGATCTTCACAAAGATGTGGCAGACCTTAAGAGACACTATATTATCCAGAAATAGGTCATCCAGAAAGAAGATTAAAATTACTATCGACGTGACCGGAAACAGACCTTAACGTTACACGCTGAGGTGAACATGCGATTCTCTTAATAGGTTGCCTTTCGAAGTTTGCAGGTTTTGCATGCGAGCAGAAAGCTGATTAATTAATGAAGGCATGCTGTTGATGCGGTGGAAGGTGTTGATGCGTGATGTACATGTTATACTGAATGTACAGTAGGAGGTTTCATGCTTAATATTTCACATGTGCCCTCAGCTGTGAAGGAATCTAT
The DNA here is from genome assembly GCA_005024645.1 of Planiliza haematocheilus. Classification (NCBI taxonomy): domain Eukaryota; kingdom Metazoa; phylum Chordata; class Actinopteri; order Mugiliformes; family Mugilidae; genus Planiliza; species Planiliza haematocheilus. The sequence goes on from SRSE01000593.1 coordinate 13,574,185, forward strand.
AATACGGGAATTGAGTTTGACGCAACAGTTAGTGCTCTGCTAATATCCTACAGTGTCTCCTGTAAATGTGGCGCACATTGTTGTGAGGCAGCTGAGGAAGACAAATGTCTCTTTAATCTCTTAAACACCAGTCATCGCTCTTGCCGTTGTCACTGACTGGGCACGCTCTTTGATTAAAATGTCAGCGCCTCGCAGTCAAATTTACCAAGCTGAAGGCGATGGTGAGCGCTCACCTCTGACCCGTCCTTGGCTCCAGCCGATGATCTGCCATGTTTTTTTTTCTTTCCCCCTCTTCTCGCTCATCAAATCTGGTCAAATGAGTGCCAGGCAATCAATAATGTTCTGAAAGAAAAAGACTGCTGCACTTGCATAAACACTTTAATGAATTATTCATGGAGCAGCCAGCGATGGGTGACTGAATCTAGGCCACACTCACTGTGGTGTCTCTGATGGGTTTCATAACAGTGTCTGCACAGACCACTGAGATGTGAAGAGCTATACAACATATTTTACTTCTTTACATATCTATATTAAGCTTCTGTGTCACACATTTGGCGGAGGGAGAGTTTGTTTCTCAGGAACTTGTTTTCTTAATGCATTTTTTTTTTTGTTCCTGACACAGTCATTGCTCCTACGCTGCTCTCTGGGTCTTTCAAGAGTTTTACGTAAAACCATTAACGTGCAACTTTTTCAGCATTTTCAAGTTTGCTTCGTTCCAACGTGGACTTAACCCAGTCTACGCTGCTGATTTATTTCATGCAGGTATGCCGCAGCCGTGCAGGACGGATCGCAGTACTTTGTCCTGCTCATCATCACTGATGGCGTTATATCAGACATGGCTCAGACCAAGGAGGCTATAGTGAACGTAAGTGCTGCTCTAACATTAGCCGGAGGACGTTAACCTCTCTCCCTCTCTCTCCCTCTTCCTACTGCAGGGCACTGGCAGTGCAGGTGCTTTTAGCTTACTGTGGCACTGCTCTCAGGCTTTCTGTTACTTTGAGGGCGTATAAGCCAGTAGCTCTGGATTTGAGGATTTATGGGATGTTTTCTGCTCCACTTGTCTCACCCCCCTGTCCAATATTTTTCCTTCGTATTTAGACCCCCAGGAGACTGAGGGGCTCAGCTGAGATTCACTCTCGGGCCGACAGGTTCACTTTAATAGAGGCAATGTCCTCAACTATATAACTGAGGCACCTGTTTTGTCAGTTTTTTGAAGGTTTATTCTGTTTGTATAATTCCTATTCTGCCTGCTGCATGTTTGTTGTGTCTTGTGGAATCCGCCAGACGGACGCTGGTCAGTCATCGTCGAAGCGGGTGGACCCTCCCTGCAACAGTGACCCCCAGCAGACTGGGTTTAAAGGGAATTTGCGACTGTTAATCAAACCATTCGAACAGCCACACCTTCCTTTTAAGATCTTGTCTGCTGCTCTGCACCAATGGCCACCGGAGCGCAAACGACTGGACGACATGCTTGGCATTGGGTTTCAGAACAAGGAGTACGCCCAGCTCTGTGTTTTGAAATATATCTATGTGTCTAATTTTAGAGTGAAGTTGAAACATTACACATAGTAGATGTTGATGGTGATTGTATAAGTACAATATGATTAATGACCAAACTGTGCTGTAATGTTTGTTTTGATTCTTTGATCCACAACCTTCAGTGACTAATATGTCAGACCAGCCACTAAGTAAATACAAACTGCAACTCTTTACTCCAAATTTCCATTTTAGGATTGTAAATTATAAAACACAGTCTTTCTCTGGCCTTGTGAGCTAAAATATGCATATTTATTTTATGTGCAGGTATTAGATTATGTTGGCAGTTGGCAATTTCTTATGTGGATGAGAGACTGGCTCGACCAACTAACTTCATAAATAACTTCATGAATATTTTACAGTTCTACAGACACAAACTTAATTTGGCAGATCCACTCTGAGTCAGAAAAGTGTCGCCTGACTTTGGACACTTAAAGTAACTTGACACGTTACGCATAAATTGCTACAATGCCAGTGAACATACCTTTTTTTGTCGGATTTTATTTATTTTTTCGCTGAGTCCCTAAACGTGCCAGCAGGTGTACGTCCTCTACTTAAAATGAATTATTCAGTATTAAAGCCTTTTTTAACTGCACTCAGAGTTATCCTCAGTGCAAAGTCATGCTGTGCAGCGAGGCTATTTAAACCCAAACAACAGAGAATGTCCAAAGATCAACATCCTAGGAGGAGAAGGGTGTATAATTAGACATTTGAATATTTGCATTTGATAAATTGGTGCATCTTTAAAAACGTGAGTCTTGGATTTGAGTATTTCAGCGAATAGTATCCTGTTTATGAGCTTATCCAAGTTTTTATCCTATGTGGGCAGAAACCGGGAAACGATACGGTACATGCAACATGTTTGCAGGTTTCTTTTGAGGTAATCCGCTCAGAGTAACCTGGTCTTTCAAAAGCAGGACCCAGGCTTACCCAGGCTACTGAATCAGGAAATTAATTCTAGTGAGAGATAATAACCAGGATATTTAAGTCCATGTAAATGTGACCAGTGGAAACAACGTATTGCTTCAGTGAAGGGACAGTGAAGGGTATTTATCGCTTTAACAATGTCAACTCTTCACTGTGGATCCAAAAAGGATGACTTGTTAGCCTCAAACAGAGATGAAGAGCGGGCTGTAGATGTCTGTTAATCTAACTTCTTCTTATTTTTTATATCCAACCTTGTAGACTTGCACATCACTTCTCACATACACAGTAACGCTGCTTTATAAATGCTTTCTTTGAAGATGACGTGCGCTGGATAAATTGGTTGTTAGCATCTACAGTGAAAACATCTATCCACCAGAAACACAAACACTAAATGGTTGTTAAATAAATAAAATGTAAATTTTCGGTACAGGTGTCTGCTCAGTTTCCTTGTTTGTTGTGGCTCTGTGCCGTGAGAACAGGGATGATGAATTCAGACAGACTGATGCAGTGAGATCCCCTGAGTGACTTTATGCTACAGACAAAGTAACAAATCGTGTCGACTGAATATTTCAGCTCTGGATACAGAATCTGATCTGGCATTTATAGGTGTGTGCTTGTGGGGTCTGTCCTGCTGGAAAAGGGGGGCAAGCGGAATATGTATGAGAGCAAGAGGTCACGAAGAATTGAGCCGAGCTGAGGGAAAGATAAAATGGGAAAAAGAGATGGACGGACAAAATGATAGAGAGCGTGAAGGGGGTGGTCCTCCTCAGTCTATTTACTCCTATCTGTGACAGGCCTCTCCCCTAGGGAGGTTTTTCCAGGAAAGCTGACCTACTTTTACCCCTGTAAATGCATTTCTACCACGAGCATATATCATTCATTCATGCCAGAGCTTTCACTTGCTGCACATCAGGGCTGTGCTCTATATTCATGCGGCGCACTAACCCTTGCTGTTCAGATGATAACCCCATTAAAGCTTCATCATGTGTTGTAGGGTTAAGATTGTTTAGACTGGGCGTAAATGACGTTACAGGTGTTTTAAACATTTCTATAGTTAATCGTCATGATGTTGAATTAGTGTTAAATTAAGAAGAAGATTGTATAACCTTATGTACTTGAACTATTATGATATTCTACATTGCACCCTGTAAAACATAAACACTAAAATATTCTGTTATGTGCCGACTGTGGTATCAACCTTGCTTCAGTTGAATAATGTATTTTAGTTTTTTTTTCTTTCGGCCCCTGCACAAACCAAACCATGCAACATAATGTGATGTGAAACAAAAGCAGGACACAATTATTATGCTATGTATTATTTATATTTGTCTTATTTTGTCTTATCTATTATTGTTAGAGTTTGTGGCGTCTCTGGGGAGCTGCACTTAGACTGTGGAATGAGATGTGTGTTGAGGGGAAAGAATACATAGACTCATAAATGTAATTCCTCCGTGGTATTAAAACTTTGATGTCGTATGTTGTTTTCACCTGAGTGACAACTGTTTGTTCTTCTTGTTCTTGACAGGCAGCTAAACTCCCCATGTCTATCATCATAGTTGGAGTTGGCCAAGCTGAGTTTGATGGTGAGAACGCTAACTGAGTAATCTATGTTGGAAAAGTAGGAATGGTTTGTTTTAATAAGCCAGCTCACAATAGCAGCCATTTCACATCTTAAGAGTCCTGTTTACCTAATAAAACATTTTATTTTCTCCGTAGCCATGGTTGAGCTCGATGGGGACGACATCAGAATCTCCTCACGAGGGAAGTTGGCAGAGAGAGACATTGTGCAGGTGAGACGCTTGTAATAATGTTGTTTCCCTTCAGCTCGTCACAGGAAGGAAACAGCTCATTTTCCAAAAGCACCAGGGATGAAAAGTATCATTTTTGCCACGTTATTGGCCACGGTGGTACGGTAGAAGGCAATCTGGGATGCCTGTTTTATTCCAAAGCAGAATATCTCTTGGAATGTGGCACAGACAGTAAAACAAAATATTTCTATGATTTTATGACCTGCATGGACCTTTAAAAAAGTTCTAATAGCTAAATTCAATGATCACATTATTGTGACATTTATCAAACACGTCAATATTCCCCAAAGAATGAAACCTTTCTCCACGCTCATCTCAGAACGCTGGATGTTCTATGGTTCTATGAACCCTGGTGTTATGGAGGACTCTTGTTTTCTTGTTTTTCCTCTTCTCTAGTTGGGCCTAAAATGAAGTCTTTTCAGATATGAAGAATCAGTCAAAAACACAAATACACGCAGATGCAGCATTTCTGCATTCAGACGCCTCCACCATGAGAAGACTGTTCACATTCCTCTGCATTAGCAGCTCTGCGTCTTTAATACTCTGCAGCTTGATTCATGTTTTGATGGAAATACAGAGCTTATGCATCTGTCTGTTGGCTGTGAGTTATTTACATAAACGCTTATCCTGCTTCCAATGGAACTTGCGGTTACACCTTACATGGTCACAATGACACATTTGCTCCCCAACAACACACAGGCTTCGTTCACATAAGCGCACACACAGTCACACACCAGTACCAAGCATCATGGGCAACTTGAGGTTCAGTTCAGACCACTAACCCAACAACTTTCCTGCTGCATTCACGTGCTAATGTCCACTGTTAGTTGTGAGAACACCTTTAAACGGCTGCAGAAGCTACCAAGGCTAACAGATGAGCAAGCTAGCGGTCAGGTCACTTAATGTAGGAAATGCAAATATGTAATGAAAGGACAACACAATATATTAGCTTACTGTCCACTTCCACCATTTCTGAAAACATCAGCAAACTTGTCACAACTCGTGATCTTGAGCGCTCTTGTAAATTTCTAGGTTGTGATTAACACAAGGGCACCATTCATATTGACTTAACTCAAGAGCAACACATTAACACTAACACAACATTATTTGCAGGCAGCATTATTCCAGTTTTAGTTTGGGAGACCTCTGAAGACTTTAAAGTCTATGGTTTGGTCCAAATCTACATACATTGTCATGAGTCATTCATTTATTTCCTGTGTCCCACCAGTTTGTCCCGTTCAGAGACTACATGGACCGCACCGGTAACCACGTGCTGAGCATGGCGCGGCTGGCTAAAGACGTACTGGCGGAGATCCCCGACCAGCTGATCTCCTACATGAAGAGCAGAGCCATTAAACCCAACCTGGTCCCTCCAGCCTACTCTCTGTGCGTGGGGAGTGGAAGGGTGGAGATTGATGGGAACCTGCCTCCGCCGACCGTTCTTTGAAGGGGAAAATGGAAACGCTTTCGAGGCCCTTTCGCAAATATTAATATGATGAGACTCCATTTTGGTTTGGAGCATGGATACAGCTGTGGGGGAACCTGCTGGTGATCAGAGAGTTTATTCCCCCCCCCTCTCTGAGGATGAGAGCGCTAAGAGGAGGCCGGTGTAAATGGAGGTTTTAGTTGTTCGCTGTCAAACATGTCAAAGTGGTGATGTAATGGGTAGCAGGTAAACCCGTAGAGAGGGCCTCTTTGAAGGCATACATATATTAGGATGTGCCAGTGTGTATCATGTTTGTGATACCTTTTGGAATCAGTGTGTGTGTTTAAACTAGGAAATCATGTGCATACTAATTTATTTATTTATTTATTTATTGCAGAAATAATTTATTCCTTAGAGGGTGTTTTAAAGGGTAGGGATTAAAGTCATATTCCCCCTGTAGTTTTCCATGTTATATTTTGTGACCAGTGTAATAAGAACAACCCCCATTTCTACTTTGGTAAGGACTGTAATATAAAAGCATGTGATAAAACCTGTTCAGCAGTTTATGGATCATTCTCACTGATGGTTGAAGTTTTGATTGCGAGCTGTAAATGTAGAGGACCTTCCTGTGAGCTGTTGACATACTGATTTTTTCAGCACCGCATCTTATATGTATTTCTAATATTTATATGAACAGAATGCACTGATTACTGTCCAAATAAAAAGCACAAAGGTAATAATGCTAATAAGCTGAAAACCATTATTTTGAAAGAGCCAACCACAATGAAAATAATGGAAAGGGCCCCATGTAATGTCTTCTACTCACATTTTAAACAGGAAGAATGTTTATATAGAGACTATTATACCAATATGTTATAATTTACTTATATTTATGATAAAATAGCAGAATGTTTACAACAAAATAGAGGAGTATTTAAAAGCACACACTTACTTTTGCCCTTTTTAGTATGCAAGAAAGCAAATTGTACCGCTTATGTCATGCAGCCATATCTCATTTGCCGTCTCGCCGTTTGTGTTTCTTGCCATTATATTTGTTGTGGTTACAGTTTATTATCTCTTCTGTACTTTTAGAGAGCCCTCCAAATATACTTTTGAAAGGCAATTATTTTCCCCCTTAAATAGATTTCTTTGTTTACCCAGAGGGAAGATTGAACAAATCGTGCGACGCAGTGTGTCAAATTCGGGCGCGGAGTTTATTTTAAAGCGATCTAAAGAGAACAAACGGTCCATCTTCTTTGCTTCGGTCTGGGTGTTTGTTGTCGTTACTCAAATTAACACCGACTGTTTCCAGATAACATAGTTTTACATGCGCAACGACCCATTTTATAACCCATTGAGATACAACTTAAATACCTAAGATGCAATTGCAGTTTTGATTTAAGCCTGATATTGACATACACTATATATAAATATATATATATATATATTCATGTGTATCCATGGCACTTTCTTTTAAGTGACTGTGTACACATTTTACAGCCGTTGTGGCTCATTTGTACATCCTAATTTATCTATCTATACAGTTTAAAGGCCATTATTTTCACTAGCATCTCTCAGTCACTCAATATCTCGATCCAGATGTGCCTACTATATGGAAACATATCCAAATTCAGTTACCCAGGTGTAATTCTGCCAGCAGCAGCAGGTCTCATGTTTAAGATGCACACACAGAAAATGTTGGAGATGATCGAAAACTGTTAAACGCGTGGGACTGTTTCAGCCGCAGGAGCTGATGCCCGCTGTCTCCATCAGAGTTCTGTGCTTTTTATACTTCACTAACGATCTTTGAAGTGATGAAAGTTCACAGCGTCACCGAGCCTTGTTGTACAATACTCAAAGTCAAGACTTGTTTACAACTCATCCGTGGCTATTTACATTGCCTCAAGGAAAAAGTAAACATTCATGGGTTTCATTAAGAAATTACTTTCTTTTGGTTTGTGCAATACTCTTAGTCTTATTTTCGACCTTAAGGGGTTTCGTTGAATTACACCGGAGAACCAATGTTTACAAAGGTTTGCCATGCTGTTCTCTGAGAATGTGGAGCTCTGTGTCATTTTTGTGTTTGGAGCAAATGTGTTTACATGATTCATGTCGCTTTGTGATCTTTGTTAGTCATTTACTGTTCTCAGAGAGCAGAAAGAATATGAGGATGCTGCAGAAAACTCAGTCCAGCGGCACTGAACCCCTTCTGTCACAAGCCCAGATCCTCATTTGGCTTTTCTTCTCTGTTTAAATTTTTCATCAGTGGCGTTATTTCTCCCTCAGAAGACAAAGCCGAGTTTAATCTTCTGCCAAATTCACATGGACATCTGAACTGAAATGAGTGTAGTTTCATAACACTCATAAATGCCAGTATACCTCTGCAGAAAGCCATTGAATCCAAAAAGAGATACCTATACATTGATTTCATTTGTCTTATGAATTATTTAAGCAGTTTGCATCACTAACTTAAATATAATTGTCTTTGCAATTTACATGATTGAATTAGACTTTTCAAAGTGAGTCTGATTTTCTTCATTGCTCACAGCAAGTAGAAAAGTACATCTGGCAGGCGTGATGCTTGTTAAATCAGCATCAGCATGCAGCTCATATACAGTGACAGCTGTCTGTGAGGAAAGAGGGAACAGGAACACGAGAAGTGGAGGTGTGGTGTGCACTTTTCAAACATGTTTTGTGTAATTATTTTGATGCCAAATTGAGTAGGATTAAATGGCTTTTTTTCTTTCTTTTTTTTTTTTTTTTTGGCTGTTTTAAAATATAACAGGCTTGTTATTTCCTGACAACTCCCCCGACACGCAAATCAGAAAACTAACATCCTCAGTACCAACAGATATTCTCCAGATATGAAAACATAAAGACACTTATGCAATTGTGAAATATTCAATTTTTATGGCTTATACTATTATTATTTTCTTTGCATAGAGATGGTTTAGTTTGTCCCTTATTTATTTTTTTCTTTTTGAGGCTAAACTCTAATTATGTACATAAGCCCCGTATACAGAATATCCAGTGCCAACATGTGTTCAGTTGTTGAACTTGGGCTCTTTAGACAATGTGCATGTTTGTGCCAAAGTGGCAGGAAGTTCAGTAGTCTGCCTTCATTTCACCTGATTAGTGCATCTGCCACGTGCTTCATTCGTTACTTACTTGTTGTTTGGAGATAACAGTCACCTTCCAGCATGTTGCATCTCTGGTTTCTTTCCATTCTGTTCCTATGAGACACATACTGTATGGGTTCTTCTTGCCACTGCTCCTATTTTATCCCAGGTTGTTTACATACCTCTCTTGGTCTCTGACTTGCATGCTGAATAATTTCCAAACCAGGTGTTGGACATGATATTGTCGTCATACTGTGGTTTGTGAAATGCTTTGTAATGGATTGCCTTAACTGAAAATTAATAAAATACTGACAACTTTGGCAGAATGCAAGTGGTGGTAGTTTAAGTGTGTTAATGTTTGAGCAAAAAAGGGAATAAACACTGCAATAATGACTTTTTAAGTCATGAATGTAACATTAAAACCTTCTATACTGATAAGGTGAATTTGTTAGACATCAACGGATCTGAGATCCACTGTTTCCTCTCCTTTAAGCTCTGTGTTTGATCTATAACAAAGTAAACGTGAAATATCTTGAGTGCTGAGCTGCTAAATGCTCCACTGTGTTCACCAAGTTGTTGCTAAGTTTGCCGATCTGTAGTTTGGCGCTCATGGCCATGGACCCAACTGACCACAGGGCTTCAAAGACCCTGCATCAAATCTGAATGAAGGCTGATCACTAGCAACTTTTCAGGTTATCTAGATTAGGTGACAACTGGAAATAAGATGTTTTGATAAGCTTGTAGTCTTCCTCCAGTATGAATAACTGAAACTATCGAGGTTGCTGCACAAAAAGGTAATTTTGGAAGAGAGACAGTTTTTATTTAATTGTCATTCTCAGAGCTGTGTTGTGACCCTGTCATGGAAGAGACTTTTCTCAATATGGCACTGTGGGGAAAAATTACATAAAACAAATTAAATAAAAATAATTACACCGCCATGTCATGAAATATAAGAAAGTAAACAAATTTAGTCACGTAATGAAGCTAGAATAACACACAGTGGAATATTTGGCTGTTAAGAGACTGCAGTCATATGAGGTTCAGGTGGGTACCACCTGGGGTTGCCAACTCCCTGAAAAATAAATAAGGGACACCTCATTGCCTTCACCCTTCCTGAATTTGTAGCCCTTATGTATGTGTGTTATGAGGCACATAGTGCCTTCAGCAACCATCAGCTTTGAAATCATGACGATGATGATTATTATTTTTTATTATTTTTATTATTATAAAACCAGTTAAAAACATGAAAAATAAAATAAAATACAGGGAAAACCGGAGCCCTCGGTGTAAAACCTGTATGCCACTGAGTTGCCAGAAGTGCAACTCAGTTGAGGTCCTGCCACCACATACAGGACAGCTTGTGCTCCAGGGAAGTTAGCCTGATGCTCTGGGGGATTCGCTTGCAGATTTCATCAATATATGAGACACCTGAAACTGCAACAACCGCTAAGCCAACCGAAACTACACAAGCAGCACCAACAATAGCAGCACCTTTCCAGGACAAATTATTTCTTAAAAATGTTTTTTTTCCATCGATGCATTTTTGCCACTTTGATCTCAGCAGATAATTCTTTATGGACAAGATGACTAGATTCGTATTAGGAACGTCAGACATTAAATAAGCCAATAATACAAATTCATTACCAACTTTTTGGACTAGATCCCCAAGCATACAATCAAAATGATCAAGTATTTGCCCTGAAACTTCGAAGTCAGTATCACAAACCTGGGTCCAAATACCCTGATTTAAATGTTCTTCTATTGACTCTTTTCTCTCTCTTGATAAAGTTATACCAGTTTTAGTCTCTAAATGAGAAACCAGCTTTGTAACTAGCGACTCAATACCCAATTTCCGTGTCTGAATGTCTACTGGATTTGTTTCTACTACAGCTTCCATTTTCCTTCAGCGGCGTTAAGACTGATTAAATGTGAATAACTCTGATGATCTACTGTTGAACCCTGTGTGTAAATATACCTCTTAACTCGTCTTGTTACTCTGAAATATACCTTTCCGATTCTAAAACACGTCAAAGAATCTATGCTCTCTATAAGAAAGTAATCTGTCCATAAACAGGTGGCTCTGATCTATCAAGTTGCCTAGCAACAGGCTCCACCCACTTACATCATAGCCTCTGAGGTCACATGTGACTTGTTGTCATGGCTACATGTCACGTAGCATAATTCTGGTTTTAGTTACATAGGTAGGCCAAAAGAATAAGAATATTTCGTTTGATGATTATTATTATTATTATTATAAAACCAATTAAAACATGAAATAAAAAAAATGGGAACCTTCTTGTGCCAATGCACTGGCTCCCATTGCAGTTTACTTTTGAATATAAGACACATCGGTGAGTAGGAGATTCAGTTTGTGACCAGTGTCAGAGCCCCATGATAGACGCTATCCAGCAGAAGACAGTGAGGTGAGGCATTCATGTACAACACATCACTATAATCAGTGAAAACTTGTCTCTGTAATAAAATTCCAATCAAATCTTCTGATTCTTTGCAACATATTGGAGATGTGGCTTAAAAGATAACTTGTCATCAATTAAAAAACCCAGGTATTGGTGACCATTTCCGATCTCACTGCACTTGAAGTGTTAAAAAAAAAACAACAAAAAAACACGAGTTTTATTTCATTAGCATTGATGAGTAGACGTTGCATTTGACTAAACTGTTGTTGTCCTTTATTAAATGTAAACTTAAGATAAGATAGCCATAGACGCACAGTAAAGGATTGAATAGTTTTTTTTATATCAACAAGAAATGATTTCCACACGTGGATTTTTATAGTTGTGATGTGCTAAAGACCATTTACACCTAAGAGCACCAGATTCTGTGAGTCAGGGTCAACACTTGATAATTTAGCAGGACCAGACGTCTTCATCATCCCGCTGACCCAGGCAGTGATTAAGCAAGCTTAATGAAGAGAACGCTCAACTTTTTTAACCACCTGAAATCCAGTCCCAGAGACACCCTCCACTCCAAAGCCCTCCAAACCCAAGAGCTGAGCCCAGAAAAGAGTCCCCTATGTCAGTTGGTACTGAGGCTAACTGCCCCCTCTCAGACAAACTCTGACCAGCCTCATAACAACACTGCTCTACAAACAGAAATCAGGGTAAAGCAAATTATAGCACAATATAAAGAAAGCTATCTGGACCATTGGGAAGAAACAACTAAAAGCCAAAGTAGATTGGAATGTTATCTTGCCCTTCAAAGAGATTATGAATTAGCAGAATATCTCTCTACTGTCAGAGATAGAAAGCAGAGACAGATCCTAACCAAGTACAGGCTCAGTGACCACAAATTGGCAATCCAAACAGGAAGACACAAAAAATCATGGCAACCAAAAGAAAACAGAACATGTGGTCACTGTTCGACAGGTGAGGTTGAGACGGAGATGCACTTTCTCCTACAATGTACAAAATTAAATGACACAAGAGAAATTTATTGGAACAAGTTCAGCTCTTTGGTTCCAGGTTTCAAAGAGCTGGACGACCTATCCAAACTAAAAATACTCCTCGGAGAAGGAGAGTGGGCACACCTTGCTGCCCAGTATGTGTTAACATGCCACGCCCTGAGGGACAGTGAGTGATCAAGGCCCCCCCCCCCCACCACCACCACCACCATCACCACACACACACACACACTGTATATAATTAATAGAATGTTCAGAATGTATATATTTAATTAATTGTATTGTATTTTGATTTGCTTTGTATTTCGATTTGCTTTGGCAATATTGTTTTGTTAAGAAACTTTCATGCCAATAAAGCCCACTTTGAATTTGAATTTGAATTTGAATTTGCTGCTGTTATGTGTATATTTACATTACATTCGGGACAGCGACGAGTCTGCATACGAAAGGGAAGTGGAACAGCTGATCCTCTGTTGCAGTCAGAACCACCTGGAACTAAACCCGCTCAAAACTTTGGAGATATAGTGGACTTCAGGAAGAGATCTCCATCGACCCCTCCTCTCACAATGCTCAACAGGACAGTCCCTACAACAGACTTATTCAGGTTCCTAGGGTCCACAGTCACACAGGACCTGAAGTGGACCTTCCACATAGACCGTGTACAGAAGAAGGCCCAGTAGAGACCTTGTTACAAATAAACTTGCAAATTATTTATTCACACTAATATGTTTTTATTATTATTATTTTATTATTTAACAACCTTAAAAATCCTAACAAGTAAAACGGGGGAAACGTAGTAAAAAATACATAAAAAATAATATATATATATTTTTTATTTACGGTTTAACGCTACGGTGGGACGTTGTGTCATGTGACCCATTAGCGACAACGGCTACGACTGCGCATGCTCCGTGCATCCAACGCCCACGAACTGAGACAAAACAAAAAAAACAGCAAACTGTGCGAACACGCGAACGTCTATGTGTCACCTGTACAAGGTAAAAGCTGTCACTGTCCATGTACCGATAGTTGTGTGACATAACATATATAATATAATATAAAGTCGTGGGAACTAACCTGGTTAATCTCAACGGTTAAAGCACAGGTGTTAATGAGAGGTTCTTGTTTTTGCTTGCTCGCTGGTTCACTGTCCTGGGTACTGAGACTCCTAATGGAACTGAGCCAACACACCTGTGCTTACCCTACGAAAAAAGAAATAAATTAAAAAAAAAAGTGTGTACTATATATAAAAAGAAGCTATTCAGCCAAAGTAAGTAGCATGTCACTTCTTTTCTCCAGTCTTGGACCTGGGCCTGGTCACTTTACATGACAAACTGTAAAGGTCTCCTCAACTGTCAGGCATCAGTGATGAGACGCTGGCAGCCTACTGGACTAGAGCTATTTTCAACACATTCAGCCATTGCAGGTAAGCTATTTCCAGTCTTTGTTTAGTGTCACACACTTTTCCAGCAGCTGCTTCTGTGGCCTTGTGGCAGTGGATATGCTTTGGCATGTAGGTGTGTATCATGTGTTACCAGCTGTTTTGGGTTTTATTTATCTGTCTGTTCATCCAGCTGCCAATACAGTTGATTCAACAACTTGCCTTATAGTCCGCATTTCTTTCTAAAGAGCTGTGCCATAGGGTCATGCTAATAGGCACACCTGATTGTCTCGATGCCCAGTCCCAACGTGATCTCTGGCTACGCTACTGGATTATTGTGGCTAGAAGAGCTTTTATGAAAACAGCTGCCTGCTGTGACAGACAACAAAGCAAGAGGGAATCAAAACACTGGAGAACACCTGGATAACAAAAACTTAGATGAAACTCATTCTTGTTACATTCCTCTCTAGGTCTCTTCTTTCACATTGTCATCTTATTATGAAAGTGTTGATCACAGCTGCTTTCAAAGTGAAATTGATGTTTTTAGGTGGCCAAAATGTGTTTTGACCTCGTCCACTGCAGCTCCTTGCTTCCATACTGTTTCTTCTATCTGCTTCCCAATAACGGGGGCGTGCCGTCCTCCGTCTGCTGTAGCTAACGCACTGGCTGTGGATAAGTACTTCATACTGCCCCACTTCAAAGAAACTAAACCATCCCTTTAAGCTGCTAACCTCAAGCAGAGCTGAGGCGTGGGCTATCGAGTTCTGCTAACTCACATCTTTGTAGCTCCACGCCTCCAGATTTATTTATTTTTTTCATTCTCAACCTTGTAGTCCTCAGAGCCAGCATTTATCAGAGTTCACATAGCTCCCTCTGGAGCCACAAAAGAATCCATGCCACCTTAATTTTTCACGTATTGTGCCCCAACATCTGCCAACAAACTGTAAAATCTCTGGAGGTTAGCTTTAAGGTCAGCTACATTTCCTTTTTTCGATATATATAAATATATATAAAACTGTCAGTGCGAGACCATACATTAGAGAAACTGCTGTCATGAAGTTTTTATTGGAGGATTTTATTTTTTTTCTTTAACAGGGCGGTTGATTTGTATCTACACATCTATATCCCCTGGGAAACTGGTGTCCAATCTCAGACGAGCGCTGTCCTCTCTCAGAACGTGTTCCCCTTAGAAATGTGTTTTTCTCCCCGTAATTAGATGCACTGCTGAGGAATCAAGATGTCCACCTGGGGAGAGGGAAACAGCAGCTGGACCCATAAATTACCAGCCTAAGATAGAGCCAACACCTCCCTTGCCCACCCACTTACTGCCTGAACAATAACCACCGACTGGCAGCCAGGAAGAAAATCAACAGCTAATGACATAGAATTACACTCTACTTATACTGTACATATATAACATTTCACATGTATAATATACAAAAATAATTCACAGGCGATTTCTGCTCAGAGAGTGTTACTCTCTGGCACTCCGACAGATAAGATTTTATGAGCCAAAAAATCTACACAAACGAGCTTAAAGGAGTAGTTCAGCTTTTTTGGAAACACGCATTTCTGCCAATGGAGGAGTTTATTGATACACTCTTATATCTCTTGTTAAACGTGAAGCTGAATTTAGCTTAGCATAAAGACAGTTAGCCTTACAGTAGCACAAACATGGACACACACTTAGGGCTGCACGATTATGGAAAAAATGATAATCACGATTATTTGGATCAAAATCACGATTTCGATTATAATCACGATTATGCAAAAGTTTTTATTATTATTTTTTTTTTTTATTGCACTTCTGTAAAAAACAATAATCAATTATCCAGTGCAGAGTGAATGTAGTTTAAGGCCACAAAATGAAACATAACCAAGGAATTTACTATATGAGACAGTTTTTCTCATCCTTTTTTGAATTAACGACCAATGAGCCTCAACATAGGCCTCCATACACCCTCTTGAACCCTACAACACCTCAGTATTATAATATAAAATGGACTAACTGTCCCAAATGTCACTAAGCACCACCTCTAAGCACCACCTAAGCTGTATCCTTCTCACTGCCTCCCTAGGGCTTCCGAACACACCCTGGGACGCTGTAGCATCCCGGTTGAGTAACACTGACGTAACGGAATAACAAAATAAAACTGAACTGCTGATTTCAGTGAATTGCGGTAGAGCATGAGGACAATAACAAGCGACGAGCTCAGACTCCTCACCTCCGGAAGATTGATCAACTTCTGTTCCCACTGTCTGTTCAGTCATTTTCACCAGAACTCATCTTTATTTTCACTGATTCAGAAATCGGCTCTACAATGGTCACTCTACCAATCCCTCTCGCTCTCACCACTTGAATTTGACTGGTATGATAGCACCGCGCTATGAGGAGAGGAGCTGAGTTTAGCTTGCTTGTTGGTGGCTACTAATGCGATGCGGCGTGCTCTATGACTACGGCCGCCCCCTGGTGGCTGGTGGACAAATATACTGTTTTTCTTTATGCTGCAGTCAGAAGAGCGCCCACTTATAAAATAATACAGAAAATGAAAAAAAATAATGAAAAAAATCGCGATTTTGGCTTTGTATAATCGTGGCGGCCAAAATCGCGATTTTGATTAAATTTCGATTAATTGTGCAGCTCTACACACACTGTATATTGCTTAATCCATTCTGGTGTAAAAATGAAGTCCTGGTTGTACAGGAAGTAATGCTGGAATATTTCTTGGCATAACATGTTAACTTCTTTGAGATTAACAGCAAATACTCCCTTCTCCTCTTTGTGCTGAGCTAAGCTAACATGGCAATCAGCCAGTCAACCAGTCCATATTTAGCAATAAAGCTGGGGGACTGTTATAATAGGTGGAACTTCTCCTTTAATTGACTCTTTGGTTTGTCTGCACATTGATCTGTATCAGATATGACTCAATATGCCACTGCATGGATTTTGTCTGTGTATAAATAGAATAAGTTACCACTCGTTTATCGTTAATTTGAGCAGGGACATTTTTCATGTAAAGTATTTAACGTTCATTAAATCCAGGAGTCGGTGAGGTAAGCAGCTGTTTTAATGTGCTCTGCAGAGAAAGGAGGGGGATGTGCAGAGGCTTTCCCATCTCTGTTCCCACATCAGAGTGGACTGCTGTTTCAGTATTGACCTGGAAACCAACCAGAGCCAGATGTCTTCATGGCATGTCGCTGTACTGCCAGCACTGTCCAATTAAAACCGCCTCCAGGTTCTCTAGCTGCAAGGTGAACTGCCTCATGTCTGGTGGTGGTGAGTGGAACGACATCCATCAATTTGTAGAGCTCAGGTCAATCGAAAACACAAGTATTTCTTTTTATATTTGGTGTCAGTGGGAAGGCTTGTTGATGCTCCTGCTGCTCACTTCTCCCACTAACTATATGGTATACTTCTCCTTTATAAGCTCTCTGCTCTGCTGTTCGAAATGAACTCCTCTCACCTCTGGGCTACAACACAGGTCTTGCTCAGCAGCACAAACCCACTCACCGCCACAATTCACCAGCCCCCTTCTATTGGCTATAAATCATCATTAGGCGTCTGATAAGGAATGATATTATAGCAATGACTGAATTTACAGTGCACTGTAATGGAGCCAGAGTGGGGCAGTGGGTGTTTTCCCATTACCACCCATATGAGATAATGTGCTGGAGATTTGTCACCTGGGAGTGCTGTCCACTCAGAAAATAATTGTGATGAATTATTTTAATTATTAATTTAAATTCTGTGAAACAAAACATAAACATACCAGATTCCATTTAACTGTTCATTTTACATTTAAACTCAAGCACATGGAAGTATTTGATCTGCTTTAACACCTAAGAGCTAAATATAACATTTTCTGCCTTTTAAAGAGGGAAAAAAGCAGTAGTTAATACACTGGCCACCTTCATGAATAACATCAACAAATACAAAATGGAGAAGAGCTGAGGACCCACAGTGTGAGACTTGTACCTTCTCATGGGGGGGTGAGTTTGATGTGCTGCATGTCATTACATCCTGGCAGAGTGAGCCTTATTTACTGTTTGCTGGAACTGCCTGTTCCCCATAAAAATGAATTTCCATTATAGACAACAAAAGAACAACAACACAAAACTGAAACTGTTGGGGATATTTGGAGGTTTTTATTTGATTCTATATGCTGGCACAAAAAAAGTGTGAAGGTAAGTAACCGAGCCTGAGATGAATAAATTGCATGCTATACAGTTTTAATTACCTGAACACCACACACTGGTAGTTGATTAACTGACAGAAACTCAATCTGCAACAATGGCAGTGTTTAAATGGACTGCAGTATTAGTAATTGGAAAAATGACTCGGTCAGAGCAGATTGACCTGATCACAAAGGGTTGGTGTAAACCCTTCTATTAGTGCCTGATAACCATGTAACGGCTCGATCTAATCATTTTTGTCCAAGTGGAATAAATGAATTTCTCCTCTGCAAGTTTTCACCACATGAGGTAAAATATCAGGTGAGCTTACAGGAGGAACTGAAATGTAGAGTTAGAAGAACAACCAACCTTTTCAACACCAAAGTGTTCAGTACCGTCAGTAAAGCTCCTCCATCTTTGTTTATCATATTTCCGTCATGTTCACCGTACCACATCTCAAAAGAGTTCTCTCCTAATTGATGTTTTGGGACATGTAAAGGCATCATATTGCATCTTATTTGGTGTCCATCAACAGTTGATTTCAGTCAGGTTGATCAAATATTGTCCATGTAAATGTAGCCACTTATAATGATCCATTAATAATCTAAACCTCAACGTAGAAGTGTTTTGTGTGTCTAAACCGTAAAAACATAACCTGGAGATTTGTTTGTTTGGGCCGTGGTTCAGTCCGCGTCAACGTTTCGAGTAAGCTGGATTGTTTGCTCTGATTGCGCCATAAAAGGGCTAGGTTAATTTCTTGAAAGGTTAGTTGTTGATAGTCACTGAATAGTGAGAAAAACGGGGTTACACAGTGGCAGGGTGGAGGGGAGTGACTCCACGACGCTGAAATTAAACCTTTAGTTAAACCTTCTTGAGGTGTCGTGAGCCTAACTCAACAAAACATCGGTGGAGGGAGGTGCCCACTTGAAAACCCAGATTACTACAGGGCTAAATGTGTTTTGTCTGGAATCTTGGGTATTAACGAATGGAAGACGCAAATGATAAACCACATACTTATTCTGTGTTAGTTAAATTAAAAGACCTGTTGTCAAATTGTCCAGAATTTAGAAAATATTTAGAAAATGCACCTGTAGAGGTGACGTGTCTGACTTTTAGCCACATACCAGCACGTGTGACACTCATTTTCGTGCAACTGTTTTCATCTCTTTAAATCTCAAGAGGGAAGAGGGAATTTAATAAAAATAACTCTTTCTCGTACAACTCAAAAGGCTGTTACATCTCTGAGTGCTGCCAGCAGTCATTTCAGCAGTGAGAACCATTCCCTAGTTGCCGTGTGCCATTTAGCATCAAACGGAAAAGTGCACGCCATGCTCGGCTTGACCAGCCTGCCGTGCATTAAAAAGTGTTTGGATATTCCAAATACATTAAAGTCGGTGTTGGTTTTACGTAGTGCTTGGATAATAATTCCCACACTGACAACTGCTGCTCTCTCTGCTTCGTCCTCTGCATGTATTTACTACACACCTTAGATTACCTCTGCAGTGACCTGGAGCCTGTCTGATCTCTGGGGCTTGAGGAGAAGAGAGAATACCTGTCGAGGTATGAGATGATCAAGGGGAGAAAAGCGAGTGGTGACTTTAAAGATGAGAAAGAGGAGCATTGAAAGGGGAGGAAAAGCTGGCAGGTGGAGAGAGGACAGAGGCAGGGAGGGTGCAATGTGGAGTAAAGGAGATTAGAGAGAGCACAGAGGAAGGAGAATGAGCGTAGCGATGAGGCAAGACAGCGGGAGAAAGTAATGGAATACAGTAGGTGCGAGGAGGGGAAGACGGAGCCCCCCATAGGGAATCACTGTCTTATGAGTCATCCACAAGCTGCTGGATGTGGGACTGTGTAAGCCAGAGACTCCCTACGGACTTATGGGATGTTAACAAAGAGAGAGCAATGACTGACTGCTCTTAGGATGAAAAAAATAAAGAGGAAAGTCTCTCCTAGTAAATTTAAGACTCTCTGATTGAAGCTTTTGATGTGAAAAAATGCCGTGAATGAATGAGATCACACACTGCGGTGCTGATGCTCAAAAGCTTGATACATGCATAAAATCCTGATGAAGAAATCTCCAAATTTTAATGCTGGTTTGTGACGATGCTACACTAGCATTGCTGAAAATAATTACTTCTTTTCTTTCTTTTTTGGTTGAATTTAGCAGCTTTTACCTCTGCTCTCCAAATCCTTCTTTTCTGCCATGCCTCCAGTCGGCAGAGATGTTTTGTGACTACTGTGCACAGTCTCATCCCTCTTACTGCTGGTCTCCCTTGTGTATTTACCCCCTCAGAAGACAGACAAACGCATGCGTTGCCATACGTATGTGTAGACCGCTGCGCACAAAAAAAACACTGGCAGAGGCAACAGAAATAGCAGTAGACTGTGAGCAAAATGATAACAGCCTCTGCTGCTGTGTGGGTGTGACACAGCTCAGCTTCATCGTTCCAACTCTCTGCGACAGTGAGGGGGGAAAAGGACTTGGAGAAATCTCTACAAAGTGCTGAAACCAGTGTCTTTCTTATTGTCTATCCCGCCCCGCTGAAAGACTTGCGCTGCTCTTCTGATGTCACCTATGCTGAGCTCTGAGCTGGTGCTTGTCTCCCACACAGCTTGAACTTTGAAGAGCCGTAAAAAAAAAAAAAAAAGAGAGACAGACTCAGCATTTTGAGACATTAAAGTGGAAATGAAATAAAGATTTTTTTTTTTCTGATCTGGTTCAAAAGGCCGCTCTGCTGCTCATTGGTTTTGCTTTGAGGAAAGTCACATGTCAAGTCAAGCGGGCTGCCAAGTTGATACGTTTGGTTTAACTTTTCCATCCTCTGCTTCAGTGCAGCCAGGATGTGATGCTTCACTGGGGGTGAAGATTCGTTCTGCGTCACGAATGTTTCTCTAAACCTCCAAAACCCAGCCTCTTGGAAAATACAGTCATTTTAATGTTGGCAATATTTTCAAACCCGACTTTTCCCGGCCAATACAAGATGATAAAAACTTTCTAATAACTTGAGGTTGATTGTCTATTCAGAGTAGATTCGTAGCGAGAGTTCGCTGGGTTGCTGTCCATGGTGCTGAAATGCCACATACTGTATAATAAGGTTGCCTTTGACAGTGATTCCCAGAGGTAATTCTGCAGCTGCCAGAAAATATCTACGGCTGTATCACTTTAACACGTGTGTTGTGGTTCTGGGTGTCTAGTGACCAGTTAGGAAAAGTGATGCAGTAAATGGCTGACACTGTAATCTAAAAGTAAATTCCTCAAACTGCTGTATAAGTATTTCAAGTAGTTATGCACATGTATTATAAAACTGGTTAAAGCGACACTCGAGATCATGAGAAAGAGAGAGAGCTTGGGTGAACTACACAATAAAGGCTGAAACTAGTCATCTATACCAGTGATTTCCAGTAAAGTCCAAGGAATATGTGGAGGTGTCATTGAAGAAGGGCAGTGACGAGACTTGTTTTGACAACACTTTGCTATATTTTAACACTATTCCCTCTAATCCCAGTTGGTGTTTTGGTCCAATGTAGTTATAACACCCTGCCAGTTAAGGGAACCCCTACAGAAAGAAGAGATGATGCGACACTGTGTTTAGTTCCCATTAGCCATTTTGAAACGCTGATCTCCAACCGTCTCCAGCTGCTGGCTGTGAGCAGCTGCTCTTCTTGGCTATGATGGGTGACGCTGTGGCTGGATACGATTAGTATTCAGACTTCAGCAGATGCTGTGGTTCACTGTTGTGAGCCTATGGTGCCTCTGGAACACACCACAGGAGTTCAAGGTTACACTAGCTTCAGTACAACACTTGTCCGGCCCAGCCATCGTCTGCGTGAGCTGTGGAGTTGTGGTTAGAGAAGCAGCGTGGAACTGGTTCTCATCCAGCCTGGGTACGTGCTACAGACCCCAGGCTCTATCCAACTGGCAGCACACCACTGTGTGAAGAAATGGATATGCAGAGAAAGAATTTCCCCATGAGGGATCAAAAAGGATTTATTATTATTGTTGTCACTGCATATTCTCACCTGCAAAAAACATTAGATTCACTAGTGAAAATGGATGTGCTCTGATATAACATCTAATATGCACTAAATCCTCCTTCATAACTGTTATACAATAAAGTTCAGTTTATATTGAAACAGTGTCAGAAAGGTGGTGATTCAACTGGATGATCAATTCAAAATATGTAGTTTGTCGTGCTGTTAAACTGGATTGAATTAAACACTGAAGTATTTCTGTTATTTAGTCTAGCCCACTGACTACAATGGAGGGTTGTCAAATAATAGAAACATGTGCCAGTGCAATACAATACAATTCAATAGTCCTGAAAACCACAGCCTCTGAAATGAAACCACAGTTGAATGACATCTATCTCAGTTATTTGAAACAAAAGCTGAAAGCCATAATCTTCTTGAAGCAAAGATTTATTAATTTTATTTATTTGCGCTGCTGTAGTATGACAAACTAGCGAGCGAGTTTATATAGTGTTGAAACCAAAACAAATGGGCACAGACATGGCTGCAGCCCCATCACACTTGACAACTGTGCTGTCAGTAATAATGACAGCTTTCAACTATTACACTTCATACACTATCATAACACAGCTCAGTCTTTCCCAAAGGATCGGGCAAAAAAGGAGTCCTCAAACTGGATAATAAAATACCATAACAATAGTTTCACTGAAAACACTGAGGCAGCTACAGTAGCTGAGTATGAAGAAAACAAAACAAAAACAATCTAACAAAAGCAGCCATTGCAACATCCAGACTAAAAACTACAAACAAATGCTATCCTGTCCTCTTCAAAGATTTTTCCGTACAGCAGCGGCAGAGAGTCTGCGGGCCACAATCTGGGACTCCTTGTGATTTAGCGCTTTGATACGTACAACAGAAGTTTGGGTTTGCCAGCTTGTCAGGTGCGCTAACTTTATTTTTTATTTGTGGGTCTTGAGGGGAGCTGAATGTTAGTCCCTAGTAAGAGTTGAAGAATGTATAAGGGGCTCTTGCCGGAGCAGAGCTATAAATCACTCCACTGGATTCTTCTACTCTACAATTCAGGAATAAAGAACAAAGTAAAACCTTACTGTAATTCTGGATGAATATTGTTTGAATACATATGACGCAGTGGTTATGGCTGTTGTAAGATTGTAACCTAGCTGACACGTGGCGAGTCTATGTTAATCTGACCGTCATTCTTAATGGAGATATTGAATTGAAGGGAGAGCTGAGTGGATTGGGAAAACCATATAAGCAGTTTTACTCTGGGTAAGAGGGCCTGGCCTTGCAGGTGGCAGTGTCCTCATGATTTCCACTTTGAAGTAATGGTGTGTGTGAGGAATCCATTACTTTAGCCCTAATACCCTGCTGTGAGGTGTGTGGGGGTATGTGACACTCCATTTCCTTTCATTTCCTGGCCTCCCTGCCAGAGGTTCATATTCTCCAAGCGTAAAAGAAAATGCAACCCCCCCTTCCTAAATTGTTATTATTTTTCTGCTTTTGCAATACAAGGCCGCTGCCTTTAAATAGAATTTGGGGCTTCAGGGGGAAAAAAGCAGGTTTATAGGAATCTTAATGCAAATTCCATCTCGAGTGTTGTCCTGATTAAAATTCAGCTAATCTCAGGAGAACAAGAGCGTGTCCCTGGCTTCCTAGGAAACTTTCAAATTGCTATTTTCTAATCCAACATATGAACACAGAAACAATCATGTGTTCCTTCTGTACTGGAATCTCTTGAGAGCAGGTTACATCCTGGTTATGTGCAGGAAGGTTGTATTGTGTTGGCTTTAACATGTGTGGCCCTCCTCAAGGATCAGTAGTGGATGAACATTTTGTCAAGTGCCGTATTTAACTGCACTTCTGAGGTATTTTGCCTGAGTATTTACTTTCCATTCCACCTAAAACTGAATATATATCAATCCAAGAAAGAGTTCCTGACAAATTAATGTAAAGATATTATTTAGTAATGTGCCCAGCGAGAGAGGTCTTTGAGTGAAGTCCTCATATTTGAGGGGGAGAGGGTGAGCTTAGCGTAGGAACGCCCCCGGGTCTAGACCTCTGTGGTGATGAAAAGAAGATCATTTTGGAGGTCTGGATGAGATGAGGAGTGGACTCTAATGAGCTCGACCTGGGTGTGAAGACTGGAGGTGAACAGAGTGGAAAAGACAAAGGAGACAAAGATAAGATTGACTTAATGATATGGTGACAAAGTCTGAATGGAAAGAACCATAGTCGGTTAATTGGTGAAGCTGGAATAGAGAGTGACGATGAAGATGTCTTCCTGTTTGATCTTCCTCTTCCTTTACAAATGAACGCACCGGCAACTTATAGTATAAAATATATTGTAATAGATAACCTCTCCACTATCAACTAAACTCTACAATACAATAATCAGTTATTAATTGATTAAACAAGGCCTTTATTCTATTTGACGGTGTCACATTCTCAGATGGATTCTACCAACTAAACCATCTATTTATTTAGAGATTGTTCGGTAGATGAATCCATCCAGAAAATAATCTTTAGTCGTAGATCTGCATGAATTCTCTGTGCAGTGCTTGGGCTGATCTTTTTTGCTCCGTGTCTGTTCTTTGGCACTTTGAAATAAAGAAATTGATGATTGATTCAAGTGCATAGTTTCAGGTTTAATTTCAGTAGGTTTGCTTTTAACACCGCCTGCTAGAAGATGAGTGATTCAGTTGTAACTGGAAGTCAAATAAATAAAATCACTAGATTTTATATTTTGTGGGAAATCCTTTGTTGCCAGTGAATGTCTGTTATTACAGTGACAAGACTTGAACTAGTGATAGCATCTTTATTAGTGATAGCATTAGTACGGTCTGGTATTGCTCCAGTGGTCATCATAAGTGTTTGCATGCACGCTGTGAGCTGAGCTGTTTCTCCGGCTCCCCCTCCTCCTGCCTGCAGGAGCTGGTCATTCATCCTTTATGAGCACATGAGTAAGCCCCAGTTGGTGGTTCATGTCACCCACTGATGGTGACTTTATTATGCTGCGGCACGATACCTCTGATGCTCCTGAACTTCACGCAGAGACTCTTCAGAAGGCTCGTCTTCAAAGGCCGGCCTAATGGGACATTCTGGGATCAGGGCCAGCAAAATATGTTTATACAGCTGGATCAGTGGTGCTGTTCGTGGAGAGCCATTACACTGCTTACTGCGCTGTTTTGGCCAGCCTTGAACAAATTCTGCATTCCTCTGCTGTTGTGGAGTTTTGTTCTTCCCTTACGTTTGTCCGTAGTGGGATGACAGTTTAAAGCACACCTCCTCAAGGAGTGTGGATTTTAGTCATTTTTGCTTTCTATCTATCTAATGCTGCTCTATCAGCTGTTGGAGCTTGAATGTTATGATACTGTACTATACAATAACCCAGAGATTTAAACTGGTTGCTACTCAGTTTTCACCATAGGGCATCTGATCTCAGGCTGCTGAAACAGGAGTGTTTGCTTGCTTACTTCTACTTTTACTGAATTACAATAATTATTATTAAAAAGGGGGGGGGGGGGGGGGGGGGGGGTCCTGTCTTCACATGAAGCAACATGCTTTTTTTCCTTTTCCTTTAAAAAAAGTAAGATAAAATAAAACTAACTACTGCCATCTTAGGGGAGAATAAAGGACTGCAACTGAATCTTTACATATAAATATAATTTATAAAGGGACACCAAAGAAAAACAGTGAGACTTATTTATGTACAAATTTATATGCAGGCACCGTATCTTGACAAACAGAAACCCAGAAGGATGCAAAATAATGGTCACTGGCTTCATTCAGCCCAGCGACACCGCAGGGTTTCTGTCTTGGTTCACTAGGGAGTTAGAACATACATTTTTATTCAGGACACTAAACGCAGAGTGAGTGTTGTAACCTACAGTCACTGACTTCAGTACAATTGGTTTACTAATTGCCTGTAAAAGTTAATTCAGTACGCCATAGGGTGTTAGAAAAGGGTGATTTATGTTACGGGTTCTCAGCAGAGGTGAGAGTACTATTAAAAAGGTACAGTAATTGGCCAGGTCGGTGAAGCAAAGCTTATTCACATTAAGAAATAAGAAAGTATTGTACGGTTTGGTCCCACATGTAAATCCAGCTCATTTTGATCAATCAAATCCTGTTGATAGTCATAGTTTCAGAAAACATGTAATTAATTATCATATAATGTTTTAGAGGCAGAGAGGTCTCTGTTCAACACTGATAAGACTGTGAAATAATCCAGGGAAAACCGAGCTGTGCCGTGAAGTTGTTATCAATAATGCAGATGTCATTATAGCACCACCATAAGGTTGGTTGATGTATTTTTATTTTTTTTTGTTGCCTGCTAAATAAGATTCATCTTCATCGATCCACAAGGGTTGCAGCACCGTCTGCTCTCCTAATGAACACTTCACTGTTAGAGTGAAGTATTAAACTCCCACAAAAGACATCTGTAGTGTACACTGCTGCTTTATGTAACTTCCTATGTAGAACTACATTTCTAACTAGACAGTCGTTATTCAACCAGTATCCAAAGTCCATTGTTACTTAAAAAGTTTTACTTTTCCAAGTAGTCTACAGTAGATATCCTTTTTAACCGTTGTATACGCATAGATTTAGAAATAAAAACAATAGCAGCATGTATGAATCCAGATTATATTCAGTATTTTATTCTAAATTACCAGTGTATCGCATACTTTCAGGTCAAAAAGGGAAAACACTGATGATACAAACAAACTGGGATCACAATGGGGGTCGTCCAGGTACAAATGATGCTACTGATCTTTTTAC
The DNA here is from genome assembly GCA_005024645.1 of Planiliza haematocheilus. NCBI lineage: Eukaryota > Metazoa > Chordata > Actinopteri > Mugiliformes > Mugilidae > Planiliza > Planiliza haematocheilus. Next base: position 13,600,745 of record SRSE01000593.1, read on the forward strand.
ATTACTATTCCCATTTAAAAGACACCAGTTCTGAAAATGTTCAAATATAACTCAAAAGGCCATTATTCACACAGTGAAAACGTACAAAAGGAAAATGCTGGCAAAAACAAAAGAAAGCTCCATTGTCTGTTGACAACTCAAAGCCTTCCAAAATTCATTACTTTCAGATAATCAGGTCTGAAAGACAAACAACCGTACTCTTAAGATGGCTGTCATGTAAAACAAATAAATACATGCATCTATACTTTACTATTAAGGTTTTTCCACTAGAACAAAAACTAGTGAGCTGTGCACATACATCCATAGACTTGACATAACATAGGTCTGAATAAGAAAAATAAGGCGGATATCTGGGTATATAAACAAGGGCACAAGATGAAACTAACCTTCAGAGCACAGAAATTCAGTGAGAAGCTACAAAAATACTGTGAACATGGAGAGACTAGTATAAATAGATGTTTCTGTAGTCATACTGGTTACTGGTACCAAAGCAACACGAGTTGGCTGTTTGTCGGCACTCCTACCAAACATTAGTGCAGTGCGTCTATCCCCTGCTCTGAGGCCGTGGTGGAAATACATGTTGTTATGGATTGGTGCAGCTAAAACTGACCAACCCAGGCTGGTGAGGAAAACTCCTAAATGCGACTTTACAAACATCAATGACTGATTAGTAAAAACTGTCTCATGAAAACCTCAAATAGACCAGGAATATTGAATATTTACAAATACATCGTTTTTAAAAACTGTATATTAAGTGTATATTAGTTAGTAATCTTATAGAGGCAACATAGCTTAGTTTAACCGAAAGATGAGTCAGTCACATCATCGGTCCAATAATCACAAGCCTTTTTGTAAAGTACAGTCCAACAACAAAGAAATGGAAGTGCTTAAAAGGAAGATGACAAGACACTAATGAGAAAATAATGCTTTAAAGTGCTCACGTTTACACCCTACAGAAAAACACAAAAAGCTTTTAAAGGCAAAACCTTGAAGATCACATCACATTATTTGTCTGAGAACATGTGTATGATGTAAGATAAAAGGGTAAACTGTTACACAAAGCTCTTCTGCTGGAGGACACAGGCCTTAAAGTCGTCCTCTGAGAAGGGGAGATTCTTCAAAAGTTTGTTTTCCATCTCCTCTATGTACTCATGTTGCAGCTCAGTCATGGTGCTAAATGAAGTGCAGGAATCGTTATCAGAGCTTTCGTTCTGATCAGTTCCACTGTGATGAATTGTGCTGTCCCTATCTGATACCGTGCAGTTGTTCTGAAAATATCCATATCCACTATGTCGATGATTGATTGTTGTGGCATTGGTTTCTGGAGGCCTTTTACGGGCTCTGACAGGCTTCAAGCAGGTCTTGGTGTTTGCCAGGATCTCCACTGGAGCACAGTTGCTCTGGGCAAGTTGCACCGACTCTGCCATATCCAGTTTTTCAGAGACTGTCTGAACAATGCTGAGGTTCCACATGTCTCCAGCCCCTCTCCTGTTTCTGTCAGGGGTGAATCTTTTACTCGTGTCCACAAGAATACAGTCAGAGTCCTTTCCGCTACTTTCTGTGTCCATCTCTTCCTCGGATACATCTTGTTCCAGGCACTCTGACTCCGATTCTTCTACAAATGACGTCCTGGTTCCCCGTCCAGGAGACTCAAATACCACTCCTTTGGGAGCCAAAGGCTGAAGGTGTCTGCGGCGAAGGCTTGTGTATGTTGATGAGCTAAGCTGCCTCTCAGGCTGTCTCAACATGTAGTGTCGAACTGACTCAGGAACCAGGATTTCATGGCGCCTTTTGCTTGGCAGTAAGGCAGAGAGACCTCCAGGTACACAGTTTCCTATAATGGGTACCAGGGAGATAGGTTTCAGCGCAGAGACAAACTCCTCAAGCTCTTGGTAAGAGGAATGGTCTGAATAGGGCACTACGTGGACGTTGGGGTGGAAAGAAACCAGGGGCCTGCTGGTGGGCAAGATAGCTATAGTGGGTTGTTCTGTGTTCCACTGGTGCAAGGCGGCAGAGCAAATCTCTGACTGCTCCACCACTCGGATACGACCGGCTCCTGGTTCAGTAGTGAAGACGTCGGGCAGCTCCAGAATTTTAAGGGTCTCCATCCTCTCGATGCTCACCTCAACCCAGGTTTTGAACTCCATCGCCAGCTCCAGCAGCAGGGACTCCTTACCCAGTGTATACAGTCCTGCAAGACAGAATGAGAGTCTGTGTCAAGAGACTGCAATGAAAAACAAGGAATTCAATTTTAACCCTGCAATAACTCGTTATTTTGGCCCCTTAGGGTTACCACTGACTTCTTATTTACACCTCCCACAGCTAAGGAACAACATGATTCAGTTGGAATTGTGTTTGTGGCTACCTTGCAAATGCAGTTTTGTTTTAGTTCTCCACTAACGTCTGAGTCTTTGATTCCTAAATGCACCTTTATGTTTACCAACTAGTTGCTAATTTTGTGCAAAGCATGTAGGGTACTGTTGTTTAACTGATCATGGGTGAAGACTTAAAGAAGGCTAGATGTTTACAAAATACGTGCTACAGTAGCAGCAGGTCTGTACAAACTCACCTATGACAACACAGTGGTTGGGGTGTCTGCGGATGATCTCTTTGATTTGTTGAGTTGCTCTCTGTCTGGACGGCAGGGTGCGGTTGGGATCACAGTTGGTGTTGTCCAGGTATAGGACATCTATAGTGGCGTTATTCCTCAAGCATGGTTCACGCAGCATTGAAGGGATGTATCTAAAGTCGCCTACAATTAAGAATGTGTCATTAAAATGTTGTGAAGCAAACAAAAAATAAAAATAAATGAGGGCAGGACACTCAGGAAATGTAAGACAAACTGACCAGTGTAAAGAATAGAGCCGAAGTAGCCTTCAAACAGAAACATGACGCTCCCTGGACAGTGATTAGCATCGATCAGTGTGACCGTGAGCCTCTCCTTGCCAATGTCATCCAGCGGGAGCATGTTTGGCTCGCCGAGCTCAAGAGGATGGATCCACTGTTCCTTCACCTGAGCAGAAAAAGAAATTATCAGTGGAGAAAAATCAAAGACCCCACAAATGTGTGAGCAACAACAATTCTGTTCTGACTAAAGAATGTTGTTAGTGGGGGCCTATGGGTTGAGATGAGGGGTCACAGATACTTGGATCAGTTTGGGATCTTGGTACACCTTGTCATTGCTATGGAGTCGGGGTACATGGACTGATCTAGATGGGTGGTACATGTCTAAGTAACGCCCACACGAATGCCTGGTCCAAAAGTTTCCCAGAACATTGAATTGTTACTAGATGGTCAATGTTATTTACTTCACCTGTTTTAATGTTGTGGCTGATCTACGTATGTGTGGGTTCTTTTCCATTTAATATCACAACTCTTCCAGTGAGCAAGCATGCACAATGTCGGCTCGTGTGTGTCCTGTCTCTAAATGCAACACAGGAAAAGTGAATGTAATCAGCTACACCTGTGTACACCTGTGTGCACATGGATAGACACGCCAGACAGCTGCCAGAAAAGACTACAGATTGAGGCGTTCATTTTAAAACTAGTGAACTAGTAAATTTACATTCAAAACATGCTTGTGTTTCCCCCCTCTCACCTGTAGTCTGAGCCTGAGCAGAGTGGCAGTGGTAGGTGAACAGTAGATGGGCCGGTTGCTCCAGGTGGAGGTCAGACCCACCGTGTGGTCGCTGTGCATGTGGGACAGGAAGAACAACCGGGTACCTGGACATCTCCGCACCTGCCAGAAGTCTACGGCCAGCGGGGTGTGCGGGATGACTTTCCCATTGACGGACATCGTTTATGTCTTCACCGGAGGACACCAAGGCGTGTGGCTGCACGGTAAGTCAGTTTTTAGCAGCTTCTTATTTGAAAGTAATTAGAACCACGTGCACAGGACATTTGATGTAGAGTTAAGGTTGTTATAGTGTGCATTGCACATTTTAAAATACTGCGAACTCCTCGGCGATAGCTTAGTGCAGTTTTGCACAAATAAAACAAAAACTAAACCTTCACTGGTAGCTTGCAAACGTTGAAGAAAACACAGCTTTAGCGCCAGTTAGCATTATCTGGCTACATACTGTGTTGTTGCTTCTCGACGCCCATTTTTTTGTGTTTTGAAAACCTTCGGTCCAAACTTCGAGGACATAAGCAGCTGGTGAATCGTTACATTTTCACAGTTACGTTTTTATCAACAGTGTTCGTACCCGCGCCATTTCTGTTTTCAATTTAACGCTTAACGCCTTTTCCTGTCATTCTTCTTCGTTGGTTTTTGACTGTAGTTCTCGTCAAGCTTGTTTTTGCTACTTACTGCCGCCTAGAGGTTTTACTGCGGTGGAGCCCATCGTTAAAGTGTCCTGCTGGCTGGGATGAAAACATATTAACATCTCTAAGAAAAACAAATAAAGTAGATGGAGAAAAAAAAAATGCAATGACTAACTACTCCCTAAAACTCAAATACATATAAACAGTGACATGCTTAAGTATGATTTAATCGAGTCAAAATTATATCGGGTAGGCAGTAAAATTATATTTTGTATAGCTTTGGTTCAAGAAGCATTTTTTCATTACTCATAACCATAATTGGAAACAAAATATAAAAAGAGAAAAAAAACAGGGCCATGAGGAAATCAACTTTTAGAGAAAGAAAAACATGCAAAATGGAAAACAATATTTAATACCAAATGCATGCACATTTATGTAGTAATTAAGTCAGCTTAAGTAATATGTTAATACACATTGCAGCATATTCTAGATTTTGCATTTTAGTTAATTTGTTCAACAACAAATGCACAAGACACTTCTACAGTTCCAGTACCGATTGACTGCAATAGCAACTCACGAAGACATTATTGTCCTGAGTCCACATATTTATTGAATTTCAAACACTACAATACATTAATGTAAAATATCAGATGAAATATACTATTTTTGATGTTTTTATTTGTAGATTTTTAATACGTCATTCATTTTAACTAGTAATACCAGGTAAAGCAAAGGAGATGGTAAAAACTGGTGTGACAACGAACCAGCATTAACTACATCTTAGAACTGTAGCAGCTAAATGGAAGTCATTATTGTGATTGGATTCACTGCCGAGAAATATCCAAGTCTTAAGTGAAAGGGGCTTTTGGTGATGAGATGTGAGTGGACGGTCATCAACCCAGAAAATATCAGAAATATGTTCAACTCTCCACAAGATGGCGCCAACACAGAGCAAACAGCTGCTTTACAACAATTTGATTTCTATGAAAAGAAAATGAGTCTGCAGGACATTTATCTGTAAGCTTCCCATATTAAGAGATATTCTGAGAGGATCTAGAGGATTATTAGCCAAGCAAACAAACACATCTTTCTCACAAATATGGAAGCCCCCTCCTTTTCTTTTTTTTTTTCTGTCCCAGAAGATAAATTGCAGCACAGTGTGTAAAAGGGAGTTAATCTTGTTCTGACACAGGATGATTGGTTGTTTCCTCTTTAAAACCTCACAGACTCACTCACTCACATTTTCCGATATATAATCTATGCAACTGTCTCATCCAGCTGTCTGTAACGTTTGTATATTTGTACATTTCTTAATGTCACAGAATGAGGGCGTTGCTATGGCGATGACAATACCACCCCCCCCCCCCCCCCCACTTCAGCGTTTGCACACTGCTCACTTTTCAGGATTATACCTGGGATTGCAGCACGTTCTTCTCTTACCTCTATCTCTTGTGTCTGCTCTGTGCCAAGCAGCACATTAATCACACCCTGCTTTACAGTTAATTATCTCTCTCTATAACGCGCACGCGCACACACACACACACACACACACACACACACACGTACGGTCTGTATGCAGGAAATCATTGGATTCCCTCTTAACATTCACATCTTACGCTTTGTGATAAGTTATACAGCTGCGTAGCCCTTGAGATTATTGCACACAGTCAAGCATAGATGGCATGTAATCAATTATATACTCTTGGTGCACAATACTTAAGTTTAGTTTCACAGTAATGATACACAACTTCTACAGTGTCAGTATGATTTTAGTTCAATACTGATCACAAATGATCTTAATATATATATAAGATAATAATAATACACATACATTATTAAACCTTTACTAATCAGCAAAAATTCCACTAAAGATTGAAAACCATTAAACTTTGCGGCACATTATACACACAAAACCAAGCTCCAACATTTTATTCTGCAGATTAAGCAAGAATAAAATAAATCTGCACTGTTCGTCAAGTCAGAGGTATCTGCGTTCGAGAGGATGAGCTGTCTTTTCTGTCATGTTGTTATGCAGGAAACAAAAAAAACAAAAGTGCTGTCAGACAGCAGCAGTGATGCTACACAAACAGATGGCAGCTCAGTCTGTGATCTGCCACTGCTGTTATCAAAAACAACAATTTGATTCCTCCACATACACTTTATCCGACCATAATGCGCTAATGTGACGGCATATTTAAATTGAAGTTAGAGTAGCTCCAAGTATTGTGGCCGTAATATTTTGTAATGATTTCAGCGATCATGGCTGTATGAAATTTAGTGATCCCAACCCTGTCCCATCCGAGGCTTTCCCTGAATCCTCTAACCTTTGGATTCACTACTTATTGATCACTCATGAATAAAGAGCAGTGTTGGCTGTCTTCATTGCCTCCATTCATCTGAGTCAACAGATTTGTACAGTCAGACGCAATGGTGGCTTATGGCTTATATCCCTCCAGGGATGATGCAGCAGTGGACTCCTGCAAAGAAATTTATGGACATGTTTGAAAAGTCGAAAATGTCCCTTGGGGGAGTGCTAAGATCAAGTTGCCATCTAGAACAAACTGGTGAGGACACACATCCTCATCTTGGCAGGCACTCTCACTTATACCATCTGTCTTTTTTGTTTGCGTTTCTATATTGACGTGTCTTCGTTTTATTTTCTTGACTCCTTCCTCTTCCAATCTGTCGTGCCCTGTAGGGTTTCCATGATCTCTCTTCTTGTGCTCTTTGCTTGTTGTTTTTGACATGCCTGCACAAACACTCACTCAGAAACCACAGCAAAGCAGCAAGATTGCTGTCTAATCCTCTTTATAGCCTCTGCTCCACACTGCTGTAACACCTAGTGTCAGAGGTAGTATAACTAGCCAGGCTGGAAGCCATGATGTGCTATAAAGTACTGTGAGTTGCATGAGCTTGTTGATTCCTCCCACTGTCCTGATTTGATTTGCTCAGTTCATTAGACTTTCAGGAGTGAGCTGAGTGGTGTGGCACGAAGTCAGCCTGGAGAAGATCCCCCACGGACTGGGCAAGGGTGCAGATTTAGGGGCTGCATAATACATAGGAGAGTGTTTGTAACTTGCCATCATAGCAGCGCTGCATACTGAGAGAAAGATGGCATTAATTGTCTTCCTGGAGGGCTCTGAGTGTTTTTGAATATCTCTCAGTAGGATCATGCTGGAGTGGAGGGAACATAACAAGTGACGAGTACTGAAGGCTCTCATTGACGGTGCAATCCTAGCATCAGAGGAGCTGAAGGGCTGGAGACGATCATTAATTCTCTCCATCTATATGCTGAAGCTGGGCCCTGGTCAATTTATATACCGTGCTAATTCTTAATCAAAACAGATGCAACCTGTGCTCCTGGAGGGATGAGTAAATGAATTGATATTGATCTTCATGAAAGACAGAGCACAAGAAACATCCTATTTATTCCTTTGTGCTTCATTGATTAATGGCGTCTTTAGTTGTTTTTACATGGGTATCATTTTGTTGTGTGCTGCTCATACACAAGCTGAACTAAACACTCCAGATGTTGAAGGTTGAGATGTATAAATATAAAAGTTACTCAAGCGATGTTTACGACTGACAAGCAAATTTGTGTCTTGTGCTGAGCTGGATTTGGGTAATGTAGTGTGTAATAGTCTATTTCTCCCTGGTGCTGACATACTATATCTACTCCCCACGTCCTAGACAATAGCTAACATTTTTCTTGTGAAGGGAAAAAATGATTTTAGTTGAATCCCTCGATTTGTTGTGGATTTGCTGAAGCGGACAGGTTTGTTTGTTACAGAGAGCTCCTCTTGTTTACCCCCCACATGACTAGACTTGACAGCGAGCTGACAGCTCCTCACAAATGTGCTGCCAACAAGAACATCAAGCTGTGTATTATTTTATGTTCTACTTGACTGAAGAGGAACGTGATCATCAAGTGATAAGATTTATATAGGTTGCTCCAGTCTGCACGTAACGTGTTTTGCTCAACTGGTTTGCCGCTATGATGCCAATTTTTCAGTTGCTTGCTTGTCAGTTGTGTTGTCTCTGTCTCATTACTCTTCCCATGTAGATCAACAAGTGTTTTGGTGGATTAAATTGTACCTTGCATATAAAGGAGAAATTGGAGCTGAGCACTTAAGAGGCTTTTTAGAAACCCTTTCAGAAAACTCATACTGCGGTGTGTATTACTGAAAATGGCTCTAAGATTGGATGGTGGCTCCAAAAAAGCAGTAACTGCGTCATTACGCTGGAGGAGAAGCCCTGTGCACTATGGTGAAAATATGTTTTCAAGTAGCATGCTAGACTCGGGTCCAAGTAGAAGAACAAAATGAACACAAACATGGTCAAGAAAGCTCCTGTGTCAGGTGGTTCGGTCAAAAACAATTATTGTGTAAGGGAAATTCAAAGGCTGCTATTCAGAATTTATTCCAATTTGCTGCTTATGACAACTCTAATTTTGCTTTTTCCCATAAAATATGTCTCAGATCTGAAGAAGTGCTTATTCGTGCCAGTGGTGCCCTGCTCCACACTAAACCATAATAAAAGACGTGATGAATAATTGATTAAAAAGGCCCCAAAGAAACTGTATTCACATATGCTTTAGTGTATCAATGTGCATGACAAATTATGCATTTGCTCATGATTGAGCAAAGTGCTCCCCATGTGCATAATGCATGTATGAAGCAGGGCTGCAAAGAGCTGCATTTACTGCAGAAGAACTACTTGAATGTTTTCCAACATTGTTACTGCACCCACGAGGCTGCAAGAAGACTTATCTGTGGGAGCTTCCCTTGTTGTTTCACACATTTGCAGTAAAAGTGCCCGATGGGGACAGGGAGGAGAGGCGCTGTGCTGTGTTTGTGGGTGCATGGGGAGGTGTGTTGTGTTTTGTTGGTTAGTTCCTTATAGCATCCTTGGAGGGACTGGTGCAGAGCAGCTGCAGAAAAATGGGGGTAACCTTGTTTATGGCTGTCACAGGCTGCCTGGTAAAGTAGGTAAATGTCAGAACAATAGTTTGCCCGCTGCTAATGAGGCACCAGGGTGCACACACAAATACACAGCAGCCCTTAAGCTCAGTCAAGTGTGTTAAGTTGAGGAGAGTATCCAGAGCTTATTTTACAGTTTATTAACTAGGCACGGCGGCAGCAGCTTGTTGAAATGCAGTTGTCGGCGTGTCGATCTATTCAAGGCTGTAGGTGACAACTCTTCATTTGCTCGCTCATTATATCCACTTTGTGGCAATGCAGCCCTCTTGTGAACACTCCCATGTACTTGCAACTACAGATTGATTTCCATAAATTAAAGGGCAGCTGTATTCCCATAGGACTGAAGGAAAATCAATACACTGTCTTTGTAATGTCAATTTATTGTTTAAAAGCAGGTACAAAATGGTTTTAATTTCATACATACAATGAAAGTTCACAGCAACAGCAAACAGTGAAGCCATGAGATGTTTATATTGTTTCACAAGGCCTTTTAAGTTCTGGAGATTCAGTTTTTTATTTTACATGCCACAGTAGCGACGAGCCTGACCTTTATCTACAAGGTTTGCAATCGCTTAAAAGCAAACTCTGTAAATATCAAATATGAGATCAGAACCACTCACTTTAATAGCAGTTTAAGTCTCATCTCCCCCTGAAGGATTAGGAAGGAAGCTGAGGATATTTCCACAGAACACAGAAAATGTGAGCAGGTCGGTTATGGATTACATAATTTCATGTACTGCCTTTCAGTCGGATAATAGAGTTGAAAATTAAAATGAAATGGTGAATTCAGTCTGTACTTGTCACCTCATTGACGCTGCAGCTCTTTCGCCTGCTCAGTAGATAAGTGGATGTGTCTGGGTGAAATGTGTCTGAAATGATGGCGGGGGTTTCAGCACAAAAATTAGATGATTCTTTTGGTTTCCTCTGCGTTGGCTCTCTCGTTATCATTTATAGAACTGTGCAGTCACACTACAAAAGATGGTTGGAATTATTTATGTCAGCTCCAGTTGAGCTGACATAAAAGAAACTGTTATGGCATCTCTCCCGTTTATTTGTTTCCCCCTGGATGCTCTGTTTTTTCTCTTTCTTTCTTTTTTTTAATGATGCCTTTGTCGTCTTTTTTAAGATGCATCTTTTTGATCTGGCTTCAGGTTTTGCTTTGTTTTTTGACAATTTCTTGATAATGCACACCTTTCAGTATGATTTAATCTCATCATGACAGTGGAAGCATTACATATTGACTGACCCAAAGGGGCTCTGTGTGTTCAGATGTACAGTGAGAGCTTGAGATACTATAATGTTTTATAGTCTTGTATCTTTGAATATTCCCTTTTAATGACACTACGACAAAGAAGAAACCTTTAGTTGTTGTTTTTTTAATTATCTGTAAATATAGTTGGGGTCTCTTTGTTGCGAACTGCATGCACTGGGCAGAGGTGCCAACCTGTGCATTTAGTGACCCACAATTTACTCAGGTCAGAGTAAAAACCCAAGACATGAAGCCCAAGGAACTCTCTGTTCTGCAGGATAAACTGTGACAAAGCGGAGATCAGTGCAAAGGTGTAAAACTATTTTTAAACCCTTCAGTGTTCCCAGGAGCACGCTGGATTCAGTAACAGTGAAATTAAAAAAAGTTTGAAGCCACTCCCTGAAAGTTGGCCGTCTAGCCAAACTGAGTAGCTGAGCAGGACGGACCTCAGCCAGGGAGGACTCCAGGGACCTAACTATCCCTGTAACACACTAATTACCCTCAGCCCACTGCAGCGATGGAATAACCTGCCAGAAGAACGGCCTTCTCAGTAGCTTCTCATCAATCAGACCTTTATATCAGAGAAGTAGGTGGAAGTCACACAGAAAGGATAATACAGTACCCTCAGAGACTTTGAGTTAAAAGCTGGGCTATTTGTGCCGAACTCTGACACTTTTAGACAAGTCTTAACCTCGTGTCACGTATACACGTATAATTTTGGCAAAACTTTTCTAAAAGCGTGATGTTATTATGGCTTACTGGGTGTAGATGAACGGATAAAGTTTGGTATTCCTTTAAATTAAGTTCAACAACACATAAATTGTGCAAAATATGAGAGGGGTTTGTTGTTCTGAATATCACACATTATTATGACACACAGTATGTGTATCTGTTGAATTTCTTGATTAGATTTCTTGCGCTTTAAATCTCCTCAAAGTGGTGTTAATTAAAAATTTAAACTGAAGTGCCTGTAGTTTCCAAAATTAGCATATCTTTTAAAGGAGCCAGCTGTGCATCTATGAAAAAGAAAAGAAGATGCTCAGGTAAACATCCTGCAGTGCTGCCAGCACAGAGAACAGAGCGAATAGAAAATGCTCTTTTATCTCATTTCTCCCCTTCTGCCCATGCACTAGCCACATGCCAATATTTAATGGCTGGCCTGCTCTGCATCAATTACCGTCAGTGTAAACAGAGGTGAATCACTGCACATGTTAGGACTACGGAGGACTGGAAGAGCTGATACAACAGTTTTAAAGGTCGCGCAGGGAAGCCTTCATTTGACACGGGCAGAAGCAGCGAAAGTAAATTAGAGTCGAGTGTAGCCCCACGTGTAAAGCAAGTACTGGACTCTTAAACACGACAGCCGTCATCCTGTTAACCTGAACCGACCCGATAAACTGAGTGCACAGCGTTTTCAGTGTCCAGTCTTTGTCGTCTCTGCTCTGATGATTCAACTCTATGGTTATTTTAAAGGTCTTGTTATTGGTGCTGGTCTGCACTGTATTAAAAGGTGTTTCCAGTGAAGTAACGTTTATTGGCATTGACCAATACCACAGCATCAACGCCTGTCTACTGCTTTGTCCCATTAACACATTAATGCATGTTATGCAGTTCGGTACGACACCATATAACTGTAAAGGTCGAGTACTTTCTGAAATGTTGTCAACAAACTCGTAACTTTACGAGCCTTAGAAATAGCTTTTTATTACAGGTTTATTGCGTTGACAATTAGCTGAATAGCTTATAGCTAAATATTATTATGATGCAACCATGAAGTATTACAATACGCTGTAAAAGAAGGAAAAAAAACAACTAGTCTAAAAGCCCAGATTCTGACACATTTACACAACAGAGTGATTTCCAATAATGAGGTTTAACAGCTAGACATCATTTATCTTCATTAGCTCTTGTCTGGGTTAACAGACTTCAAAGACCAGAGGAAGGTTAAGAACAATATCCACAGAGCCTTTGAAGCGTTCAGTGGTTTGATAGCATGACAACTGACTATCCAGGTTAAAGTCAAGATGAAAACAAACCCGGTCGGGCTCCAGCTTCTTGATTTATTTATGAAGATAAGACGCCAGTGTTTTGACTCGACTCAAATCAAAAAGTATATATAATCATATATACTGTAGTATGAAAGGGGTTTAGAAGCACTTAAATTATCAGATTTAAAGTATAGAAACATTGCCTCTAAAAGTATGTCATATATATACACATACACACCTTTGAAAACAGGAAACGATTGTAAATTAACTATTACTATTGCTATACAGAAATCAGAAACTCAGACATTTTGAAAAAAAAAATAAAGTCAGCAATGCAACATCCTGTAGAAAGAAGAAATCTCACATGCAAACACATTCAATTCACCAAATCACCTAATTAAACATGCAATACACTACGCTCATACATATTATCACCTGTTAAGTTGATGAGGTGAACTTGCTGCTGTTTGCACTAATGAAATGGAGTGGGAAGTGTTCACTTTTCTTCTTCTTCTTCTTTTTATCTTCGCTCTCCACCAGCTCCCGAGGGAAACTTTCTCTTTTAGAGCTTCTTAATTTGAAAACGCTGCATGTGCCAAAAATGACACTTTGAGAGCAGCGAGAACCAAATCTGAGAAGTTGCAGCTCTGAAGGAAACTTCATAGTTAGGGCGGATGTTATGTGGGTTTTTATTCTTGTGTACTAGGAATCACATGATTTCTTGTTAATACTGGTTTAAAATGATTACTGAGAAAGTAATTACCGTGTTTCGCAGCCGATGGAGGCAGTTACAAAATTGAGAGTGGGAGGCTTTTATTCCACTGCATCTTTCTGCATCAAGGATGAGAGATTTCCATATCCTCCTCCACTGAGATCGAAAGGGTTTGGATCCACATTCATCTCACTCCATCTGTTGTGTCAGCTGACCTTTTAAATAAACACACACTGTCAGTTTGATGGTCTTTTAAGTTTCGTCTTGTGTACAGGGAGTGAAATATTAATACCTCACAATCCCCTAGACAGTTGAGGTCTTACAGAGGGCTCAAAGTGTTAACAAAAGATGTTTGCTATTCACTGGGGACTGCAGCAAAGAGCAGCTAGATAACAGAAATAGCAGCCAGCGTGCGTTGGAGCTCGTATTGGAGCCAACAGGGAGAGAGCTCCTGAGTTTTTAAAGTGCTATTCCCAAATAGATGGGTTATGACAAATTAATTTTGCTTTGATTTTTCAGCTGTCAGCTATGAACTGTTTCAGGCGCGTTGGAGGGAGAAGTGGGGCACACTGCTGAATCATTCGCAAGACCTGTCGTCGAAAGAAATTGCTCACTTCCGAGTGAATTACTTTTCTATTGTAGACTCTGAGTCAAGTGAGACAAAGTCAAGCTATCAAAATAAAAATATTTTCAAGCTGTGAAATAAGCAGCCAATCTGATCTGCTGCCAGTGCAGCTATTTCATTGTCAGCAGACAGTAGCGCTCTCATTACCATTTTATGAGGCCCAGTTGGCAATGCTGCAAGAACTCGGTTGCAGTGAATTAATTTAAAACAGGATTCAGTATTTGGCCTAGCTATTTTTAGTATCTTTTCAGGCTGAGGCTGCAAGGACCAAATGTCCAGAGCCCAGACAGTAAAAGTCTGTGCTGGGACCTGATAACGGCTCAGGATCAAGAAGATCAGGATCTTTTAATGCACTTCTCGTCTTAGGTATATCAATTTTAGATGATCTGAAACGTCCACGTCGCTTCACTTCACTTCATGCTCCCTAAAATCGTTACAAATGGGACACTGAAGGCAATTTTAAATGCAGCAGCCCAGGGTTAGTCTTATTTTTTTAATAAAATGACTAACGAGCCTGAGCCTGCCGCGATGCTGCATCTCATTATTATCTTGTTTGGTATAGAGCTGTAGCTGAGAGTCTTTATTATTGTGTTGTTTACCTGCTGGAATTGCCACCTCATGCTAATGATACTCCCTCCACATCTGCTTTCAGGTTCATATTCTGAGAGGTGCTCGTTCATTTAGCAGTGAAGATAAGCTCACTGAACAGACGGGGACAGAGCAGGAGAAAAACCTACAGCGAAAAACTCAACACTTCTAAAAGGCTGTTAACCTTATCTCTATGTCCACGAATGTTGGTCCATTGTTTGACATTCATGCAGTTATTGTGAGGATGAGAATGGTGTGCAATCATGAGTAATAGAAAGATGAGCTTTTTAGGAAGAGATCATTAATATTAATGGCAATGGATATACTTTCAGGCGTGAGCTCATCGTTTTTCATTGAGTGTGAGGATGCAGAGCAGGAATCTTGTTTTCCCCCCTCTCTTAAGATAGTAGCATCAGAGAAGAATGAACAGCTCCGAGAGGACACTGTACTAATCTCCCAAACGCCCATATCTACTCCCACAATTCAACTCATTAGGGAGTGCTTGTGCAATTAATGTCACAGAAAAGCAAACCCACAAGGGAGTACTGCAGCCGTCCTTGATCAGGACTCAGCCTTTACTTTACTGTTGTCCTTAAGGCCAGGTTTCCTCATTGTAAGAAGAGCTACAACAGTGAGATAGAAAGTTTTTTATTTCTTTTTATTGTCCCTTTTCGATAATTCTTGACCGTTTCACTCTGAGGTGGGCCACAGTTTGAACATACACTGGAGTCTCTGTTTAACCTTCAATATCCTTACCATCTTGATGTGTCAGAATCTTACACTGAAGACATGTTGACCTGCCAGGTATTGATTACAGGAATGAATCAGTATTCAGTGCCCACCCATCCTGTCCAGCCAAGGCTGCCATGTTGAAGTAGACTATTTGAGAGCAGCGTGACTGTGAGAATACATTATTGATGTGATCAAGAGCACTCTCTCTCTATCCTCTGTGTATATACTCTTATGTTTAGGATGTTTCATGTTTGTAGGTGTGTTGGATTTGTAACTGAGTTCACGACTTCTAATGCTCTCTTGCTCTTTTGCTGACTGCGCACATTCCTCCTGCAGCAAATATTCAGTTCAGTTCAGTGCGTTCAATTTTATGTCCAGAAAGTTTTCTATTTATTTTTTTTAAACCACCTCAGCAGCTGCTCCCAGTCACCTCACCCAGAATGTCTCCCGTGCAGGTGAAAAGAGCCGCAGAACGAAGTGATGACACGCGTCAACTCCTGAGATGTCTCCCTGCCTTGGGGAAGAGACGTTTAGTGCATAACACAAGGTTAGTGAGACAAGCGCTCCTTTAGAGAGGGCCAGGTGACTCTCAGAGCTGTTAGTGAGGGCCGTGAGATGGAAAACAGCACTGCTCATTACACCTGCCACCATGTCAAGGTTGAAAATGTTGGTGGTGCTGTCTAATACCTATTAGCAAGTGACACGACATGATG